>VWZW01004120.1:160954-185146 GCA_013397115.1 Edolisoma coerulescens
TTGGCAATTTATTTATAAAATTAAAAAAAAAAAAAAAAAAGGCAGCGCTAAGACATATGATAAACATATTGTGGCCTAAAGCAATCTGTGAGTTGACGGGAGTGTAAAAAAGCAGCTACTGTGTGTGTAACTGCAAGAGCTTCATCTGTTGATCGGTGACGAACACCCCAGCGCCGCTTGCTATTTACATCTGTGTGCTCACAGGAAAGACTCAGAAAACAACCCCCAAAACGGCTACTGAACCAAGACCCCCGATACTAAACTGTAGCCTACGGTTCTTCTTTTTTTTTTTTTTTCTGCACCTGAGCTGTAGCTCCCTGACAATCATTTGTGTTGATGGCAGAAATGCTGACAAAGCCCTAACAACAGGTAGCTGACGGGTGTCCTTACACTGCTGCGTGCTGAGCACCCCATGAGGAGAGAAATATGGCTCAGGTTTGAGCTATAGGCGCTCTGCTGTGCCAAGAACATTTTATTCTGTTATCAGACCTAATTAAACATTAAAAGCAACTGTGTACTCAAAAATGTCCCCAGCTGTGGAGGGCAATTGATTGGCAATCTGTTTTCTTGTGTGTGCAGGGGTGGCAGGGAAAAAAAAAAATCCAACAAACCATGTAAATGTGCAGAGCAAGACCTGAAAGAGAAATGCTGGGCATGGCAGGGGCAGTCCACATCCATGTGGACATACATAAGCAAACACCACCACTCTTGGGAGTCAAGTGCTCTTTTCTATGTTCACATCTTTCATTACACTTTTTGCCCATCTCCTAAACAAGTTGTTCCCATGTGTGGTCCTTGTGGAACAAGTTACATTTCACCTGTAGCCCGCAGGTGTGCGGAGGTCGAAGGCGGCTCTTGCAGCTGTGTGCCGCGGTGCCGCCCCTCGCTGCTGCGCTCACACGCGGCCCTCGGCACCAGCAGCGAGCGCTTCCCAGCAAACGTGCCCCGGCTCCGAGCGGGATCGAAGCAGCAGCTCAAGTCCCTGTCCCGTTCAAGCCACGGACTCTGGTAAAGTTGTCAGCCGTGTCACATGGACACATCCCTGCCAAGAACAAAGAGAGGTTCCTCCCACCGAGCACATGGAGACCACCTTTAACTTGAGGCTTCATCTGCCTCACCGGGGATAAAATTTGTTTGTGGCAGTGGGCATCTCGTGACCTGCTGCCCTCAAGCATAGTGGTGTAGAGGTCCTTCAATCGTTCCTGGGGCCTGTAGGAGGCTGTTCTCTCCTGCTACTGCCAACTCTTGTAAGGCTGTCTTCCTGAGAAACTGGGAGAAGCTCATTGACAGCTTGGAAGGTAGGTCCATCAGAGCACATGTAAAGAAAACGTATTCTGGCTTAAGGGTGTCTTGCTTTGGTTTTCTTTTTTAACCTTACAACATCAGATAGCATTATCATTAATCTGACAGAGTGGATAGGACATACTGGGACATACTGGGAAGCCCTGCCTGTGTGCACATCCAAGGAAGCATTTTGGGCAGTTATCCTTACAGCAGGAACTGCAGGGCTGAAGCTACAGCTTACACTTACAGCAACAGTGTCCTTCTGTAGCTCTGTCCTTCTGAGCCCAAATCTGCCCTTGCTCTGCCTTTTGAGGCTGCTCAGTTCTGTGCTGCTTCTGCTGCCAGCAGGTAGTAGGTTTCTGCACTAAGTCTGTTGGTACATAAGTCATGAAAGCATGTACTTTGTTGGGTATGAACTCATGGGAAAAACATACTGAGGAGTCTAAGGAAACAGCCCATTTTAGTTAGCAGTGTGGATCAAATGATAAAAATCACTTACTTTTACTATTTGAAAGCTTATGCTTGATAAGTAACTCCTGAGCCAGAGCATCCTGGTACCGTGTTCCCATCTCAGCCCTGCTGCAGGGGCAATGCTCCTGGCCCCTCTTCACCAGGGAGTTGTACTTCTGTCACACACGTGAAGAACATCACGTTTATCCGCAGTACAGCCCCGGGTGTGGAGCACACAGGTGGAATAAATATGCTTGTAGTGGTACAGGGCACACACAGCACTGCTGCATTTCTCACAGAGGACCATCTGTACCAGGCTGTGCAAACAAAAAGAGTGGAGTTAAAGCTGCTGTTGCTGTACTAAGTAGCCCCATCATTCTCCTCACTTTTAGATACATGAAAATCCAAAATACTGGGTAGTTCCAGCTTGACAATCCTGATGTGGTTTTTCTCCCCACATAATTTTCAATATACTTGCTTAATTATAACAACCAGCAGTAACATGTATATACTGCAAAAAGACTGGCACTTCTGCAACTGAGAGCACGAGAGCTATGAGAATATTATAAAAGCTGAACTTCATGTCATGGTTTGGTGTGGTTATCCTTATGCCTGATTTTATGTTATCTCAGTAAATCAGATATTCAGGAAAGCCAGCTGCTTCTGTTAAATAAACTCCATTGTCTAAGACTTAGAGGGAGCAAAATAGCCAGGTGGAGTTATTGATCTGTGAATATCAGCTGGCCGGGCCTGCCAGGCAGAGCGCTCCGTTCCTTGGCATTGCCAGCGGCTGCAGGGGAGCGCTGCCCGGGCCAGCAGGCGGGAAGCTCCGCGGCTCTGCTGGGCTTTGCTTCCCTGAGCTGCAAACGGTTTATTGCCGACAAAGCAGGGAATCCGGCAGCGTAAGAACTCCCCGTGGAAACTTCAGCTCGGCTGAAGACGATGGCAAAAATCCCGTGGCTTGTGTTGTGGTGTGCGTGTGTTATATCGGACCTGACACAATGCAGGAGGGAGTTCTTTGTCTCACTTCATCGACTGAACAATTTGAAGCTGGTCTGCAGATTTGCCTACTGAACTGGATGCTACCTGGTTTTTTGCAATTTCCTTCTTTGTCTCCAGCATTAAGAAATCAATGAAATTATATGACATCCACATCAACTGTTTTCCACTTTCAAAATTGATCGGTTTCTTGGTAAGGAACATAAATGATTACTCTTTTATCTCTGGTATGTTTTAAACCTGATGAAAAAAAAACTAAACCCAAACAAACACAAACCCCCCCAAAAACTTTGTGAAATTAATTAAAAAATTATGCTAAGAAGTGTTTTTATTTTGGGATGGGAGACTGAAGCTTTGATTTTCTTTGAAGTGGAAGCTGTATTGGGTTTGTATTGCTTTGTTTTGCATGTTTGTATCCTGTATGTTAATTTGTGTTGTAATAATTATAAGCAAACATTTTGGAATATGAAGTTTGGATATTAATATGTATTTGGACTTGGGTGATTTGTTTACAAATCACGCTGTTCTGTCCTGTTTTTTAAAATTCTCATTTGCGATTGACCGCAGCTTTCTAAAAATTGCAATTCTAGAGTGTGTTTTAGGGCACCATCTTCTGGCAGACAGGACTCACTGTATTTGAATGGCTGCCCTCGCTAGGCACAACTATTTAAAGTATTTCTGACTAACGCCACTCTGCAGGCCTACAGGTCATTTCTCCTTCTAAATCTGCAATAAAACACTATTTAACATTTTTTACATTCTTCTTATTCACTGCAACTGCAGCTATTCACTGTACTACACAAACATAACTTGGGACAGACCCTGTAAAATTCCAGTCACAACAGGCACTTTGTGAGCGTGCTGGGGCAGACAGACAACATCTGTCCAAGCCCTTATGATTAATGCACCATATATGTATCTTATTTCTTTTATAGCTTCATCTTCCACTTCTCTTACATATTTCAGATAATCACACTTCTGTCCAGCTCAGTTTATGGGCTCATACTTTGGAGGCTGCACAGGGCACTGGCCATCATTCCTTGCACTCACGGGACACAGTCACTGTATATTCCAATGCAATCAGTTAGCAAATACGACATTTGCATAAATTCGTATTTTATTTGGCCAGCTCAGTTAGCAGTGCGCCCACTTAGAACTTTTAAGGAGGTCTGAAGTTACATACCTTCTGATTTCAGAGACTTGGAGGAGCTACAATTTCTCTTGATATGATAAAAAAGAAAGTCCTGATAACAATACCACAAACCTTCATCCAGCAAAGGAATCAGAGAGCATTAGTCCACTGAATAAAGAATAGAAACACTGCGTGAGGGTCAGGCTGCCAGACACATGCCCCCCTCTGCTGTGGTGGTGAAAAGTATCAGCCTGACTGTATGTGCCTCTTTATACCCATTAAAGAAATGAGGCAGGCACTGACCTCCTGACCTGGCAACACAACACACTTCAGCTGTGATGAGGAGGATCCTTTCAGAAGGAAGAGGACATTGATTTGTGGAGAACACCACTTCCATTTACATTTCATTGTATTTTCTATATAAAATGGTGTTCTGGAGGTATCACTCATTAACTGAAAATAATGAACAAATTTGCAAGGATAGAGCTGTTCCATAAGCATAACTAATGAAGTCTGGTCTCCATATTCTGCATCCTCTGCACTCTCCAGCTTGTAGCTCCTCTCCAAATCCCCAATAATGCTGCAGTCCGATGAGCCCTGTGTCCCACAGAGCTCTGGCTCTGCACTTACCCTGAAGTAAAGGTGTCAGTCCCACACCTCTGAAGCCAAGGTGCTACCACAGAAGCTCCTGAGGGTCTGTCTCTTCTTATCTCCAGCCACTGCCTCAGTATTGCAGGGATGGAATTGCTTAACGTTTGCAGGGAGCTTCAAGTGTTGCTGAAGAGGAGTGGCAGAGCAATTCCCTGTATTTTCTTTTGGAAATTGTTCTGCAAACTTCTTTTTCTTATGTGAGTGAAGGAGTCTGCTGATGAGAGAGATAAAGATAACATGTATCTAAACAGCAACTTCCTTCTTTTAATATAACAGATATCAAGCTATATCTGCAAGTACGTGTATTTACTTCATCCTGGTCCTCCCTTAAAAGCATCAGGGCCTCCAAATCAAAGCATTGCCTCTCCTTCATGTACATTTGTCTGCAGGTTCTGCTTAGGCCCTAGCCCAGAAATAATCTCAGGCAAGCAAAAACCAAGTAACTGATTTTTGTACGATTTGCTGTATTATCCTGATCTCAGTTCCTGCTTTCTTGCACATTCTGTATTTTAGATGCACAAAATGGAGGGCTTCTTGTCCTTATAGCTGCAAAGAAAATGAACAAATATTTCTACCTATAGGCACAGGAACAGCACAGCCCCAAATTTATTTTCCTTAATTCTGTGTGTATTCAGTTTTCTAATCCAAATTTAAAATTTTGGAGCAGTAGACGTAAGGCTCAAAGCTGATATCAATGGTATCTACAGACTGCACACAAGCTGATTTTATCTTCTGAAGTCTAATAAATGGTTAGCAAGAGGTCTTTGTTGTAAAGGTCAGAACTTGAAATGGCACATCAATCTGCTCCCAGCTGTCAGAGTCGAGAGGCCAGGAAAGGATGCACCTCTCTCTGTGGTTCAAGTATGGAATGGTTTCATAAAATAAAGCTAAAATGTCACATAGAAACACTATGAACACTAAATGGTCATTTACAAGTTACAGTGGCTCTTTAGGAAATGGGCTGTTTGTCTCCAGGGCCCCAGAGCTCCTTCTCCTGAATGGTTATCATTTGCCTCATAAAGGTGATTCTCTAGATGCTTTGGGAATTCTTTCACCCTCCACCAGAACAGCTAAATGAATCTCTGGTTAACTCCTGTCAGTCATCAATGGTCAATATTCCTTTCCATGCTCTGCTGCAGAAAAGGGATATTGAATTAAAAGCATGCAGACACTAGGTACATTCTGTAATAGTCTGTATTTTCTTGTCCATACATGGCACTCAAATTCACCAATTAAAAATGCAAGCATCAAGAATTGTTTCTATAAAAGCAGCCAGAAAAGCTTATCTGCATTAGAGAATTTTGCATGACTATAAACAACCAACTTGAGAACCGTGTGACAGCAGAGCCAATTTCTATCACTGCAAATAGCAGTTTGTAGACTGATTTAATGAGCTGAGCTCAAAAATTGTTAGTGGAGACAGAACCTATGTTAGGTTGCCGAGCCAAAGCCCTGGGAAGAATTACTCCTCCATTTTACATTTAGATCTTGTGCCTTCCAAGTATATTCCTTCCATATGACCATTACTGCTCTTAGGAGTTGAACAAATTGTCATTTGAAAAACTGAGGGTTTTTTAATTACTTGAAAACTTAATTAATGCTTCAATTGATAATATTTTCTAAAGAGCAAGGGAAAGTTTAAGTTGGAAAATTCTACATTAATACAATGTTGGTGACTAGTAGCCAATTAAGGACACTCATACTCCACCAGTTCTGAAAAGCAGCTTTTCATTTCGCACAGCAGCAGTTTGCATTTAGTGGCTCATTCTGTATTGCCAAACTTCAAAAGAACTGACCAGAACAGCCAAGAGCCTGTCCCATGTTCTGTGGGAGCAGCCCATGTAAAGGAAATGCATTAAAAATCCTTCACTCCAAAGTACATTACAGGAGGGATCCAGGAGCTTTCTCTGCCTCTCCGACTCCTCGCTACCCAGGCACGAGCAGCACAACTGCACCTCCTAAATACATCACCACAGAATTGCTTGTGCAGTTCCATTCTGGCCTTTCGTGCTGCAAACCAAATAATGGCACATGGTTAAGAACAATAAACAAGTAATAACTTAAGGAGAAGCTAAGGAGACAGAATAGAAACACCCCCCCTCCCATTTTTTTCACCCCTGAATGTCAGTGGCATTTTGATCCACCTCATACAGCACTCAACTTCCAACTCATAAACACTCTCAACTTCAGTAAAACTAATGCAGTAAGTTACCAGAATTATACCCTCTACTGTTGCTTTTTTAAAAAGTTAGAAATTAAATCAACCAGTAATTTTCTTTGTAATAAAACTTAAAACCAATGTATGTCAGCTTTAATTTTTGGAAGATGCCATTGGACATTAAATTCTAGTGCTTCAGCTGTTTATGGCAAGAAGTTTTCCACTGTAGCACTGAAGTCCTGTCTGAAACACCTCTTTATTTACATCTGTACCTCAGTCTTCACTCCTGCCAGCCAAGCAGCAGCTAACTCAAAAGGATTTCACTGTGAACTATTATGCCTCCAAACAAGCCACTGCATATGACTATTACTACCTAAAAGGAAATAAAACATTAATTTCCCTCGGAGAAGCTGTTTTGCACAGCATTGGCAATTTTAACACTATGATGGTGTGGCCTTTGTTTTTTTAACATTCTCCTATAAAATTCACATTTGCTTTACAATTCTCTCAATCTGCAAACTGTAACAGAACAGATCTTGCTGCTCAGCTGCTGTGCTCTGTAAGGCTCGCTGCACACTCACCTATGAATGGGAGCAGTTTTGGTTCCCTGGCACGAAAGTGGGAGATTATTTTGGTACAGTGACAGAAATGGCCAATTAATGCATTCTGAGAACCAACACTGACAGTTTTGAGTTACCAACACAAATGCAGTAGGTTTTAAGACACTGATTCTAACCATTACCCTTTTGTCCTACACACAAATGTATAAAAAACAGAGCTTTCTTTGTTCTGAAGGCACGAGGTGGTGAAAGCTGTGTGTGTGGCAGTGCAACTGCTGCAGCTGAAGAGCCCAAGAATTGATTGTCCAAGAAAAAAAACATTCACAAAAGTTTTATTAAAAAAATTCCCCTTTCACCTCAAACAAGTGAAGCTTAAGTTCTGTACTACTAGGTTATGTTTAGAAAAATGGAAATAATACAGTAATTTTTGAAGGCTATACATTGTAAAATCCCATAAGTCAGCATAATCTTGGACTGTGCAAGCAAATATAGCAAGTATTTCAGATGTTATTTATTTGGTCCATCAGATGTACAGTATAGTAGTAGTATCTGAGTTTACAAAACATCAAATATAAATAACCTGAAACTGTAACAATACACAAAAATTTGCTTCTTACATTGACATACCAGGCAGTACGAGCTGAAAAACTGGAGTAAATTAACAGTTTTACAGTAATGTACATAGTGCCAGCTGATGTTTAAGAACACTGTTAAAACATGGCACTAATTTGCTTTGTTGGATTTTCTTCTTTACTTGTTCAGGGTGTGAAAAATGTTTAGGACTAGGCTAAAAATGGTATTCCTCAAGCATCTGTGATTCTGTGAATGCTGGAGGTGAAGCAGTCACACTTGAAACACGGCCTCAGAAAGGGATAAGCAAACGTGCAGGCAGGCCACTGCTGGGAAACTTCAAAGGTAATCATTGAAAAATAAAAAATGTAGTTGCTTAAAATGTGGGCGTTTGATGATGGCCCTTTACTGAACAAAAGTAGGTTTTTTTTGTACTGTTAGATGATACCTAAAAGGTATTTACACAAAAATACCATGCTGTTTTCATGACTGTTTAGGTAAATACTTATCTGTAAGTATTCATAGACTATGTTTCTACTACATTTAATATATGGAACACAGAAAAAACTTCTGAAGGAGTCTATTGATACCAGAGCTTTATCATCAAGAGAAACAGACACAAATTATTTAAGCCAGTGATTTGGTATCCACTTTGAACCAAGGCCTTAGAGTTAGTCTAGTTCTGGACATTTTTCACATCCCACCACAATTTGCTGTTACAGTATGACATTATGTGAATCACTTTGTCAAGGATCATCTGGAGATTCCCCCAAACGCTCTTCGTCTTGCTCTCAGCTCAGCACACGCTCTTCGCCCCCACGCACTCGCACCCTTTCTCCTCGAGTTTTCTCTTGAGGCTCCTGTTCTCCTCCTCCCCAGCACTGCTGGAAGTGCCTTCATCCTCAGACTCCACGATCATGAGGTCGTCCTGCTCCTGCTCAGCGCGCGCTCTCTTGGCCCCCAGGCACTCACAGCCCTTCTCCAGCTTCCTCTTGCGGCTTTTGTTCTCCACATCGTCAGCACTGCTGGAAGTGCCTTCGTCCTCAGAGTCAACAATCACCACATCGTCCTGGTCTGGAGCTGCAAAAGAGGTGTTTGGAATTCAAGTGGATACTGCAAGGACAGTCTACTCTCAAACCAATTTTCATACATAAAATACTGGAGCATTCTTTATCCACGTTCTTTACCACGCAACTGCAAGAGTATCTTAAATGTCCCTGAAATTACTATAAAATATGGTTTTCACACTGGGATCCCTTCTTCACCACAGGTGTGGAAAATACTGCAATAAGCCAAAAATACGGGAAATGCATTAGTTAGCAGGACTTTTTTTGCACGTACAAAACAGAAGAATTGCTGCTGTCTGCAGCAGTTGTTGGGAAAAGAAGTTTTGCACATCCCAAGCTGTAGAGCAGCCTCTCCTTTCCCTACTGCACTCAGCACAACTCCCAGGAGAGGCCACATTCCAGGAGAAAGAACCCACAAAGAGAGGGAGAAGTGGAAGGGTGAGCAGACTTACAGAGCTAAAGGATAACAATGAATAGTATGAAAGGGAAAAGAGAAGCAAATGTGAACTTTCAAGACATGTAGTGGATTTTGTTTGGGCTTAAACACAAATTCACTGTAAAAACTAACTTTATGCAATTTTTTAATATAATTTGAAGTAAATTTTAGCAATACTTTTAAAACTGAGTTTTCCCTCAAACAGGAGGCAAGGGACTACATACTTTGTGTCTTAAATCTGTGCATATATCTTACAGGCAAAGGAACACCAGGTAAATAATACAATTTCAAGGCATATGTACTATAAACTTTTGTGCCTTTTGTGCTTTCTGTAACAATTGTAAATGTGTATTTTTCTATTTAGTATTAGTTATACACAGAGGCAACTTAAATGCCTTTTATTTTGTATTGGCAAAGTTAAATCATAAAACTGAAGACAACTTTAATTGGACTGCACTAGTGAAAGACTATTTTGTTTAATATTGATTACTGGTGATTACCTGTTGATGTTGAGGGTTGTGCTCCATCATCACTGCCATTGCTAATGTTCCTGGATGTTGGTTCTGATGGTTTAGGGCCAATTCTTTCAGGGGTATCACCAACAACTTCAAATTCTACATCTTTTTCTAGGTCTTCACTGCAGAAAAATACACACACTTTTAAACAGCCAGAAAACAAAATCCTGTCTTTTACACAAAAAAAAATCATTCAAGTGTTAGAGCACCCTGCAACTATGACAAAATGAGAAAAACATACTGAAAAAGAGGAAAATCTGTTCAGTCCTCTTTTATAATTTATGCTTTGTCTGTTCCTAAACACTATTCCACCCAGTGCTACGAACTCAAAATGTTTAGGAATCAGAAAGACCATTAGCTGAACTTCTCTTTCTTCCTTAATATCACAGCCCTGCTCCCACTGAACTTGCAGTGTGCTCAGTTTCTGTGTATAATATGTCTATTACTTACCCAGGGTTAAATACACACCCCAGCTATTTCAGAGTGACTTCTGAACACAGGTAGTCAAGCAGAGGATCTACTATCCCAGCAGGCTGGGTTTTTTTTGCTTTTCTGAATTTTAGGGGTTTTTTAAATGCCAGTTTCTCTCTTGTTGGTTGCCCCAAAAAATAATCTTTTGCCTCTGTATTCCCTTTCAGCAGCTTAATCTGTGAACTTCATTCATGTACTTAAATTGTGAGTGAAAAATTCCCTGTGGAACTGTTCTATGTATATACACAAAAAATCCTTATTTCAGAATCCTTACCTATGAAGCACATTGATTAACAGTGTATAGTCCTGGAGGAAATCATCTGCTTGTAGTCGAGTGCCATTTCGAATTCCAAAGTCTGATAATTTCCTGTGGTTATTTGCTACAAAAACAGTAAAAAACCTGCAGTGTATAGAGCTATTTATAGAAAGATCTTTTCACCTGAATAAATATGGAGTACTCCAGAACTTTTATGTAAGAACATAAGATTAACACGTATTAGCTATATTTAAATTAAAAGCTGACATTTAAGCCTATTAGGAGTTAAAGCTACTTATGTTTGATTTATTTACTCTCATGTCATCATGTTCAAGCACTTCACAATTACTGCGTTTGGGAACATTTTGGAGATGGTTTCTGGCATCATGAACAGAGCACCATCTAAGAAGGAGAAAATGAAGGGGCTTGCAGGCAGATACCTGTTCCTGCGAGGAATCCTGACCCGCCAGCTGAGAAGTGCTTTGTTCAGGAAAGCTGAGCTGGACATGCAGCTGGCACACAATACCACTGGCTATCCTCAAGGCACTTAAAATACTTGCAAATCCAGTTCTCTTCAAATACTAGTCCACTAGTCCACTGCAACATCTGCTATACACCTGTTCTGTATGGTCTCCTCCAAGGTTTTAAGTACTCTTAACCCAAAACCCTCAGGAGGCATACATACCTTCTGTTTCACCTTCTTCTGAAGAGATAAGGATAGTTCCCTTTCCATCATCTATTTGTACATCTGGTGCTACCATAGCAAATTTTTCTTTCAGTATCTGAAAATACAAATATATTAAAATACATTCAATCAGCCTCTGACTTAAAAAGATTTATTAAAAAAAGAACCTTGAATCATGTTGACTTTATTATTCTGGCTCATTTTCAGGCATCTACTGAAAGCCTATACTTCTTTTGTTCACTTCCATGAACAAAGTGATTGTATTTTTGAGGTCTGATATCTACAGGTTTATAAATGCTGGAAAGTTTTTTAGAATACTTCATAAAATGACAGAATTACGAATCAATTGTGACTACAACTGTAATGTAACTACTGAACTTTCAACTGAAATACAAATTTAGTTTTTTGCTCTCAGATATTAATAGGCTTTAAGACCACCAAAATTTACAAAATGCAAACATTCTTTCACAAGACATACAACACACATTGGCTAATCAGCTCTTCTTGTAGCTGAGAGAAATGTAGAGTAAATATAAACAGGAGGTGCTCAGTCAAAATATACTCAGTCAAAAAATACCTTATTTTAATAATTTACAGTATTATGTTCAAAATGAAATGTAACTATAGCTCAAGCTTTACCTTATCCTGGAGTGTCAGCACAGTAACTTTGTGTGTATTAACTTTCACAGTCACTTCTGGCTTACTCGCACATACATAACAATTAGGATTTGGTGGATCCAAAGCACAAGGAACCAATAGCTTCTTCCTGGGATTTGGCTGCTTGTTCAGAAAAATCTTGAGGACAGACAAGAAGAAAACAAGTTATTCTGTAAGTACCAGCGTGTCTAAAGCCTGTTTTCCTGCAGATGTCTTCTCCTGGTCTCACAGGCTGTCCTGTTCCCTAATCCCCTCTGCTGTGCTGAGCAGGAGTCTCACACGGCCAGTCCCCCCCATGCTGCCTCCCCAGCTCCTGCCCAACAGCTCTAACACCAACCAACCACAGTGCAAGTGATGGCAGCCTCGTTCTCTCTCCTATCCAGCAGCAAATTTTTATTGTCGTAGGAATTTAACCATCCTTAAGACCTGCACTTCTCTTTCCATTGTGACTGAAAGTTCCCAGCACATTTAGAATTTACTGAAGTGACAAGTGAGAGACAGTAAAACTACACAGTAGTCAAAGAATGTTAAATGGAACTTTTAAACAAATAATCAACAGCAAGAAAGCAAAAGCATTTTATTCCCACTTACCGTTCTACACTGATCTATTTTCCCCGACAAAATCTTCAAACCCTCCAGCACTATCAGCCCAGCTATCACTGCATTGGTAGTAGCTATAGCTGGGATAATATTTCCTGCCATTGCTGCAAAATAAACAAGAGTTTACAGATTTTTAACAGTAAAAGAAAACAAGATTATAATTTAAATTAAACAATGTTACATTTTATCCTTACACTTGATATCAAATCTGCTCTTCATATTCATTCCAAAAACATGCATCCTGAGGTTTGCAGCAGAAGTGACAAAATCCATGGCAGAAGGGTCATCCTAAGAAGAAGATAATAAAAAAGCATTTAAAAATCAGATTACTCCTTGGAAAGAGTTTGCAACACAGGGTTCCTAAAACCTTAAAAAACAAAATTTAAAAAAAAAGTGTACAAAACTTCATTTCAATGTCAATATACTTCCTCTTTCAGATGGTGTACTCAGAGCAGTAATACTTTAAATACTAACTACAATTTCTAAACACATGTCCTTAAGTAGCAAATTAGTATATTTGTACTAATAAAATGCCTTGTATGTTATAAAAATGTTTAAATCCTAAGTCTTACAATGTTTCAAACATTTTCAACATTGAATTTTAACACTGAGTCAGCTGTTTCAAACACTGGGTGTTTCAGAGAGAAGAATTTTTACTATTGGTCGTAGTGATATTTTACTATTTTGTCCCCCCCAATATTTACAGACTACTTTTTTTCTTATGCCAAATGATAACTGACTGGACATGATCCTTTGTGTGGTGATAAAAGAGAAAACTTTTGTTTTCTTCAACAGAACTTGTATTGCACACCCATCATCAGCTGATTGCTCATAACCTCAGCAGAACTCCAGCTACTGACCACTGGCTTAGAGCATGTTTTGGAGAGAGATAAGAAGGGAAAAATGAAGTTGCATTATTAAAATATTTTCAAAAATCAAAATACGATAAATACTTGTGAATTTGTGCTTTTATAAGCTGGAGAATTTGGTGAATTAAGTTATTTCACACCACAGCAGTTAATCCTTACCCTCAGTGAGTTACACAATACAGTGTTTAAGGAATGTATTTGTTTACATATGGAAAGTGCTTCCATGAGGTGCCAGATAGTTTTGTTCTAAGTAGCATTATTTTGGAAGGAAACTGAATGAGCCCAACTAATATTTGTACTACACTTGTAGAGTTTATATATGGCAAACTAACCTTATCCCAAATAAGTGCTTCTCCATCAGCCTTCTCAGCCAGGTGAAGACTCAGGGTTTTAACACTCTTTGAAAATAGGTCTGCATAGCTCCTCACACTGAGAACCTGCTGATCCTTCAACACTGCAGAGCTCTCATTCTGCTGGTCAGATATGTTTTGCTCTTTGGGAAAAAATAGAAAAAAAAAAAGATCAGGAATATTTGCAAGTTCCACAGAAGTTCTCTCAAATAACTTTCCAATTTCAGCAAAATTAAGTATTTTCTAAAGTGAAGAACAATATCCTTAACCTACAGTAGCCCAAATATTTTACAACAAATCCACATTTAAAACTGCAGCTATAGCTACGATACCAGTCACCTGAACATGCACAAATTACAGCAAATGTAAATTTCAAACAAAACTCAACTCTGAGAGATAAATCTATCAGCGCTTATGGTAAGGTGTCCTAGAAGAAGCTGACATGTATTTTTGTTAAATGTGTATTTTCTACAGCCAATACTGAATATCTAAAATAACAACTGCAAAACAGTCTTAGAAAAAATATTGTCTATACCGAGAAAAATTTGATATCTTCAGGAATTGCAAAGAATTAATACGTTCATTATCAGTACTCAACTGTGACAGTAAAAAAATGTACATATACAGAGATGCATTAATATTTAATAGGTATGATTTACAAATGTACAGTAGGAGGAGGGACAGTTACCTTGCTTTTGTACCTCAGCCCAGTCCAGTGGCACTGGAGGCTTTCTTTTCCTCCACAGCTTATCCATTGTCAGCAGATATCTAATGTCATCTTTGAAAAGCTAGAAAAAATAAAAAAAAATTTAATGGAAGGGGAACAAAAAAAAAAAAAGACACTGAAAAATCAGCATTACATTGATGAGGCTTTGATTTTCTCTTTGACAGTATTTTCAACTACATAAAAAGAGAGTCTAAAAACCTATTCCCCACTCTCTAACATCCATTGCATAGAGCAGATACAGCTCTGATTATTCTGGGAAGGAGTAAAGTGAAAAATCAAGAAACAGTAGTCCAAACAGTGGTTTCACCTGTCTACTGAAGCCATCCCTACAGCTCTTTGTATGCCCTCTCTGAGAAACGTGAATGAACATGCCAATGAATTTCCAAAGAAAAGTTATCACCACCCATGAACATTACATTCAATCTCATTTCCTCTATTTATCCACTTTCAGTAACTATTTAGAACAAAAACTCCTAAATGAGTTTGTTTTCTCTTATGCCAGAGCCTGATTATGCACAGATGACTGATAGCCTTTAGGTCCTCAGACTGGTTCTGATTAAGCCCAGTGCAATTCCAGAGGTCAAACAGACCCTTTCCCATTAAAAGTAATTGCAGTGGAGTTTTGCCTGCACAGAGGGGCTGCTGCAGCCACCTGTGCAGATGCAGATGGAATCCTGTAAAACAAGCAAATGTTGCAAGAGACCAACACAAGAGCAAAACTGGTGGATATCATAACGTGATCACATAACTGATGGCTAGCACTAAACGTCCAAGCTGGGCTTTGATTTAACTTTACAGCACCTCATACATTTCAGGTAAAGACATTTGTTTGGGGTAAAGAAGATACCTTAGTAAAAAGTTTAACTGGATCATAGCCAGTTGATTTAGCCCACTCCTTAGTTGAAACACGTTTAATCTCACCATCTTCATTGGATGCTAGTGCTCTGGCTTCTGCTTCTGCTGGCTCCCCTATTAATAAAGTGATAACCAATATTTTAAGTTAAAAAAAAAAAAAAAAATCCCATCCAAATATTACCCCCAGAGTCAATTATGCAGGGACCATAAAATGGCTTTATTGCACCCAACAACAGCTGAATTAGGCACAGTGTGCCTGTTCCTCTTTGCTTCTGCAACTGCAACTAACTGATTTAACTTGGTATCACCCAACTCCTTTATTGGCAGAAACAATGAAAAATTGTTTCCCATTAATTTTCTCCACGTAATGTTGCAACTTCATAAATGTCTCACCACCCCCTTGTCGTAGTCTCTTTTTCTGGCAAAGAGTCTTAGTTTGGTTGGGATTTCAAAACAAACAAATTAAAAAAATCAGTTTCCTACCTCTGGTTCTTTTTATACAAAAAAATTCTCTATAAAGATGCTCATAATTTTCTCTTACCCAGTCACATCCAACAATTGCTATCATGATTTCTAATAAGCAGGTTGATGTTTTCATAAAACTATCTATTAACATTTTGACTGCATGAGAAAAATCAACTCAGAGACTATCACTTTATGTGTAGATTTGTGAATGTTTCCCCCCTCTCACCAAGGCATCATTTGCATTATTTCATATTTATCTGCCTCATGTATCATTGCCCAGTCATTCTGTATTGTGAAGCTTTCTACTACTTTTTGCAGTTAGTCCTCACCTTTTTTGAGTGACTTTGCTTAATCATCTGTGCTGAACAGCACACATCTCCCATCTGGAACTCCTCTAATCACCATTTATCCCTATCATTCAAGTAGTTTAGCCACTTCAGGATCTTCAGCCTTTTTTGGCTGCTTATCTCCCTCAGGTTCCCCCCAACAGTTTTTGAATCTGCCCCCTGCACATTCAGAACAGGCTAAACCAGATACACTTTCCACAGGTTTGCTGATTCCCCCCAAGGACCCACAGAGCTGTGCAGGGCACGACTTCCCTTTATAAAGTTTGCCTTGACTCTTCCCTGGATGGCCTGGTTTGGGCTGGGAGAGAGTTAGTTTTCTTTCTAATAGGTGGTCTGGTACCGTGTTTTGGATTCCACAAGAGAACAATGTTGGTAACACACTGATGTTTTAGCTGTTGCCAAGAGGTTACTCCAAGTCAAGGACTTTTCAGTTTCCCATGCTCTGCCAGCAAGCAGGAGCACAAGGAGCTGGGAGGGAGCAGAGCCAGGACAGCTGACCTGAACTGGCCACAGGGATATCCCGGACCTCAGAACGTCCTGCTCAGCACACAGACTGGGGGAGTTGGCTGGGAGGGGCTGATCTCTGCCTGGGGACTGGCTGAGCATCCATTGGCCAGCAGGCAGTCAGCAACTGCATCACTTGTTTGCCCTTATTCCCCCTCTCTCTTTATTCCAATTACCATTATCAACAGTATTAGTATGACATACTTGTTTCCATTATTAGCTGTTCTTCCCCCAGCCCGTGAGGTTCTCTCTCTGTGGGGCTCTCCCTGCCCTGGGCGGGGCAGGCAGCGAGGGCCGCGCGGTGCCGAGCCGCCAGCGGGGCTCAAACCCGGACACTGCCACCCTGTGTGACCACAGCACCCTGACTGTGGGCAGCCTGTCACTGCAGACACCAGGCTACAGCTCACACCTCCTATAACTGCCCTGCTGCCTTCACTTAAAGAAGTGGCATTGCATCTGCTACCTGTCAAGTACTTCAGCAGCCATTGTTTTAAGTGACTTTATATTGCCACTCTTTTTAAGACTTACCTATTTCATTCTGCACTTCCTGTAGAAACAACCTGTCCAGTGATCACTATCTGATGTTCAAAGGATTTGAAGAGTCAGAGGATCCTCTAAGCTCCCCCTCCTAAGTCCATTCATCTAGCAAAGGATCCAGAAGAAGCAACCAACAATGATGCTTATTCACCTCATAGTAACTACGATTGCTGTCCTTACAGAAAAATACCAAATAGCTATAAAAATGTCACTCAAAATGGGCATATTTCTCATGTAGATTAATGCTGGAGTGTTGCAGGCTGGAAGAGTTCAAACATAATTCCTGCAGTTCCTTGCAAACCCTCAGCTAGGAGTGGAAAATGCAGTGTGACTACAAATATCACTCAGTGCTCTGTTCAAAATACAAGCCTCCCAGAGGCCAGAAACAGAATCTTCTTTAAAGAAAATGGAGCTGAACTCTCTAACCTTATGAACTATACAGAAAGGAGTCATAATCTCTGAAACAGAACATTTCAGTAACAGGGTAAGCCACCAGATTATATCACACTCACAGGCAGCTTCAGGATCAGCTCTGTCAGGTGAGACTTCTTGATCGGCATCTTCTTCTCCAAACAACTGGCTATATAACAATTAAGAACAACAAAAAGACTAGAATTTCAGCATATCTGGTTAAAAACTCAAATATTTGCTAATGGATATATATTCATTTTAGGATTCTTGCTATCAGACTGCCACTTCATACATTGTTTTTAAACTGCTGGGATTCATCACACGTGGACTTAACACTGACAACACAAAATGCACAATACAAAAATGAATTTAGCAAAACAGTTTTCTGTGTAATTCACTCAACAGTTCACCCAATATTCAGCCTAATATTTACACTGCAGTACTAAATGCATTTTTAGAACCTGTGGGATATCCAAGATTCCAACAAACTTTACACTTGTTAAAACATGCATTAAACTGAAAAATGTGCTTACGTCATATGAAGATGATGAATAAAGCAACCTCAACCTACACTGCTGTGCCAAACTACTCTGCCAGATTTTTTTGTGCTATTAGAGCAAGGCCTAAATACTAATCAACCTTCCATCTTTATAACCACCCCAGAACTCAGGTCAAGGAACGGGAGGTTTTCACCGTAATCCCTTTAAATTAATTTTAAATGAATTTAAAATACATTATAATAAATTTAAAAGAAAAAAGTGTGTCAATTTTATTTCTCTCTCTATAGGTTTAGAAACCAGAAGAATGAACCATAGTACCTATTAAAAAAAAAAAAATCACTTACTTGAACAAATACTTAGCCCACACAATGCAATGGATAGGCTCCGAGGGCGTATTTCGGATTGTGCAGCCTGGGAAAGTTTTCTGAGTTGGTTTAGGCTGGCATTCATAACATTCTGTCACTCCCTGGTGAAAAATGAAGCATTTACTTGTCACTCTGAGAAGGCTGCTGATAGTTTAGGCTATTAACAGATGAACTGTAACTCTATGTCCAAACACCCAGTGCCTGTTGTCTAAAATAGCCAACGACAAGAGTAACACCCCACCTAACCTTTTTGATAACTGTTACTTGTCCAAGGTAGCCTGCAGTTCCACTCTCTATAAGAGGAATATCAGCAGCCAGACACATCCTGTTCACATGGTTACGGGCAGCTGCAAATCAAGAGGGTTTTAAAGAAAAAATTTGAATAGTTAAGAAAAAAAAAATTTTACTTCTCCAAATTCAAACTAGCATCCTATTTATCCTTAATCTGTCTTGTTTCTTTACAGAGCACTACACCATTTTCACAAGGTCCAGTTTCCCATTCTCACAAGATGTACTGACATTAATAAACACAGCAAACTCAACTGACTAAAGCTACGCTGAACCCACAACACCCAGCAGTTCCCACGAAGCAGCAGTTAGCAGTTAACATTTACTTTCAAAACACCTGCAGAAGCACTAGCCACCCTTTCCAGTTTCTAGCAAAGCACACAAGGCTTAGTCCAGCTGCAGAGGGGTTAAGAGGATACTTGTTACTCAAATGACACTGCAGCAAGGAACAAGCAACATCTGCAATATAAAATCATAGTGAAAACTTCACCTCTGTTATCCAGAGCATTCATAACCAACGTAAACTGGCGGAAGAACTCTACGTTATAGTCAGGGCTACAGAAAACAAAAACAACATTTCAAATGGCACAAAGTTGTTGGTTATATCTGCACAACAGAAACTCTACACATGCAACCGATGTTCGTGTGATAAATTACACCTATTATAAATTTATAAATTTAGCTACCTTATAACTGCCCCATTTGTCTTCTGCCCATTTTAAAGCTGGGTGAAAGCATGAATTTTATCCTGCTGGAAGGAAGCTACTGCAATTAGTACCAATTTGACCAATGAAATGGGCAGACAAGGAAAAGTGATTAAACTACTCTGACCTAATGAGTAAATTGGCTGAGCTGTGGTAACTGACCTTAAAAACCATCAGCTGTGGCTAAAACATGCACACTGTAATTACCACAACTCATCAGACTGTGCATAATTCATTGTACTGTGATAGCTCCATTGGTTTGACTGTGTGTCCCTACCCTGAGGAGCCAACACATGGGACCTTAAATGCTGACACTTCAGTTATCTTCACATTGCATTTTTCTGACTTAAAGAAGAAGGTGGAAAAGAAGAGAGAGTAAAGAGGAAACAGGATTAGCAGTTTCAGGAGAAGGATGCAGTCAGTCAGTGTTTCACTGGCTAACAGCAACATCAGAGTTCAAACCTTCATGGTACAGAATATCCAGTTTTTAGAAACTGGGGCAAATATAAATTAAAACATGGGGAACAGCTAATGGAACCCTACATAATCTTGTACTCTACTCATTGGTTGCAGATCATAAAGACCAAATTTTAACAGCTTGGGGCGTATATAAATGACACTTAGTTACCTACACACACACATACAAAGGACCTAATTTTTTTAATCACAGACTCAACATTCACAGGTCTTTTAATTTAATTATTGCTCAAGACATTGGGGCATCCTTACAGAGTAGAAATTTATATGGCAAATGTTGCCAATAGAATGAAAAACAGACACAAACAAATGACTACAGCTTACTACCAGAGCTTAAAACCCATGCAAAAGCCACACTCCCACTCAGGTGTGTGGTAGTTCACGTTTACAGCTCTTTCTCCTTACTGAGAAGCTTTGTAAAATATCTTAAAGCACACCATTGTAGCATTTAAATAACACAGTACTTGCAAATCAAACATGTAATTAGAGCTTAAAACCAAACATACTTCATGATGCTATCATGGTAAGCTATAATATTAGCTTCTGGACAAAACTGTAACACGCTTTCCTTGGCAACCTAGAAACAAAACAAAAAAAAAGAAAACAAAAAAAACTTATTATTTCTTCCTTCCTTCTAAAAGACAGACTTGATACCAGCTGTGTATTGAGTAAGTTGACTACCTTAAGAGATTTAAATACTTTAATAATGAAATGCTGTGGACAGCCACCTTCAACCAACCAACACTTACCTCTTCCCAGCAGAAACTAAATTGTTACATGTTTTTAACACTATCCATAAAATAATACTGAGTAATGAGACTTGGGCTTTGACTTTTTCCTCACCTGTGATTTTGATCTTCCAACATGTTTCTTTTGAAACAGAAACTGTCTGTTGAGATTGCTGACATCAATAGTATCCAAATCAATCTACAAACACACAAGAGAGGCATTTCACTTTCATAGAAAGAAAAGGAACAAAACCATTAACACGGTTTGAAGAAAAGACAATTGACCAAAATGCAGAAACTTTACAGACCCCTTTTCAGACCTTTCAGGTGTTACATCAGCACTACAGCAACTGAAGAGGCACAAGTGGTCACCTAATTATCTTCAGGAATCCATACGTGATCAATTAGTGCTGACAGGGGACCACGAGGAAAGTGCAGGGCTACTGACAGCAAACGTTCTGAAGAGAGGCCCTGCTGAGAATGCGCGAGACTCTCGAGACACATCCACACAGCCCTGAGCAGAACCTACTGCCAACACCAGCTGTCCTGCTCACACGGGATAGAGATTTTAGTGGCAATTCCTGAGGAGAAAACTCAGGTGGGAAACTGCAGAAATCCATCTAGATGGGCCCAGCCAGCCTCTCCCTGCACTGCCCACCCTGAACACCGGCTCTGTGCTTCCCCAAGGCCCAGGCAAGGCTGCTCCAAACCAACTGGTCCTTCCACTTTATACCAGCATGGCTTTAAGCACCTGAATGAGTAAAACAAGGGCTGCACAGCCATCTTACACACACACTGCAGGGCAAAAGCTTTCACTGCCTGTCCTCAGGACTAACTGCCTAAGTGCACGTTAACGAATTGTGAAGTCTCCTTATAAAAAAAGAAATCCAATCACACAATCAAAATGTTTAAAAACAAACTGCAACAAGCACCCCTGATGTACAGCCTCAAAGGATGCCATGACTGCAATTCCCCTAACAGCTATGTTTCTATTTATTCATATATACACAGCAACAGCATAAATTCAAATATCTTTAGCCCACATAAGAATTTAAAAGATTTAACTAGAACTTTGACATTTTTTCCTAGCTTTGTTACTACTACTTTTCATGCAAATAAAGTTTCTTTGATCAACAACTCATTTTAGAAGTCTTCTCCAGAGTTTTTCTGAGCATCAGAGAGATTTCTCCCAAATTCCCACAGGTAATGCTGACATATGCAACACAATAACACCTTCAGCTACCCAGAGAGCACTCTCAGACGGACTGTGCAGTGTGAAGTTTCAACATGACCTACTGAGGGTGTTCTCACACACTTCTAATATCATCAACCCAACCTGAATTATGAAAAAAGCACGGCACACGCTCATTGAGCATCCTTTGCATGAGAGATCCAAACTCCAATATTAAACTTCCTGTTTTCTGAAGGGAATAATTTTAATTGAAGGACTAAGTTTTAACATCCTAAGAACCGCAATAGCGACAGAGTTTTATTTAAACAGTTAATAAAAGCACCTGCGGATATAGAGCAAACAGAAAAAATACAATGTTTTAAAAATGTATTATAGAGCTGAGACTGTTGAACAGTACTACCACGATATCAGAGTAACCACCCATGGCCTTATCTCTTTTCATGAAAATAGTATTTGCATGATTTACATTTCTACCTCCTTTCCTTCCTCCTAAGACACACAGAAAGCTTGCTTAGTCCAAAGCCAAAAAGCCCAAGAACCTCAAGGAAAAATAGTAAAGTGCAAAACTCTGTTAAAACCTTCACTACCCAGAAAGCTTTGAATAGTTCAGCCGGAGACGATGACAAGTGACACCAGCTCCTGCTGAAAGCAGGAATTTCAGCACTAAGGGGAGCAAAGGGAGTTCTTCTCCAGAGAGAAAACTTGAGACTATTAGACCTCAGCAGAAGCTTCAGTCTAGCTAAGAATGATCAGAATTTAACAGCTCACTTCTAACACAACTACACTGTTCCCATTGTTATGACTTGGAAGAAAAGGCATCACAACAACATTTACTCATGTTCTTAATTCAAGACCTAGATCTTGAAAAAATTTTATTTTGTTCTTCATTCATAGGACAAGGGTATGCCTCTCAACATACTACACATAAGCCACATATTAGTCAGTTGTCTGGTATTCAATATGACTAATTTTTTAAAATATTAATATCCTTTTTTAAAAAAAATCACAACTTACTTATAAAAAGCATTTTCAGATGTTTAAGTTTGTTAATATTTAATAACACAGGAAAACCCTCAACAATATCACAAATGTTGACAAAAGCAATTTATTCTGATAACAGCAAATTCCCTCTTTATGTAATAATTCTTTTTTTGCTCTCATCTTGTCTTGTACCCACCTGTTCCCTATGTTATCAAAACATTACTGTCTTGCACAAAACACTGCCCATGACATTGTCATATGAAGATAGCCCAGATCCAACACGTACTTAAGTTAATGGAGTCCCACCAAGTCAGCCTTGAAAGGCAATACCAAACCCCAAATTATAATAAGTGAAACAATAAGCACAGCCCAATGAGATTTATGCATAATGACTAACTGGAAAATCAGGAGCTTTAAGCTCCATTATAATGGACTGCAGGAGTACATAACTGACACAGTAAAGCAGGGGGAAAAAAAAGAGGGGAACGGTGCAGAAAATGCTTCCACTCCTCTGCAGTTATTTATTTCCCTGCTGCAATGTTCAAATCGGATAGGCTCTCAAACCAAAGGGACAATTTGGAATTAAACATATTCCACAAGTTTAAAAAGCATTCCAGTAGGAAAGCCCAAGCCGTAAGAATAACAAGGCAAACCAGTAACTGTTTTCTTCTACAAGCTGATATGGTTTTAGATAAGAGCTGCTCTGCTCAACAAGTCTGCCTGCAAACCCGAACTCCTCACAACCTGTCACACAAAGCTCTCAGATGTGACTCCTGGGCGCGTTAGCAAAACGGTATTCAAGGAAACAGACCTCTGCTCTAGCTGGATTTAAAACCAAACGCTCTTCCTTACAATAAAAAACCAATAAAGGTCTGGACACCAGGCAATCAGTTTCACCACCAGTATTTCTCTCTATCCCGTTTTCATTACTGCCCTCTCACATCTGCCCTTCCTGTACGCACTCACAGATTAATATCTGGAAGCAAAAGTGAAAGCACGAGCCCGCGGGAAGCGCCAGCACTGAGGGGATTTAGAGCCCGCGATCGAAAAGCACAGTTCACCTCTCCCGGGGGTTTCTCGCTGCAATTCATCACCGAAACCATCGCCCACGGCACCGGCACAGGCGGCACTGGGCTAAACTAAAGGCTTTCAAGACATCGCCGGGCAGCAAACGGGGCACAGCGCGGTATCCCGGGCGGTTCCACCCGCGGGCTCCCGGAGATACACGGCCTTCCCAAGGAAGGCGGCCGGACCTCGGCGGGGGAAGGAGGAGCTCCCGCGCCCGGCGGGGGCCCGGGCTGAGGGGGGGCGGCGATGGCGCGCAGGCCGCGGCCCCTTTGTGGCGCCCCGGCCCGGCGGTCCCGCGGCGGCTTTGGCGGGCTGGGGCGCTTTGAAACCGCG
>VWZW01004120.1:192022-218169 GCA_013397115.1 Edolisoma coerulescens
GTCCCCTCAGGAGCGCTCCGTCCCCTCTGGCGCAGGTGAGGCACGGAGCCTTTGCCGGGGCACACGGTGCCGTCCCCAGACGGGCTCTTTCCTGCGAGAGGCCGAGCCGCACAAGAGTCCAGGCACGTGGTTTATTTACACTTCTGCGGAGAAAGGGGCACTGGGTGGCAAATCCACGAAGTCAGCGGCACGACTGGCAAAACTTTCCACTCTTTACACCTTTTAGCAAACAAAGACATTAATGCGCGTTGGTTACAAGGTGCATAGTTCTCTTATTAATTAGCATTCTCTCTTCTATTAGTTAATGAGTCTCGCCTCTCATGCTAATCAGTGCCACGCTCAGCGTTTCTCCTCCTTTGGCTCGGTGCTTTCCTGTGGGGGCGGTCCGTGAGTTGGGGGTCGTGATCTGCCCCTGCCGGGATTCCCTTACCCCGTCGGAGCTGATTCCACACAGTTGCTGAATTGCCTTTATTTGTTTCTTCCTTATCTTGGGGCTTCTGCCAAATGTCCTTGTGGCCCCTGAATTCTGCATTCCTCGTGTATCAGTGGAAATCCTTCTCCCCAAGCTTTGTTAACCTCCCCCTGGGCTGGGATCATTGAGACACGTCCAGCCCCAAACCTTGACAAGGCAACTCGGCTGACCAGGAATTTGTATTTCTAACACCTGGACATCACTTAGAGCTTGGCTGCTCTGTTTCATGGATTAAATCTCCCTCCTTTTTGATTAGGCTTGAAAGTTACAAACATCAAACAGCAAAGAACATCCTATCTTAATAAAATTTTACGTATTTACATTTTGCAACACAATGACCTGAGAAGCAGGACTGGCACAGAACATACTTGGTGACCAGCTTGGAAAGGCAATTATAGAAACTATGGATAATTAATACATTAAAAAAAAAAGATTAAGGCTTTTATTGACAGAATGGGAAAAACAGAACAGCAGCAGTTCTTGCTGAATATTATCAGTAAATATACTGCTAAGAATTTCTTCAAATATAGGTGCAACTGGAAATCTATACCAAGTGACCGTTAATACTAAAGCTATGAAATAAAATGAGGTTTGGGACATAATGTAAGAATCTGCTGCTTAAATGTAGTCTATACACTGTGGCCATGATGTTACTCCTTTCTCAGCTGTTTGACAGTGTGCCAGTCTTTATATTTGGGGTTTAAAATCCACAGATGGACAGAAAGCTTCTTCTCACACAGTCAGAAACTACTTTGTTGTCATCTGTACCTAATAAAATACCTCCCTTTTACACAGGAGTTATACTTACAGCTTTGCGTTCCCAAACACACAGGATTTCTTCTGTCCTGTTTAAGATAATGATTTTTGTGAACCTACAAGGACAGACACATTGATTCAGCCAACAAACCAATAATGGACATAAAGGCTGTGTCAGGCCAAAACAAGGGAAGGGATAAAATGCCCAGTGTGCCCCACATGCTGTATTAAATGTGTGACAGAACCAGCAGTATGGTTGCTGCAATTAGCTGTTACTAATTGTAATGAGTGGTGGTTTTCACGAGTTATGGAAAATGCACAAAGGGGGGTGCAGCAGCTTGGAAAAAAACAGAGACCACTGCTTCTAGCAGGATCCATCTTTATTACACACACTCCAGGATTTATATGTTTCTGCTATGGGAAAATTTAAAGAAAGTCTTGGGAATGTGCAGAAGGAAAGACAAAACAGCTACACCACCAAACACCTGGCAGGGCAGACTTCTCTGCCCCTTATCAGCCATTCGCTCAAACAATCCACCTCCCAGCGTTCTGGGAGGTAAAAGGGAAACATTCACACATGGTGTTTATGGCTGCAGTCATTTCCCTGGTATGCATCTTTCCCTAGACAACAGAAGGCCTTTATCAAAGTTGAGATAACTGTGACAAGTTGCTCTTCTACACAGGGCTCTCGCTAAGGCTGGGATGGCCACTGCAGGCCACTGCCTCTGTAGGGGGTGGCCAGGGAGTGTAGATCACATTGCTCAAGGTCCACGGGTGTGCCAAAGCAAGCGAACCCAGCGGTGAGGAGGAAGAATACACCTACAAAGGGTCAACATCTGCAGGCAGGAGCCTGGGCTGTGTCACTGTGAGAGCCCCTCCTGGGGTGCTGTGGGATGTGGGAGCTGGGCACCAGTTAAAGGGGTAGTTAGAGTACTGCAGATTGTTTATTGTCACGAGGAGAGCTCTCCGGGATTCCTGGATTCCCACATTGTCTGTTCCTTTGTATCCTGCCGGTCACATAACTTAGCAAAAAAGCCACTTCACTACTTAGGTGCCCTGACCCATTCCAGGTGTGCCAAAAATGCGGTCGCAGCTGTGCGAAACTGGGGGTGCACACTCTGCATGCCAGCAGATCTTCTCTTTGATGATGCTGAGCCAACAACATGCAGGGAACACCACCAGCCTTTGCTCTCCCCTCTGCCTCCGTGGGCATCTGTCCTGCCAGCAGTGCTTCCCAGCCACTGGACTGGGAATTTGCCAGGAAGGGTTGAAGGATACACAGTCACACCCCAGAATAGTTTGTGAAAGAGCCTTAAGCCTCAGGTCCTGCACAGAAACCTGAAAGATTCATACCTGAAACCCTTTAGGTTGAAGAAAGAAACTGGGCACATTCTGGCTTCTTGGCTGTGACTTAACCTCTTGGAATTAGCCTCTGTCAGTTAAGTGAAAGAAAGGCAGGTTCCAAAAAATCAAAGCAACATTTATTTATAACAATTCACAAACCAATGAAACAAGTAGAGATTTTCTGTCCTCTTTTGTGAGATGCCAAGCCCATGTCACAGACATATTTTGATGGATGCTCTGCTTCCTACAAGCTATTTCCAGTTAAAGAAAGGAGAGGCTGTAGGAACGACAACTGACCATGTTCTTTTGAAAGAAGAGGGGAATAAGCATATAAGATCGTCTGACACTTATGGTATATTTTGTATAGATAATTTCTTACAGATTTCAATTCATTTGCCCATTCCCACCTCATTATCCAGTTTTGATATGCCTTGAGTAGGTACCATGGTCTGTTTGAACCCGAAAGATTGTGGGGATTTTTTTCTGCTTCTTCATTAAATAGTGATTTTTAGTCAGACAAACATTCTGAATTCCCCTTGTTTCTCCCCTTTCGCTGTGTTAAGGACAACAGTTTACACAACAGTGAGTTAGAAGGTGATTATTACTCTGCATCCTGACAAACTCATTTTGTTTGACTTTTCTTTGGGTTTTAAAAGCAAACTGTATCCTCCACACCTCTTACAGATCTGTGTGTTTTCTTTCAGTCTGCGTTTGTTTCATGAGTTGTGCCCAAAACTCCACTTTGCGTTCTTTCAGTTTCTCTGCTGCCTTTTGCTCCAGGTCTATTCCCAGGTATCTTTCCTTCAGGTCATACTGAGGCCAATGGACCAAGCCTTCTCCGTTGGGATTTCTGGAAATAACAGAACAAAAAGTTAGCTCTCCATTGGCCAATCCATTGCTTTCTGTCTGCTCAGGTTCAGAGCATTTCAGAAAACTAACATGAGCCCAGATTATGTGATTCTGGTCCCTGAATAGTTGGGCAGTTTTTAAGAAAATGCTCATCGGTGGAACAGCAGAAGTGTAATAGTTGCCATTACTTTTAGATCTAAAACTCCATTGCAGATGGAGTAACAGCTCTTAGATACTTTTTTCCCTCCTGTCTGCAGGTTCATTTAAAAGACCATTAAGAAGAGAAATTGCTTCAATATTTATCTTAAATTCTGCCAAATTTCTAGGAACCACCTTCAGGCAGGTGAGTATGTTCTAGGCAGCACAGACAAAACTTGAGCTGTAGTTAGCATTGTGATTCTCACCCATTTTTAGCAAAGTTGGTCCAATATCTCATAACAGTTCTGCTAAGTTTATTTTCTTCTTTTGTAGCATCTCCTGCAAAGGGAGAGATGAAATGGCCACATTAGAAAGTAAATAATTAGTAGCAGCTATATCAATTGCAACAGACTGTAGTCACTTCTACTTGTTGCTCTGAGTTTTTTCTAGGAGAGAACTGCAGATGAATGGTTTAATGAAAAGTATCTACTACTGAAGACAGAAAATGTTTATGCTCATTACAGTGCTTATAAGAGAGAAATTCTATTCTAAAGCCCTGCACTGAGTAAAATGAGTAATAATGATGTTTTAAAAGGAGTACAGAGTAAGCATGGATACATCACCAGCTAAGAATGGCTTTCCAAAGACAAAGGCAATCTCAGCTCCGTGATCTGCTTTTACAAAGGCTGGTACCACACCTTCCGCTGAACTTGGTCGATGTTGGAACTCATAAAAGAAGACTGGGTTGCCTGCATCTAGAGGATACAGAAAAGTGCTAGTTTGAGAGCTGAAAATACCTGCTCCAAAGATGATAAGCTTTCATTAAAAACTGTTTTGGTTAAATGAAAATGCTACCAGTTCTCTGGATAGTGAGGAGTGCTGCATACTGTCAACACCACCCCCAGGACAGAATTCTACACGTGTTCTGATGCTGCTGAGTTACCTCTGTGGTATCTGGCCACTTCCACAGCTGAGACGACAAAGAAGACATCTCCCATTGCATCCAGGAGGCCATCTCGGACCTGAGCAGGGCTTTCTGCATCCCCCATGTACTCCTTGTACACTCTGTCAACAACTTCAGGTGTAATACCCTGAAACAGCAATAAAAAGTACTTATAATGATGATGAATATTATTAGAAGTAAGAGCAGTAAATGAGTGTGGCATCTGCACATCCCTGGCTAAACCCCAAACATCACCTTTCAGAGAAAATCCCCAGCTGTGTCAGTGTGGCTCAGAGCTCAGGACTGGAGTTGCACAGCTATGGATACAGGTGTTCTCAGGGAAAAGAGGGATGCAAGATCAAAGGATCAAACACCTTTAGATAAACAGCAGTCAGTGATGCTGATTGTTCTCCCTTCTGAGGAAACAACCCTCATAACAGCAAAGAAATCCTGCTGGATTTCATGAAATCCATTGATTGTTTTAGATGACCATAATTTCTCCCTTTCAGAACAAGCCTGGGCTCTGCATTTCTAAGTTCATGGTGGATGTTTGTGTCACTGAATGATCCCTTGCAAGTACTGGCCCTGTTTATAGAGTCCTTAATTCTTACCTTTTAATCAGTACTTTTCTATGTAGTAGTTTCAGGAGAGCACAAAGGCACCACAAAGCCAAGAGACTTGTAAACTATAGGGAAGCAAAAGCTTGAGAAACCTGAACGTAGGTGTCAGTGCACCCTAAACCTCTCGGGTTTTCCTTTCTAGTGCCCAGCTACTGCTTTAGGAGGTTGTGTCCCATAGGTCTCCTGTCATACCTGCTGGTACTCTGCATGTCTTGGATAACCTGGGGGTATCTAAAATGTCCCAAGAGACCCGTGTTTAGGTACCTGAATCATTCCTGGATTCCCACAGAACTGCTTTTTAAGAAGAGGGGCATTTAGGCTAGAAATTTAGAGAGTATTTTCAGTCACTCGAGGGAACAGGAATGCAGCACATCTCTGCCCATTTCTGCCCCATGGCAGGGAGCTGTCCAGCAGAATGGCATTTCCACATGAAATATGTCCCTCCAGGGGCACAAACAGAGCCAGAAAGCAAAGAAGCAGCACTGGGTTATTCCGAAAAGGGTCTCTCACCTCAATGAACATTACTAAGTGGCTCTGTAAAATTTGACGTGCGACATCTTTATCCAGACCATCCACAAAAGGAGGGTATTTCATCATCTGTGTGATACAGAGAATCATACTTATTAAAAAAGCTTGTATTTACAAAATAATATGTAAATAACAACAATATAAGTCTCTTACCATAGGAATTCCCCATCCAAATTCACAGTTATTTACTCCTATTATGTATGGGACTGCATTGATCGATTTTTCAGATAGTAATTCCCTGGGACTCTTTGGAAAAAATACACCATCTACACATGCACTGATGAAAAAGAAATCCTGAACAAAAAAAGAAAAAAGAAAAAGAAAGCTTCGTTAATACATTAATTTTGCTTCTAAAAGTAGTTTAGATTTTTACTGCAGTTCCAAAGCAAAGCCAAATGAAAATACAAGAAGTAATGGTATCCAAGCCATCTTAAAATTTTCTCTGACAGTTTTTCTGCACTAGGCAGGAGATTCTGTGAAGATTAACATTATATTTCTAATGTTTGTGAAACAAAAGTCCAAAAGTCATTATGTTGAATCTACATCTTTGCTTAGTTCAATATTGTCATGGGTGTGTGGGACAGTGGGGGAAAAAAACCAACTTCTGTATTAAAATGTCAAAGGCACACGGAGTCCAGCATTGTGATAAGAGCTTTTAAGTAAGACATAATGTATTGTTTGATTTTCAGGTTCTCCAGAATAATCTGTGCCATTTTCTTTTCCTTGCCCTGGTAGAGTGTGACAGCAAACCACAGGTAGCTCCAAGTGCATGCAGAGTGGAAGGGCAGTAACCTGTTTGCACTTTGCAGGCGAGGCGTCGCTGCAGAGCTGCAGTGCTGTCATGTCCTGAAAAGGTCAAAAAAGCCAGATTTTACATTGACTTCAAGTTCTCCTAATATCACAGCACACTAATAGTATTCTCTGTTATGCAAAAGTCTGAGATGTCATTTAAATGCAAGAAGTATAATTTCACGTACCATTTTTAGTGTTATCTGTACTAGCTCTTCTTCTGTTTTTTCTCTCAAGCATTCAACTATTGCAGCTGAACTGGATTTTTCACAGCCAGAGACAGCAGCAATTTTCTGCAAGCAGTGAAAACAAACAGTTTTGAACACATTTCCTGTATCGGGCTGTATGGGACACTGAGTCCAGCTGGAGGAGACGAAGCTCCTGCACAAGGATTGCTGGAGCCTGCCATGTCCTGGCTCCAGAGGGAGGGATTTGGAAGCCCTCACAACCTTTTACACCATGGGTTGGGCAGAAAGACAAAACCTCTGCCCCTGGATTTTTTTGATACAGAAATATTCCAAGATAATAATTCTGGTAAATAAGGTGCTGGGCTGAGACGGCTGGGTGACATAAAGGAGTTAGAGAATAAACCATCTGCAGGGTAACAGAGAGCACATTCTACCACTCCTGGTCATGTCCTTTTGGCTGGAGTAACAAGCTGTCTTTAGAGAGAGCTGTCTCTTTTATGTCCCAGGTTCCAGGAAATCGTTTCTTGTAGTTGAAGAGAAAAGAAAGGGGTACTTCTCAAATTAAAAAAAACTGAATAAAGTCTTGTTTATTTGCACATTACAGGCATCAAATAGGAGGGGAAGAGAAGAGTATTCAGAATATGATACCATTTTCCAGCCAAAAATTATAGGTTGACTTTTCTTGAAGACACTACATTATAATATTCCTTTACATTTAATTCTTCTTCCCTGCCTTCTCTCTTCTTCTTTGTGGATATTTGGGTGTTTGAAAAGCAACACATCATTAAACATATACCATTTGCAACAGAAATACTGTCTTTAATGGCTGTGTGTTTTGTTTCACAAGGAAAAAAACCATGTTTCTATATTTTGGAATGAACAGTTTAAGTTTTGCAAAACTATCTGGAAAAAGTAATTAAAATTACCACAAATACCCACTTGTGCTTCCTTGTGAGGCTGGTCAGTGAACAAACCCAGGGCTGCAGTACCACTCTCTGAAATGGCCTTGTGGAACAGGCCCTTGGCCAGGGGAGATAAGATCTGTGGAAAAGCAAGAACAAGCATGACAAGCGCTGTGTTCTAACCAGGGACTTTGGATTTCAGCATCAGCAAGTGCCATTTGAAACATTTTGAACACCCATGTTGTAAGAGTGCTACTGTGTAGCCTCTGACCATAGTCCAGCTGAGCAAAGTGCTTTGGCTGCGCTCTCAGGGATGAGGAATTCAGCTGCCTTTCCCCTCCCACAGCACTTTGCTTCCAAAGCTTCATGGCACTACACTGCGAGCCAGACACGGATTGAATGTGCCCACGGTAGCACAGTTCTGTGCTGCAGAAGGGCAATAAAGAGCTATTGGCCAGAGGAAACAGGAATTTGTATCCCGTGTACAGTGAACCCTGGTTCAACTGTGTGGTCTGTACCCAGTTGTGAGGCACTGGCGAAGGAGAGCGTTGTAGCCAATGTGCTGCGTGTTGATAGGAAGGTTTTACACAATCCCTGGGTCACAAACTGCAGGGCTAGTTCAGCTACCATGACTATTCACCTCGATTACTTTGCACAAGTGGCTGTCAAAGCAAACAGAACGTGGGCAAGGGTCCATAATGCCTCTTAAAGGACTTTTCTCATGAGGTTGGACTTGGAGGGAATTTTTACATTGAAAAAAAACCCCAAACCAACCAGAATTTAATTCAGCAGATGAGTAATAACCTGCTGGGACTTAACTACAACACTTGAGTATGAAAATTACAGAGTTTCATCAATCAAAATCTGTATTGTTTTGCTGTGTTGTTGCCTTGTTGTTGTATCAAAGACCCAGTTGATGTGTCACTATAACACTGTCCCTTTTCCCTCACTGACTTCTCATGCAGATACTGAAAATGGATGGTGGGGTTTTTTTCCCCTAAGTAATTAAAATTCAATATTACTGTGAACTTACAAGAGCAGAAACACTGATTCCTCCTGCAGATTCTCCAAAGATAGTGACAGATCCTGGATCTCCTCCAAAATGTATGATATTTTCCTGAATCCACCGAAGAGCTGCTACTTGATCTAAATATCCCCAGTTACCTCGGGCATGCTCGTCACCAGTGCTGCGGGGAGAGAACAGATTTGTTTAAATGCTCAGTGGAAGAAAAAAGGCAAAGGAAAATACAATCTGTGGTGTGAAAAGTCATCTGCCATTCTCTACACAGAACTTCTCTACACAACTGACAAATGAATGGCTCAGAAAGCCCTGAGATTGGAGCAGCACCCCCCAAGAACAGATCTGGAAGCTACCTTGGGACTGGAAATAGTCCCCAACTCTTGCAGATGCAATTCAGAAATGTTTCTTCGCATAAGCAAGTCTTCTGCGCTTCACAAAGGCTTTGCACACATCATTTTGGAAATCACTTAGGAAAAACTGAGATAAAACATCTTACCTAAGATATCCAGCAATACCTAATCTGTACTGAATTGTTACAACCACCACGTTGTCAAAGGCTGCTAACGCTGAGCCATCATAGGATGAAGCTGCTCCAAAAACTAATCCACCTCCATGGATCCATACTAAGACCTGGAAAGAAAAAAAGAGGATCAACCCAGCACAGGTATGAGCTCCCAGTGATAAAAACTAAATATAACCCAAGATATAATATTTTGTGCTGTTTCACTCCTGATTCTTTCAGATTACCTTTCACAAAAGTTAGAAACCTTTTGAATCTAAGGCCTGCAGGTCTACAAATTGGCACTGATTTTGTTAAATACCTACACTGTATCAGTGCCCCATGACTTTGGACAGATTATTTAGACAAAATCAAGCATTGCTTAGCTAAAATGCCAATACAGTTTTACTTGTAAAATAGGATTTTTTGTCTCTTAATTTCAGCTAATATTTTCTGGGCCAAAGCATGTAGGTTGATCATCACTACAAAACTGCCCCTGTATGTCTGCTCATGGCATAGGTTGTAAGTTTGCTGTCAGATAATTTTGCTCAAGGTGTTATGAGGATTTTGCTTACAGGCAGCTTCTCCTCTTTTCCTGTAGAAACGGGTGTGTACACATTTAGGTACAAGCAGTCCTCAGACACTTGGAGAGGAACTTTCTCTTTTCTATTGGTAATCACATCTGAAAAATACTGTCCTTGTACTTTATCCTGTAGACACCTGAATAAATGAAAAAGTAACAAGCAACAGAATTAACTAAAACCTGAAAGCTATGAAGATAAGCTTTTTTGTACTTCCACAACAAAGTGAAAACCAGAAACTGATCTCTAGTATATTTTTAGATTGGTGGTGACTGGAACAATTTTTTTTTTTTGCTTTTAATGTATTTTCTTCCTTTCACCTGTCATTAGTGAGATCTGTAAAAATAGAGGCACTACAGTACACAATGCAGATACAATTTTGCATGTTTCAAAATATCACAGAAATGTATCTGCAAATACATATGGCTATAAATTACTTCAGTGAAAATGTAAATTAATTATTTTACATCTCCAATAGCTTTTTATGTTGCAATGGTAGATATTAGGCTTGAGACACTAAACAAGGGCAGCAGGACAACTGGAGTGAGACATCTACAATGTAGGTTAGAATTGCTCTGCATTTTTATGTGCCCTTTTAAGCACTTGACTCAGCATTTTTCCCTAATGTTGTATTCCGACATTTCCTCAGCTTCTTTCTGTCTCTGCTCCAAAGGTTTATAGTCATTGGTAAGTGATAGTCAAGTGCTCCTGAGCCAGAGCATTATCAGAAAGGTGCTGATCCATCTCAGTTCATCACTGCTGCCCATGAAATAGCAGCTTTTGGTAAAGAGAGCAGCTGATAAAGGTGTCTCTAGAAATGCATCCACTGTGAGAGCTGCAGGTGCAATGAGATGGCACCGAGGAATTTCTCTTTGTGGATTGCCCTGTGTGTACATCAGTGTCATGGGATTGCATCGAGTATAACATTATAAAAGTTCAGTGGTTTTGTCATTGCCTTACATTGGTGGGTAGGAAGTGGCATCTCTGACACCTTCCCAAGGCTCAGGTGGCTGGGGTTCAGTAAACCTCAGTGGTCCAACCGGAGGCTTAGCAAAAGGGAGTCCCAAAAAGACATTTACAGTCCTCTCAGCTGTGTCTACGTTGAATTGGTACCCTCGGACTCTCCCATATTTGGTCTCGGCTTCTGGTTGTTCTGCTTTTTGTTCTGTGGGACAGGAATACAAGATCACATAATTGGTCTATTTCTAAGGTATTGCCAGGTTTGCTCCTTAAATATACACCTTTAGTTTACTTAAACAAGTAGTTTTCATACATAAAGCTTCAACAAACTCAAATCCATTTTAACGGTACACTATTCTAATATGCTATTTTATTTTACTAATTTGTTTACTAGTATTTACTAATTTAAATTTTAGATTTACTAATTTATTCTAACAAACTTTTATTACACCTTTATTAAATCCTTATGGCTGACATTGTTTCAGCCTTCATTTTGAGTGGTCTTTATGTATTATCTCCCTCGGATATATCATATATATTGTCTTGCCACACACCCATTAGTGGTTACATATAGATCTTAATCTTTTTTACTCTGGGTTGTCAGATAAAAACCCAATAGATTGCTCTGATTAAGAAAAGGCAACAAACAGATAAAATATATTCCAGACCCTACAGCCAAAAGAAAAAGCTTCTAACATACCTAAAAATAGTCTGGCACAGACAAATATTGTTAACATTTAAGCAAGACTCATTTCAAGATCGGTGTGACAGTTCTCAATAGCAAATTACAGATGTGGTACTGTGGCTGCTTGGCCTCAGCAGGCAAGATTTTGGGACAGGGATTTGATTTTGCTATTTGCCAAAAAGGCAAATAAGACAAATGACTGAAAGCAGATTAAAAACTGAAATGAGCTTTTTGCTCCTGCAGCCCAGACTGTGGGCCCAGCTTTGCCTGGAGTTGGTGCCCAGCTCTGCCCAAGGTTTGCATCCAGCTCAGCCTGGGGTTTGTGCCCAGCTCAGCCCAGGGCTAGTGTCCATCTCAGCCCAGGGTTTGTGCCCAGCTCTGCCCAGGGTTTGTGCCCAGCTGCCCAGGGCTAGTGTCCATCTCAGCCCAGGGTCGGTGTCCATCTCTGCCCAGGGTTTGTGTCCAGCTCTGCCCAGGGCTAGTGTCCAGCTCTGCCCAGGGCTAGTGTCCATCTCTGCCCAGGGTCGGTGCCCAGCTCAGCCCAGGGTTTGTGCCCAGCTCAGCCCAGGGTCGGTGCCCAGCTCAGCCCAGGGTCGGTGCCCAGCTCTCGGGTGGCACCGGGAGGCAGCTGCAGGTGCCCCCTGGCCCTGCAGAGAGCACAGCGCGGAACCCGCGGTGTTTACCTGTCGCCACCAGCGCCGTGCCCCCGATGAAGAGGATCCAGGCCAGCAGCGCCGCGTCCCTCGCAGCTGCCATGGTGCCACTGGCACCAACCCCGCAGGCTGAGGCTTTATAGGCTCGGCCAGGGCCGCCTTACGCAAGGCAAACACGGATGAGGAGAGGGAGTGCTCGGGCTGCGAGCCAGGACCGGGACTGCCGGGCTCGGGTCGGGAACAGGGAGCCCTCCTGCCCCACGGGGCTCCTGCTGCCTCCCTGCTGCTCCTCTGGAATCTTACTCACAGACTGGCAGGCACAGTGGGCTTCAAAACGCTTTGGAAACAGCCTTGCCCTGCACCGGGAGCGGTGTCCTGCTGCTGCTGGGACAAGGAGGGGAGGATTTCCTCACCCTGCACAGCAAAGAGGCCAGGAAGGCACCTCGATTCTACTTTGTCATGTTTACTTCATTTTGGTACTAAGGTCTCAGTGTAAGAAACACGGTATAGCCAAATCCAAACCAACACCTCTGAAAAGTGGGCTTTTGCTGAAGTAGGAGTTGAGTGATTTTTGTTGTCATAAAAGCATATTTTCTGACAAAACCAACGCTAGAAAAATCCCAGCTTTTCCTGCAGGGTGCAGGAGACACCTGTCACTCAGTCCTGCGTGTTCAGGGATGCTTGGTATAGTGTTGCAACACAGCTACAACAATAAAGAGATGAATTATCAGCTTTTGTAATGTGGGAACAATATTAAAGGGTGGTATTTGGGTGGTAACTATATATTTAGTGCCTCTGAAAAATCCAGAGGTTTTATTTTGAGTCATTTCACATCCGTAGTTGAAGGATGGTATGAAAAGGAGAGAACAGAATAGCTGACTAGAGATTTTATGCTCACATTAACTAAGAGGTTGTGTTGGGTTTATGTTAGTATTAGGCTCTGCTTTTTTTCTTATTTTTTTTCCTGACTCAGTAGCTCTTGCCCCAGAAAGGCAGTTTTGCAATATCAGATCATAAGAATTCTCAGTTGTCAGAAACAGCATTTCCAAGAATCATATGATATGATCACAGAATGGTTTGGGTTGGAAGAAACCTCAAAGCTTGACTCATGGCACCCCCTGCCATGGGCAGGGACACCTCCCACTATCCCAGGTTGTTCCAAGCCCCGTCCAAGCTGGCCTTGGACACTTCCAGGGATGGGGCAGCCACAGCTGCTTTGGGCACCCTGTGCCAGGGCCTGCCCACCCTCACAAGAAAGAATTTCTTCTGCATATCTGATTTAAACTTACCTTTATTGGCTTGAAGCCATTCCCCCTTGTCCTGTTACTACATGCCCTTGGCAAAAGTCCCTCTCCATTTTCCTTGTAGGCTCCCTTGGGGTACTGCAAGGGGCTCTAAGGTCTCCCCAGAGCCTTCTCTTGTCCAGGCTGAACGACCCAGCTCTCTCAGCCTGGCTCCACAGGAGAGGTGCTCCATTTCTACAGATCCATTACTGCCCACACCTCTCTTTACAGGTTACAAGACCCAGAGCCTCTAAATTAGTTTAGCACACCAATTATGCACCTGTTAATTCTGTGTGCTGTGGCTATGCTTGTGTACTTTACTCCAAATGTTGCTTGTGTACTTTACTCCAAACGTTCCTACGTGTATCTGCACAGCTGTGATTTACAGCCCCTGCAGGTAAACCCCAGCCAGCTTCAACCTGGACTGCTCACAGAGCAAACTGCTGGCAGGTAACTGCAGGTGACCCCAGCCAGAGCAGTGCCTCAAGCCTTTGCTGTGTCTGAGGTGGCTCCTGAGCTCTGCCCCAGCGCCCTGCACACCCTGCCAGGGCTGTGCTGGGGCGCAGCCCCTGAGGCTGAGGGCACGGCCGGTGCTGGCTGTGCGCTGCCTGATGGGTAACGCTGTGAATCCCAGCTGCTGAGAAAACAACGAGGACAAAAACTTGGGTGCAGAATTACAATGAATTGTGGCTGTATGGGTGTTCCCTGGGAGACTTTTTTCCTTGTTTCTCAAGAGGGAGACAATAAAGGTCAATAAAACTGCTCTGGGAGTAGTCTGCACTGCTTGAATGGACAGTAATGATAGACATATGCATTGTCTAATGCAATTAATGGAACAGGGGCCTGGGGTACAAGGGATGGAGCTTAGAATAAGTTACCTTTTACCTTTATCTGTGTGATAAAGGTTTCTGAGACACCTCAGAAGCACTGCACAGGAGTAAACTCTGCACTCCTGTTTGCCTGCTTGGGTGCTGTTGTAAATTCTCTCACTGTCTCCTCTTACCTTGGACTGCTTTGGTTCCTGGCAAGGGGAAACTGTTTCCATGCAAGGTGGAACTACAAGAATCCCTCCTTGTGGGTCAGATCCCACACTGGTGGGCATTCATGCCTCAGCTCACTCGTGACCCACAAGCTACAGGAGGGGTCCTTTGCTGCAAAGCCAAATACCCTGTACTCCACCTGCTGCTCTCTCCTTTTCCTGTAACAAACTTTAGCTCCAAAACCAATTTATTTTCTATCTCATGATCTGTACTGATTCTGCTAGACCCCATATTTTCCCATTTACTTTCCTTTTATTTTCCCCATTCATTACTATTTTAATTTCCAAGCTATTCTCTTCAATCTTTGTTCTATTCACTACTTCTCCTCTCTCCAATACCCCCTCTGCAAGAAGTCTGAGCCCATATCCCATCCACAGGCCTAGAGAAGCAGCCATTCTGAAAATATTATGTGTGCAAAACAGTTTCTGCAAACCCTGCCCTTCTTACTTACAGTAAGATAACAAAAAATTGGATTTTAGATCCCTACAGCCTTGTCTGTAGATACGTTGCAGGATCTGCAAACATGGCCCATATGCTTTGCAAATGTGGAAACTCTTACCCTAGTGACACAGACTAGACTTGTACAATCTGGGGACAGTGCTACATACCTGGTGAGTACAGTTCCAGAATCCTATTTGGCATTAATTTAAAGAGATTTTGCAGCTTGTCTTCAATCAGTGAATAATGCGTAAGTCAAGGGTCAGTCAAAAAATCCTGCCACATGGTGACCTTTGTCTCTTTGTACTTTAATGCACTGCTACCCTTCCTGATTTCAATAGCTGAAAAAAAATAGACAAATATCACAGCCCCTGGTGAGAATTCAATGAAGCTACAGAATATAGAACCTACAGCTAGAGCCTATGGAACTTGGACAGCTTTACCACATGCTAAAGAGAGTGTTAATGTCACCTCAGGATGGCTCTGGGATGAGACAAGAGTATCACAGCACTTATCTCTACACAGAAATGAGTAAAATCTTCTGACATTTTCCACTGGGATTTATTTTTAGTGCTGGCCTGTGCTAGGAAGTCAGTTCAACTGCACTTCTCTGCACACACAAGATGAGCATATATTCTGTGCACATCCATACAACACTGCCTGTTCATCTTCTTTTAAAGGAAGTGGCACAGCACCTCAAGGGTTTGTGCAATGAAGATTTACCAAGACTATTTTGAAATTATATTCCCCTCAAAAAACAAAGGAAGTAAAACAAAGGAGTGGGGACAGATGCTTAGGAGGAAGTTCTGCTTACCACAGCTGCGGTGGTGTTAACAGTCTCACCCTGCTCCCGAGTTCTGCCTGGAAACAGAACTTGCACAAGAAGACATAGGAAATCCCAGCCTACTCCTTCCAGTAGAGTAATTTGGAAAGAAGGGATGGGTAGCTAGTTGCTGTAGGACATTATTAGCCACGAACAATTTAAAATTCTTCCAGAGATATAGAGGGGAGAAGGGAGGGGGAACTGATGTTCATTGCCCTGTAAGATCTGTGGAGCTGCATCACCCTGCTGTGAGGCACCAGTGTGGCCAGGGATGTGGCTGGGATAGCTGGAGCAGCCTAGGAGCCAGGTACAGGAGACACAGACATGGCAGAGAAGTGATTGACAACTCTGCCATGAAGAGTTCAAGCCTTGCTCTTGGCAGCCCAAGTGCCAATCAGCCGCTGAGGGCCCTGAGACAGACCCGGTGCTGGCAGTGAGGCTGTGAGCCAGGGCAAACAGGAGCACTGGCACTGACTGGTGGCACAGGGAACAGCCTGGAGCACAGAGAGAAGCACTGGGGAAAAGACAGAAATGTTAATCCTTGTAGGGGAGTTACAGCTAAATTTAAAGAGAGAGAATTGTGGGTACTGGAAGCATTTTCTCCTTTTTCTGATATTTGGGAGAAGTCTTAATTCCAGCACTACTGTTTCAGATTAGGTACCACAAGAGTCAGAACGATCCTGTCTCAGTTGTAAAACCAACTGACAAAGCAGAACATTCTGTAGTTTCATCATCTTTCCACAGAGGACATTTCTGTATCCACACCACACCAAAAGTTCTGTACCACCGATAAACTTGGCATGAAGAGACAGTTTTACTCACAAATTGGGTTCATTGATTTCTCTTTACTAAAACAATGGTGCTGCTACATTCTGTCTTCAGTCATGGGGGAATGACAGAAAAATCTGAGCATTGGGGAAATCCGGTAGCTGTATTTAAGAAGTGAGGGATCAACTGGAATCATTACAGTGAATAATTGCAAGTATGACAACTGTGAAGAAAAGTTGCAAAGAGGGGAAATGTAATTTTATCCTCAAAATTACTTCAAGTGATTTCTTTTGCTGTCCTAACAGTTTGCATATTATGTGCATGTTTAGACTGTAAACTATAACTCTAATTTAACCTTCTTGTTTTCCATGCTTTTGTTCTTTGTCTTTTCAAGGATCACTTTTTTCCAGAGTTCTACCTTCTTTTCTTTCAACTTTCTGTCTTTCTTTTGTTGTAGATTTATCTGCAAGTATTCTTCATCTCGGTTGTAAGATGGCCATTCAACCAGACCCTCTCCATTAGGATTTCTGTAAGCAAGAGGAAAGAAAGTGAGTGCCCTTTTCAGTCATAGGGGAATTCAATCACAGAAGTTAAGACTGAACCAACAAAACAGCCAATTCCCCATGGAGTCAATGCAAAGCAGCAATATCTGTCATGAATCTCATGATTCTTACCCATTTCGAGCAAAGTTAGCCCAGTACTTCATCAGAGTTCTGCTGAGGTTCTTTTCTTCCTCTGTAACTTCACCTGAAAGACAAAATATAGAACAGTCACTCTGTGTGGCAGAAATCAAGACATTGCTACTACAGGAGCAGCATTTCTGTCTGTGAACATGCTGTAACAACTTAGCAATTGCAACAGAGACACACCACCAGCAAAATATCAGTAATACAGCAAGCATCAAGGGATTTCAGCACTGCTCATGAATGACTTCAGCATTAACTACCCTTACTGCAGAAATTGGGGGATTTGGGTACAAGGAAATAAGGTGATGTGCCTGTAACCTTCCAGGAAATCAGAGCAGAACCAAAAAAACCCCATGTGTCCTGCATTCCAGTACAACTCCAGGAATGGGCCACATGGCTTTGTTTCCTGGATCCCATTCTAGTTTTGTGGGACTGAAATTCTCCCTATTATTCAGAGCATGACCAGGCAAAGATTTCTTCATTCTCACACAAGATGATGCCACTCCATTTCTGAGCACATAAGCTCACTGTATCACTAGGTCAGAATTATTTCAGTTCCAGTGTGGTTTTAATTATAAATGCATCTCAATGCACTAAGAAAAACGTTTGGTATCTCACTGCCCTTGGTAAATTCAGGCAAAGAGGAAAAGAACTGTTCAGTGTTTTCTAGTGCCAAGGTATGTAAGTAAAAAAACCCAAATATAAAATATAAGGAAAAGGAAAAGGCTCTGGTAATAGATTAACAAAGGGCTTTACAACATAGCTGGATTGCTCCAAAGTTCAATGGAGTAAAAGGAAATACTTTCACTTATGTAGGCTTTGAACCAGACTTTGAATTACTGTGCAAATGAGAAAAATAAAACCAGAAAAAAAAAGGTGAATTCACTTAAAATAAGCAGAATGTTTGTGTCTCTTTGTCAAAATAAGAACTGTTCCTAATTTGTTCCATGGGAAAGAAAATACTCCATGCTGAGTATTACTGTTTTAGGCATATGTAATTAAAGGATGTTGCTGGATTCATAATGTTCCTTACGAAGTGGCATCATGTATCCTAACTGTTCAGTGATTGGCAGATTCATCTGGAATGTAACAATGTGGGATTCTGCCAGAAGGGCCTTCCAGAATCCCATGGAAATGTTGGGATTACACCCTTAATCCTCCCTCAATGGACTGGTTCTATTTGAATAAATGCTCAAGTATTAATTGAGTTGTGGAGCAAAACAGACCTAACCATTACATCTTCACACAGAAAATTCCACGCCTTGCTCTGAACACAACTGGAATCACTTCCTGCAAAGAAGACCAAGGCCCCCAGTCTCTGGAGCCTGACAGCCTGTGGGATTTCCTGGAAAGGAGGAGACACTGGCCTAAAGTCCTCAGAAAAAGAGGAGATCCTGGACTTCCTGCTTCCCAAGCACTCTGCAAGTTTAATTGACCTTTCCTTCCATTTCATTTTCAGCCAAAGCTATTTGGCAAATTCATGCACACTGCTGGGATAATGACAGTGAATTTTCTAGCATATGTCCTATTTGCTGAATTGCTGACAAGATGTGGAACTTACTGTGCTTCAGAACGAGCAAACTCTACAGGAGAGAAGATGGAGAAGGTGGTTAAATGTGTAAAACCAATTCTGACAGGAGAAAGGGTTATGGTTTGGCCTCACTGCCAATATATGCACTTCAGTCTGATCAAAATGAATGGAACACTGAATAGAAGACTGCCAGTGCTACCAGATTAATTTATGAGTGAACAGTGTCTATTCCTTACTGCGGAGCTGGATGTCACCAGCCAGAAATGGCCCCCCAAAGACAAAACCAACTTCATCCCCATGGTCAGCCTTCACATAGTCTGGTTTGCTATCCCAGTATGAACTGGGCCGGTGCTGGAATTCGAAGAAGTAGGTAGGAGCTCCAGACTCTGCAAGACATAACATTTAGAGAGTTAAAGAAGAGATAAATAAACTACAGCTGTCTAAAATATTACTTTAAACAAAGCTTTATACCAGGCACGTTTCTAATGTAATTGTTACATTCAAATACGTACTTTTATTTTTAATGCAAAATTAAGAATTCAGCACATACACCAAAAAAAAAAAACTAAAAAGTAAAAAAATAAATTCGAAGATCCACCCTAGGAAAACTTACAGAAAACAAAATAACATCAAACTATTTCCAGTTCTGGGGATCTTGGCATGGCTTGTCTACACTTGCACCCCAGAAAATCTCCAGACCACAGAGCTGCTGACCTCCCAGGTAGCTATGGGCCAAAGGACAAAGGTTGCTTTGATATGTTTTAATTTTTAAGCCTGCATACTCAAGTTAGCAAACATTTACCTGTGTTATCACGCTCTGCTCTCAATATATGGTGATTATGAGCACAGTGTCTTGCACAATACAAAGCTAATACAAAGAAAAGGGACTACACACATCCCTGCAGACCTGTATCATTCCTCAAGTTCCCAGTGGGAATCTCAAGAAGGGTTGCCTATATAGGACAGGATTTGTGTCTGCATCCTTTGATCCAGCCTCCAGTAGGAGGTTTGAATGTCCCACTGCTGTTGATCAGCTCACCCCTGTGATAATTCAGTGCTTTGATGGCAGGCATGACAATTGCCATGTCCCCCAGCAGGTCCAGGAATCTGTCCCGTAGCTCTGCAGGATCCTCTGTGTCTCCCAGATATTCATCTATGATCATGGGCAGAAAATCTGAGGGTACATCCTAAGAGACAAGAAACAAACAGATAAATGATCATTGTCTGAATTAGCAGCTAAAATTGCCATCTTTTAAACTTCAGAGATTCTGCAAAGGCACAAAGGTCCAGGACAGCACCCACGTTGATGGGAAACAAAACCCATTCACACTTTTTGTGGGGAAAAAATACCAAACAAACCAACCACCTCAGGTCAAATTTGCCCCAGATTTATATGGGTTAAAACTCTACAGGAATAAGTGTAGCTCCAGCAATTTCTCCTGACAATACGTTTGGCTTCTGTTTTCTTCAGGAGAAGAGAGATGGGAATTACAAAACTAAATTCTCAGTCCTTGACAGATTTATGGACTATTAGACAAGAGGACAAGACCAATGGGATCTCCAAACACAATGTAAGTTTTCAAGGTTAGAATTTGTTGCTTGAAAAATACACCTCAAAACTAGGAGTGCAAAGTAATGACTTTAAAAGCTACATTTAATGTAAACATACTGAAAAATATGCCTTGAAACCCCCCAAGCAGGAGATTAGCCATGAGATACTTTACCATCACAGTAATCCTACAAATACGTAAGATAAAAGTATTGGTTGAGGTCTAGAATGAAAAAGGCATTTTCCCAAATCCCAGGCCTGACTCAATCCTGTTTGTGTGCAACTCCATACATCCTGGTCCTGTCAACTTTGCTGGGACTCTCCCCAAAGCACAACATGACCTCAGCCCTCAGTAACACTATGACTCAAGCAGTGAGACCCAAATCTGTTACATACATGGGAAAGAAAACTCACTTCTCAAATTAGATTAGTGCAGCAGTACTTACTATCATTGGTAGAAAAAACTCTACAGTTGAGGCAATTGATTTTCTGTCTCCTATTTCCCTCAAACCTGTCATTTTTGATGTCTGTACAGAGAAAAAAAACCAATGTTATTAGCACCATTCAATGTCTCCATTATTTTCAACATTGGAACTACATTATTCCATTAGTTCGTACTACTAGTGTTTATTTTTGAAGCATCAAATCACATGCAAAAGTGCAGCACAATGCAGCAGCTGCCTTGAAAACCTTGTATTTACTGCAGTAAATGTTGCCTTGGTGAAGGTTTCTACATACACCACTCATACTACACAGTTCATCCTTAAATCAACATTAAGAAACTTGTAAGCCTAGAAAACGCCAGGGCAGAGTTGAAGCAAAAAGCTGCTTCTGTCTCACAGGCTTATTTTCATTCTATTGGGGGAGACTTTAAAAGTCACTGGCAGCCTGTCTCTAGTCCAATAGTTTGAGCCCTTTGAAATAAGGATAAACAGTGCTCCTCCTCTTCTACAGCATTACATAAAACAATTCTTCTGTCTGCAAAATAAATCCAAACAGATTTCACTTTGCATTGTTCTGTGACTTACACCCAGCTCCCAGAGACAGCTGCTACACAGCTTCAGAACAAATGCTTTGCACTACAGAAAGGAACCTGAATACACAGGAAATAAAAAAAAGGCACAAGAAAGACAGAGGGCATAAATCCATCTCCTGCAGTTTTTGTGCACTGAGAGCATTTGCTCATGTTTCTGAGTTACCCACTGAGTTCCTTTGAGAAAGGATTTCTGCACAGAGAATGGGCTGGACACCTGCATTGTCCCCACACTCTGCCCCAAGGAGGTTTTCAAATGAAAGCTCTTTCTGCAGGGTGGTGATGACACACAGGGGAAGCTGGTCTAGGTGATCAGTGGCACACTTGTAAACACACTGTGGATCAACCCTGACTACTGTGCCTTGTGAGGGAAAGGATTGGCTTTATTTTTCTTTCAGTAAGAAGCCCTTGATTGCTGCATTCTTTTTCCTCTCTCTGCCCAGGTGAGGGATTAAAATTTTAGGATAAGAAAATACTTTACAAAATTGATGTTCCAACTGATGTGTCCATGTAGTTTAACTTGCAGGATGAAACCTCTCTCACCCTCTTGTGACCAGGTGGTTCTGGGTCACTGCAGAACCATGATGCAAGCAAAGTTTACCTTGTATGTATTTCCAACAATGCAAAGACTTGTCCTACCACTTAACACAAACATTAAAAACACATTAAAATTAAAGAATAGACATTAAATTACAGATCTAATATTCCAGCCAAATTCATTGTTGGTGACTCCTATCATAAATGGGACTGCATTGAATTCTTTTCCAGCCAATATCTCTTCAGGTGGCTTATGAAGAAACACTCCATCCAAAACTATGGGCAGAAATGAGATTTCCTGAAGGAAGAGAAAAAAAAAATCAAATTAGTTGTTAATAGTATTTCCAATTTTTCCTTCAAATCATGTAAGATGTCCACATTTAATGTCGCAAGTGCAAAAAAGGGCTTTAAGAAATTCAAGTATCTACAGCCACTGTAACAAATTTAGTTTGGCACAGGAGTGTAAGCCTGGCTGGGTCAAGGTGTAGAGGAATGTAATGTGTTCCTGACCCTGTGCTGCTTCTGACATGAAAACACAGGGATGCTCACACCTCGCTCACAACTTTCGGTGCTGCGACACTGCCGAAACTTCCAGAGAGAAATTACGTGTGAAATTATTTCAACATTTAGGGAGTATTTTGACAAAAGGTAAGAAAAATCAACTTTGGAACAGACCATCAATGAACTCTGATCAGAGGTGAGCTAAAGTTTTGCAAGTGAGCTATTAAAAAATTCTGTTGCCATGAAGTCTCACCTACCTTGCTGTTAAAGACCAGGTGCTCTGCTTCCTGCTCCTTCAGGCAGTTCAGCAGGGAGAGGGAACTGCTCGTCTCACACTTAAAGATGCTGGCAATTTTCTGAAAATTACCCACAAAGACAAGCTCTGTTAGAAAATCATTATACACACTGCTGTAAATAGCTTGATTTAGTGGCAGATTTAGGTGAGCTTGATAGATCTTTGAGTATTTTATTTTAATAGAAATGCTATAGTTTGATCACAAAGTGAAATCATTCTGGTGTACTTCTCTTTCTTGATGTATTTCCATTCACTGTTCTTCAAACTTCGCTTTAGAGATAATACAAGCTTGTAGCATAAACCAAATAAGGAAAGAAAATTCAGAAACACTTACATTATTACTATCTGCCATTACAGGAAAAGAAATTAAAAGGCACTTACAGAAAGAAATTTTATTTTAATGTTTTTTTGTTTTATATTTAATTAATTAACTTCACATAAAGTCCCTCCCCAAAAGACTGTAGGTCAATAAAAACCTGAATTCTTCTCCTGGATTCTTGTTAAGCTTTCCATAATGAATGTCACAGTTACTGTATAGGCTATAGTGGGTATGAAAAGGGACATTTGCCTAGCTTGGCACGTGTGTGACTGAACATACCTTTGTCAGCCCACAGCTGTTATAATCATATAGCTGTACAATCTATTTCTAACACCAAACAGACTGAAATAAACAGGTGTGCTGCAAGAATAAACTGGATCATCTTTGTTGCACAGTATGCAATGAGATTTTCCCCTTTTCTCTTTTAAACAAATTATCACATATAAGCATCCTATTTTAGGTTATAAAGACTTTAAAATGCAGAAAAATGAGCCTACCTCAAGATCTGTTGAGAGATGTAAATCTTTATTGGGGGGAATTAGAATTCCACTCTCTGCTATTGCTTTATGAAAGAGACCCTTAGATAAAGGAGATAACACCTGCCAAGGAGGGAAGAACAAAAAGTATTTATTCTACATTAACACCCTTATTCCATAACTCTATGCTTGACTAGACTCCTGGATTCAGTGGGGAATTGCACATCTTTAGTCACTTCCAAGGGAAGTCCCCAGATTTAGCACAGTGTGCTGTTAAACTTACTGTCAAAAACCAGATTAAGCATGAAAAGTTACACTGATTGAGTTTTTGAAGATTTTTATTTCTATCTACTATATACCTACATGTGCAAAAACAGAGCAAGATCCTGCAGAAATACCAAAGAGAGTGACAGATCCTGGATCTCCACCGAAGTGCTCAATATTTCCTTGGACCCACCGAAGAGCTGCCACCTGATCCAAGTACGCCCAGTTCCCGCGGGCGTGCTCATCACCAGTACTGAAAGGAAAGCAGCACGAGCCACTCCTCAGGAACAGTAACAATACCACAATAAAGTCAATCTCAACTATTTATATATTGTGCAAAGTGTCTCATTTGGCCCTGACCTACACGGTCACACCTCAGCCCCTGACTTGCCTCCACTCCCTGCTCACCCCTGCACAGGTGGATCCCTGGTCTTCACTCTACATGAGTTTTTGCTTTACACACCAGAGGACAGAAGCAAAGGCCAGAACAAACATCCCATCCAGCACCAAATAAGCCCAGCTACGATTTGATAGCAGGCTGCAATCACATGACCATGCAGATAGAGTGTACAGACATTTCTTGGTGTTCTGAAGTCCTGATGTCAGTGAATTATGTACATTTAAACCACTGTAACAGTGGGAAGCTGATCTAGAAGTTCAGCAGATTTAGCAAACAGAACTACCCATGCTTTAAACATGACAGCAAGTACTTTGTAAACAGTGAAACAGGTGATCTTACTTGAAGAATCCAAGGAGTCCCAGTCTGTACTGAATTATTACCACCACAACATTCTCGTATGCTGACAATGCAGAGCCATCATACCTAGCAGCACCACCAAATATAAAGTTGCCTCCATGGATCCACACCATTACCTTAGAAACAAAAGGGTGAGAGACACCTTTATGCACTGGTTTGCAGATTCCATTTGAAAAAGGAAAACAACCTCAGAGAATTAGGAGCACCAAATCACTGAAGCACGATGGCAGCTGAATTTGAGATTGGTGGACTTTGAATTTTACATGCTAATATTATTTCTGCTTGTGCAGCATCATGTTTTCAAAAGCAATTAAGTCTCTTAGGAGCAATCATTACTTGCAAGCTTTATAAAACACAAGTCTGTTCAATTGTTACATACAGGTAACTTGTCCTTCTTGCTTGAGCCAGCAGGGCTGTAAACATTGAGATACAAACAGTCCTCAGAAGTTTGGAATGCAATGTGCTTTTCTTTAAAGTTTTTTTCAGCTATTTTCAACATGGACAGATCTTGAGGACATCTTCACAAAAAAAAGAAAAAAAGCACAATTATTAGTACTAAAACTGCAATAGCATCAACGTAACAATGATAGAGAAAACACACTTCTTTTTGCCCATCAGGCTGAATCCCCACAGGGTGCTTGAATTTTGTGTTATTTAGAATCAGTGAGAGGTGCAGCCTGTAAAAGCACATCTCCACACCTGTACTTGGAATATTCCAGTACTGGCAGGGTATCCACTACCAACCACAAACTCCTCGGCAAAAATCAGGCCTCTGTACACCAATAAACACAACCCTGACCAGCACGGGCAGGTTCTGTCTACAATGAACTGAACAGCTCTCACAGTGGTGGGTAAGAAGTTGCATCTCTCAGACCAGTCCAGGGTTCAGGCGGTTCAGGTGGGGAAAACCTCAAGGATCCAAGAGGGGCTTTTGCAAAAGGAATTCCAAGGAAAACATTTACACGCTTGTCTGTCCCCTTCACACTTGTCTGTGTTCCTTTGAGCCGTCCGAGTGCAATAGTCACTTCTGGCTCAGCAGCACTCTGTCCTAAGTAACACAAAAGGTAAAAAAAAATAAATTAAATTGCATCTTCATCATTATCAGACGGACTTTTCTATTAAGTATTTTTAACTGACTGACTGATTCAGCTTGTTCCTTTCAATTTTGCTCAGTTTTCATTTTGCTTTTGTGCAGTGACAGACACCCCCTGCCAAACCCTCCTGCCAGTGAAACCTGGAGCCAGGTAGGACAGAGTTTAGACACTGTGCAAGAGCAAATTTCAGAGCAAGAAGCAAAACAATTAACATTTCCAGAATTTATCATTCAACAAGATCTTAAAAATATTTTGTTTAGATAATTCAGAACTGTTGCTGCTTTCTACCTTTTAAAAAAGACAGAAAGCTTTATTTTCATTAAATCATCTCAAAAATAGCTTCATCTCACAAAACCAGTAATTTTTGCATCATGAAGGCATTTTTGCAGATTCGTAACCAAAGCATAAGAGATTTACTGCCTTTGAAAAAATCACTGCAACTTGTTGGTGCAGTGGCTTCCCAGCAGCAACAACAGCTCGCGGGTCTTACCTTCTGCCCCGCACACGAGGAACGCGACACTACAAAACAAGGTGCAAAGCAACGCAGCCGGGCTTGGAGGAGCCATTTTTCACCCCCGACTGGGCTATCGGTGACTCTCTCCGGTTTTTTGCGGAAGAGAAGGGGACAAAGGTTCCAGCGAGGGCACTCGGTGCAAGGGAGCGCGGCTGAATTGTGAGTGTGAACTGCAGCGAACGCCTCCAGAGCGCTGATACAACCCCCGAGTGCCGATACAACCCCAGAGCGCCGAAACAACCCCAGAGCGCCGAAACAACCCCCGAGCGCCGAAACAACCCCAGAGCGCCGAAACAACCCCCGAGCGCCGA
>VWZW01004120.1:227188-325014 GCA_013397115.1 Edolisoma coerulescens
CCCGGGCACAGACACTGCCCGGGCACGGCACAACCCCGGGCACAGACGCTGCCCGGGCACAGACACTGCCCGGGCACGGTGCAGCCCCGGGCACAGACGCTGCCCGGGCACAGCACAGCCCGGGCACTGACACAGCCCCGGGCACAGACGCTGCCCGGGCACCTCTGCCCGCCCCTGCTTGCCGGGTTCGCCACCCTCATCCCGGGCTCCGAGGCGTGCTCCTGCTGCCTGGATCATAGCGGTTTTTCCGCTTTCTCGTGACCAAATCCCTTCACGAGCAAAAAATCAGTGTACACCATGCACAGCAGCTCTGTCCCTACACACAGCGATGGACTGTTCTTACAACAGGGTGTCTTTTCCATTCATAAAGTCTTTTTCTTTTTTTTTTTTTTTAAGCTGACACAGTTTCAGCTGAACTAAGATACAATTTTTTTCAGCCGACTTGGTAATTATTGAAGCATTCTATTTTAATAGGGGTGATGGTTAATGAAATCTGCCATAAAATCGTTCGTGGTTTTAGTCTTCGTAAAAAACCTCACAAATATGTAATAGATATAGAGAAATAAATAGGAATAATATAGAATGCGTTGTTATTTTCTGTCACAGCTAATCAAGGGAAGCCTATACATCAACATGACTCGATGGTGCCAGGATGACAGACTCATTTCTCCAATGAACCATTTTCTTCTTATATGGCAAAAAAGCACTGCATCTGTGTGAGATCATCTAGAAAAATCCTCCTTCCTGAAAAATACTATATTCTTTTTTGTTGCCTAGCTACATGCTGCTGTTACCTTAGAAGGCTGTAGATTCATCTGAATGATGCTGGTGGAGCTGGTGTGCTTGAAGAGAGGAGTGATGCAAATTTATAACCCTTGCAAAGATATGAAAGAAAGGGGTGAATGTGAAAGAAAGGCTTTGCAGCAAAGCAATTTACTGTATTTGTCAAATTCTTTTATGTCATTAATTGTTGAATAAAGACCCTTTCACCCCACAGCCCGGGGTGCGTGAGCAGGCGGTGACTGACTGACACAGACTTGATGTTTTTCATGTGAGAGTCTGATGCCAAGGAAACATTTGCCTGGTTCATGTTAATTACTGCTGTGAGTAAGTGTAGAGAAGGGAAAAGAATGTCGAGGCCTGATTCTGCTCTCATTTCCAAAACTGTGGCATGGAGAAATGCCATGAAAAGCAACCAATGTGCTGAATTCCATTAGCACCAGGGAATGGGATGATCACTGAGTCTTTCACTGCATATAAGTAGCTATGATGACTTGGAAAATGAAGTGCCTAAAGCCCAAAGGTTTACATTGTAAAGTGCCTGTCAAAAAAACCTCTAACTGGAAACTCTTCATGCGTGAGACATGCAGAGATTGAAAGCTGAGCAATAACTCCCTGTCACTCTCCCAATGTGATGGGCAGCTCAGGATGCCCGAGTGAAGTGATGTGAGGTGAAAGCCTCACTGAGGACTCCAGTGTGCTGCTGTTCACCAGATGTGGGGAATTTGCCTGTGGGAAGACAAACAGGGAAATAAAGTTATTTCTTACCTTCTTCCCTGTAACTGGTTCGGGTATAGGATGTCCTTGATAAGCATCATGGTTTTGCAGTTTTGTCTTTAGGACTGACAGACTTTTAGCACTGGAGTTTTGATTCAGATTTATCTACTTAGGGCTGGCTTTCAAATTAAGATCTGCATTTGCTTTCACAAAATAGCATTTTTCAAGTCTACTGCCTATAAACCCCTTCACAGAAGATACACACTTTATACCATTCTCTTACCTCAGTCTAGGCTTGCTCTCTGTATTTAATCATGAACCTAAATACTGACCATTTTATATTTTTTTGGTAGAAGGTGGTGGATAATGAAGCATATTATGATTATAATAATTATATAATTTCTTAAGAATAGAATCAGAAAGAACTTCGACAATTTAAAATGGGGGGGAAAAAAGGGAATTCTTTTCATTCTAGTATAATTCTACAATAAGAATTTTGAAGGTTTTCACCAGGATGTCTTGTATAGCAGCAGAGGCAAAGCAGGAAATGTGACATTCAAAAGAAGCAGAGATGCCTTTTGCTGCTATGATGCAAATATGGAATTTGCCAAACTCAGCACATTCCAACTGGACAAATTCTGAGTTTTTCCTGGAAGAGATGATAACATCTCTCACATCCAAATTCCCACACACTTTACATGGGTGATTCCATTCACCACAGGAAAAGACACCATAAATTCTGCAGTGGCTTATAAAGAAGTACAAAGTTTTTCCAATTCAAATTCTTAAGTCTCCCCTACGATTGTGAGGTTTTGTCCCTTCTGCAAGGTTTTGTTTATAGAAATGTAAGGAAAATGGAGTTTCCCCACAAGGGAGACAAGAACAGACTTTGTCACCTGAAGCAGAAGAGCAGATATGTTTGATTCTGTCCCTGCTGGTCCCCACCGGGAGCCTCACATAACGAGCAGTGATTCTCAGCCTTGCAAATGCACATTTGGACACAGAATGGAAAGCATCTGTGTATAAGAAAAGATGCATTAAACATTCCTTGTCCTTTTTTTCTTATCTGGTACACAGAAGAGGGCAGCACAGCTGAAGTTACACTTTATATTGCCATGAACACTTTAAGTTGTGTTTCTGTCCTGTGTCCTTCCCTCAGCAGGGCATCGATGTGGCTCTGAATGCTGGAAGCCTGTTGGGTGTTTCCTCTGAGGATCACAGAGCTGCTCCTATTATGGGTTTTCAATCCAGGGAGTCTTTTCCTTCTTCACCTGTCATTTTCATGGAAATATCTACAATATGACAACTCTATCCAGATTTTCAGAGCTGTTCACAGGCAACTTTTGAAGACTCTGTCCTGCAGGTATATGGAGAAATGAGCTTGTGGGTTAGCAAGGGTGGCTTTAGGCTGTTTTCTGCCCTATTTCCTGCCTATTAAATGCTTAGTTCCTCAATAAAATAGAAGCAGGTCTGCAAAAATGTTACACACAAACAGAAGCTAGGAATTCTTAGGATTTACAAAGAAAGCAGAAAGCCTCATTATCCACAGTGAAAGTCCACGGGAACATGCAGTTTGAATAATCTGTGTTTCTAATCTCTGTACTTTCTGTCCCCTAATGTCTGAAAAGATGTATGTGTCTGTAAAGACAGAGAAGGGCAAGTAGGGGTTCATGTTTATACACGGAATGAGGAACTCCAGCTTCCTAAGCCACAAGAGGAAACTACTGCAGAAAGCTATAAAACCACTGCATGTGTGAAGACATGAGGGAAATCTTATTTTCTGCTTCACCATACAGTAAATGGGGGTGTTACAGGGTATTGAAAATCTATGTGTGTTAAAAAACAGTCAGAAAAATATACAGAAAAATCCTACATCAAGAGCCTTTGGTGGTTGCATGTGTGGAGTTTTAATTGTGTTTATCATGTTCTTATTGTCCATTCTTCCTTAGATATCTGCTACTGACAGCTGCTGGAAACTGGCTGTAAGCTGAGTCTGACCCAGGGTGGCTCCTTTAATTTGTTATTGTAAATAGACTCATTCCTCTTGCCAAGAGCTATTGCTGGTAAACAATAAATCTTACATTCTCAGTTTGCTTCCTTAGCACTACGTAATTCTTAGTAAGACAGACAGCCACTTACTTTGCCCACTCCTTAAACCAACTGTCTGTAAATTCAGAAACCTTTTCATGGTCTCTGAATTCCAGATATTTCTCGTGAAGGAGCTCTGAAATCCCCACTAAGGAGAATACATCCCGCAGGAACCGTAACAGGATATTTAACGTTGCAGTCGTGGCAGGATGATGTGTGTCACACACATTGGCTATGACAGGTTTGATTCTGAAAAAGAGGAATTAGGGGTGATTAAAGAAAATAATTATGGAAATATCTTAGGTCATGCTCTGCTTTTACTCCAAACTTGAAATGCAATAGGGGCAAACAGCTGACCACATGCAGTATGTGCTGGGAGTCCAAGGGGGATCCAAGCAGCCAAACTCTGCCTCCCGGAGCCGGGGCAGCACGGGCAGTTACCGTCCCGGCGAGGAGGAAACTTGCAACTGAAAAACTGAAATGAAGTGGATATTTGAAATTAAACTAAGAGAGAATGCTTTCCCCAAGCATACCCCAAGATATATTAGTATTTTACTGACAGTCTGTGAAAAAGAAGCAGGGGAACTCCACAGGCACAGTGAAATTGGATCTGCCACTTGTGCAACTCCTTTTCGGGGCAGTGATTCACCTGGTTCTGTTGGTCATGAGCTTATCTAGTACTGGAAGTTTGTGTAGCTTACTCAAAGCAGTGAGAAATTCAGAGCAGCTGAAAGATGAACCACATTTCCAGTTATTCTTGTCTCAAGTTATTTTTTGCACTCCTTTGCAAGAGTTTCAGAAAGACAGGCCTTTGCTTTACGTTACGAGCCATGGACTTGAAATGTACCTATTTTATCATTCTCTACCTGAAAATGCATTCTTCTGAAGTGATCTTCAGAATTTCTGGTCTGGAGCTGAGAGGAAGCACAGTAGCCATGAAAGGCTGATTAGTTTTGTAGCTGTAACAATGGATTTAGTTGGGTGTTGCTTGCATTTCCCCCTTGGCCCCTGTGTGAACTTTCTAAGTTGTATTGATTTCTATTGACTCCAGAGCTCATATTTCTCTCATTATTGTTTCAGTCCCAATTCATGGCTACCACTACTCAATCAAAAATATTACCTGCCATTAAATCCAAGAGTAATTCTGAGGGAAAGCACGGCCCCTTGGCTGGAGGGGTGTGCTGCCTTCCCTTGGCAGCATCCAAAGGCAGGGTCAGCGTGGGTGTGACATTTGTCACCTTCCCACAGGGGAGTTCCTGCAGGGCTGAGAGCTCCACCACTGCTGGTTGTTGTACAGTTCTAAGAGTCCCCTGCTTTTACCCCATGTATTAACTGCAAGACAATGGAATAGAAATTTGCCTCACGTGAAAAGGTCTGATACAAACTGAACCAGTTAGCCCAGGGCTGTCCACCTCACAGAGGGCATTTCATGGCCTAAATGAAAATCCAATCTGTGATTTTAAGGATGATGGTGAGGAAAACTTGATACCATATTTGTACCATATCCTACTTTTTGTAGGATAAGGAAAAAAACGTTGTTTTTTCATTTCCCTTTACCTCTATCTCTCTTGCTTAGGTTAAAACCCCAACATATTTCATGCTGCTGCCTCTGTCTCTTCTCCCAGTGGCCTGAGTGCGTCAGTTCTGTAATAAAAATTATAATAAATGCTGCTATTTCTTTCTCAGTCCAGGTATTTGGGAGGTAACCAGGCTCCTGCTTCTGCAGGAGTAATGCTTCATATAACTTGGCAAGAACAGACCCTTGTGGATATCTCTACCATTTGTATAGAAATAATTTCACCCACATAACGGCTGATTAATTAGACTTGAGAAGTGCAGATGAGTTGAAAAGCAAGGAGGAGAGAAACTCACGACTTCAGTGCAGAGCCACACTGAGAACAATGCTGACTCCCAAACCTCGCTGCTGCTAATCCAGCCTTTGGACTGTTCAAAATATTCCTATTATTCCTAATCAGTTGTGAAACTGTTCTGTTGTAAGGCAGCAGCAGCCCCAAAAACTGGAATTCAGTAATAATATTAATTTGATGTCAAAAATATAAATGCTATTTACAATAAGGCGTTTGACCTCGAATGAACACTGGTGAGGAAGAATCACAAAGAGTTAATGCAACTCCCCCAAATTTTCCTTTTTAACCTGAAAATTCAAAGGGGAGGCGGCCAGGTGTTAGGTTTTACATGCTTAGTTTAGTTTAGTTTAGTTTAACTTGGTTTATCACTGCACCCCCTGCAAAGCCTGTGCTTGTCATTTGGGCCATGAAATGCCCTCTGCACCTAATACAGAATAAAGAAACTCCTTTGGCTTTGTTACCCCAGGAATACATAACTGGAAAACCAGGATCGAACTGCATGTTTTACATTTTCCAGATGATGAAATGTACTCAGGTCAAGAGAGTGCACTAGAAATGAACACTGGCATTTCTCAAAAGCTTGAGGAAAAGTGAGTGGGGAAAGAGAAAGAGAGAGAATAAAATAAGAATGAGATAACAGAAAAAAAGAAACTGGATATACTACAATAGTGAAATGCAATGAAAGGCACCTTAAGTGGAAAGTATATGAAATGAGGAAAATGAAAATCACACAAAGAGGATATTAAACTGAAAAAAAAAGTAATCCCATTTTAGAGAAAAGTAGAAGCTAGAACAATAGAAAATAAGAGTAGAAAAGCAAGGCATGAAAATCTCTTTTAAATAGAAATAAATTACAGTTCATGTATCTGTTAGGAGCATGGTCACACAGAAGTGAAAATGGAGGGCAGGTGAGAAAGAGATGATCTTAAAGTCCTTCAAAGAAACTGAAAGATCATCATTTGAAGCCTGTGGACTCATATGCACCCCACTGAAATCAGGGGGTGCCACAGTAACGCACACACAAAGATACAGCAATAATTACCAGCAATCAGAATTACATGCTAGGTGAAGAGATACGTTATGTTTCTCAAGTGATTAACCAGAATTATCAGCTGATTCCTTCCAGCTTCACGGAATAGCTGGACCTATTAAGATCAAAGGAGACGCCCCAGCTCCGTGAGCGCTGCGGTGCCCCCAGGCAGAGGGGAGCAGGGGCAGCCCTGGCACCGCGCTGCCCGTCCCTCCCGGCACGAGGAGAGCCCCGGGGCCACAATCCAAGGCCGTCTCACCTTCCATTAAGGGACACTCAGAGCGCCCAGGGCCAGATCCTGAGCAGGATCCCGTAACCATGGTGGTATTTTAGAACCATTAATTCGCTACTTGTACCTGGGTGTTGGCAAAATACCCCAGAATTTGCCACGGAATCCTGAATTTTCTCTATGATTTCTACTAGGTATAATTTTATTTTCAGTCCCTTTTCCTGCTGAAACACTGTTCTCTCAAAGATTTTATTCATCATTTTTACGTAAGCCTTTCCTGATAGTTTTTGGCTAGCAAAGGGTCTATCTCACTTTTACATCATTAAAATATTCACAATTCTCATCAGCAAAAGGCTTGGAATAAAAAAAAAAAGAGCATCTTTAAGTCCTGTCAATGAAATTCCCATTTTTAGTGTGTTTCCAGTCAACAGTCCTCTATGTGGCACAGAAGTGGCACTGTCTCTTTGGTCCTGTTGCTTCTCAGAGTTCCCTTTTTTCACACAGAAAAGAATTAAAAATATGCCCACTTCATATGTCAACTTCTAAAGTGTGACCCTGACACACAGTAAAGGCATGCAACAAAAGACATAAAAACTCCCTGAGAATAGTTTCAGCTGACAATTTTAAGCAGAAAAATCCAAATTTTAAAAAAGTCAACTGAAGACCAACCATATCTAGAAGTGTATTTACATAAATAATTGTCTATAAACTCAGAATGATCAAGGTGGTTTTGCAGATTCCAGTTTATCCAAGTAAAGTACCCACAGTGTACTTCCAATGCTAACCATAATTTATTTAATATATGATTCCAAACGCCTGCCAGAGGTTTCTAACTCAGTTCAGTTAGCTGAACACATATGTTTTGCCACCAAACTCTGACTATTTAAACTGACAAGGCTATTTTGGTTGCTGTTTTGTGAGAAAGGCAGGGAGGACTTGCTGCAAGCACTTGGTGATCTTTAACTACCACGCTGACCCCCCCGACTGCAGTTTATCAGTGTGAAGGGGCCAAAACCACCCCAAAAGCATGGACTGGAGAATTATAATTGGCTCCTGAAAATAACAGAATATTCACTCATTTAGCCCAATCCCATAGACTTTTTATTTCCCTTCCTTTATTCCCTACACCTCTAACTTTGTTTCCATCACCTCCCTATCTCTTGCCTTCTTTAACCTTGTTTCTGCCTCTGATTTGGAAACCCTTAAACTGACATGGATTTGATGGCAACTGTCCCTGTCCAGAGTCACAGGGATTTTCCCGCTCTGCTCGGCCTGTAATCTTTTGGGAGCAGGGGCCAGGGCTATTTTGGCTGTACAATGTCTAACACGTTTCGGTTGCTAGGTAAACAACAAACTGTATACAGGGCGCTGGGTGAGCCGTTCAGGAGACAAGTATAGTTATCTGATGAGTCCTTTCTTCACCCGATCACATGGGAATGACTGTGCCGCTTATGAGATAAGACTTTCACTGTCTCGCTTTGCTGCTCAGGTGAAAGCAAGAGGAGAATTTGACCTTTATGCTCGGTATTGGCCTCCCAAACCCTTCACCCCGCACGTGGGGGCAGTGGCGCGCCCGTGTGCGCGTGTGACCGCCGGCACGGCCGCTGCTCCCAGAACCCGCCCCGGGCGCTGGGGAAAGCAAGCACAAGGAAAGCAAAGAGTGCAAATATTGTCCCTAACACTGCTGTACGCGCCAGGAGTGCACCCCAACTCCCGCGCCGTGGCAGAGCGGAGGGAAGCTCCCTGCGCGCTCCATGCGCTCTCACACGGGCTGGGAGGGGAAACCAGGGACGCAGTAAATGCTGCGGGCACGGCACCGGGGGCAGCGGGAGGGGAGCGCTGGCAACGGGGACATGGAGAGGGCAGCTCCGGGCGGTGGGGCCGAGCCCGGCAGCCCCACTGTTTCCACAGCCGCGCTCCGGGGCCAGCCCTCGCCTCCCCCGGCGCTCGCTGCCGGCCGAGCCGCGCCGACGGGCGGGACCCCCGCGCTGACAGCGGAGCGGAGCGGATCGTGCCTCCCCCCGCCCCCGGGGGTCTCCCGCCTCCTCCCGGGCTCCCCGCGCCGCTGCCGCCNGCTGCCAGCCGTGCTCTGCCCGCAGCCCGATGACTCTGAACCGCGGCGACAAGCGGCGCGGCAGCACGCCGTTCGCGGCGCAGCAGCACCTGCACCGCCGCAGCATGCCCGTGGACGAGCGCGACCTGCGGCCGCTGCCGCCCGACGAGCTGTCGGGCTTGGTGCGCTGCACCTCGTACAGCCCCGGCGGCGAGCACCGCCAGAGCTGGGCCTCCGACTCCTCCGGCTCCGTCACCTCCTCGGGCAGCGACTCCGACGGCAGCCTCTACAAGGTGATCCTGCTGGGCGAGCACGGCGTCGGCAAGACCAGCCTGGCGCGCATCTTCGGCGGCGTGGAGGACTGCGCGGACGCGGAAGAGGCCGGTGAGGGCGCGGGGCAGAGCGGGGCTCGGAGGTGCCGGGGACCCCCGGCTCGGAGCCTCCCCTACGGCCACCCCCTCCCAGGCCACCGGCAGGGAGGGAGGAGAATCACTTCTGTTTCTAAACTTTTTTTTTTTTTAAATTTTCCGTAGGAAATACGTACGACAGATCAATTGTAGTTGATGGAGAAGAAGCGTCTCTCGTGGTTTTTGATATATGGGAGCAGGTACTTACAGCTTTTTCCTTATGCTTTTGCTTTATGGCTTGCTCTGTAGTTCTCTTTTAAAAAAAGTAGAAATGGAACAACTATGCCTATTTCTTCAATCAGATAAGTGACATTAAAAAATTAGAATTCATACTGCCTTTTGTTCTCTCTGCAATTAATTTCTTATAGCTAGGCAGGCAGTTTAAAAGCCTGAATAGAGCTGAGTGAGACTCTCAATGCTTTGAATAATCAGTAGCTTACATGAGCAGCCAAGGGAATATCTGTAAAATTAGAGATTGTCAATCTGATCAGTGCAGACCTGATATTATTTCTGGAAACAAGAGAGATTTATTTTGTTTTGTATTTTAAATAACAAAATCTTTGACATTTTGGGGAGATTGGCTTACTTTTACTAAGTTTTTATAATAAAGTTAAGAAAAGTATCTTTAAGGTTCTTACAGTAATATATCATTACTCAGTGTTGAATAGATTTTTCAGCACAATAAATTTATTTCTTATCTGTTGTTTCAGGATGACAGCCAATGGCTCCAGAACCACTGCATGAAGATGGGAGATGCCTATATTATTGTATACTCAGTGACAGACAAAGTTAGTTTTGAAAAGGCTTCTGAGCTAAGAATCCAGCTGAGAAGAGCAAGGCAGACAGAAGACATTCCTATTATCCTTGTGGGAAATAAAAGTGACCTGGTCAGGTCCCGGGAAGTCTCAGTTGATGGTAAGAGACACTATGAGTTTTGCAAGTGCTGTCTAAAGTAGTAGCAAAGGCTGTGCAGGATCACGGCCAGTAGGAATGGTCTGGGTTTGATGCAGAAAAATTTATGATTTGAGGTACACTGGGGAAATGGAGCCAGCTGGTTCATGCTGAGGGACTTGGTACCACAGAAAGCACTGGAGGTGGTGGTGGGGGAAGATGTGTGGCTGCACAGAGCTCTGAGCTGCCGTGGGAGAGAAAAATGCATCAGGGCTGCAGCCTTAGCACAGGGTTTTGTGCAGGACTACTAAAGCCAGGCTTTAATTGCATGGTATGTGTGCAGCAGCACCTGCTAGGCCCGGGATGTGACAGTCTGAGCTGTGCTCTGTGAGGGACACAGCGCCACGTCACAGAGCCCAGGCAGCCCTAGGGAAGGGGATCCTGTGCATCCTGCTGGAGGTGACTCCGAGCTGAGCTGGTGGGACCCGGCTCACGCAACTCAAAAGTCTTTTTGTGTATCTTCTCCAGCTGTGATCAGTGAGAATCCTCTCAGCCAGTTCCAGCTGGCATTTAGGTACCTAGAGCACAGGAACCACTGCCAACACCACAGTATTGATTCTGCTTATTTAAACAGTTTGTGAGGCTTTTTGTTTGGTTGGGTTTTGTTTTGGGGTGGGGTTTCTTTTATCTCCATTGGAAAGAATACTCTGAAATATTGGTGCCTTGATGATGAACCATCTCTCCCTTTCTGGTTTGCCATGCTCCCAGTGTTAAATTCCTGCACAGAAAATTGACTGGAGTTCATCAGGAGAGTATTATTTTTTTCAGGCTGGGGCAGGGCAGGGTTGACCTGTCCTAGTTCTGACATCTGTACTTTTCTCAAGTTTACAACTCTGCCATTATTTACCACAGCTGGCTGTGGAAATTCATGCTGCAGCAATGTTCCAGGGTTAAGTGCTCATGTCCAGAACACCGTGTATGTCAAATGCAGCCCTGGTCAGATCCAGTGGTGCACAACTTCGTGACCTCTACCGATGTGTTCAATGACTTGACCTTGTGGCCTGTATCAGTTCCATTTCTGTTGGTGTGGAAAACTCACTTGTTACAGCCATTGCTCGACAGCTTCCAGAATAAACCCCATTTCTTTCTGAACTGTTCCATATCAAACAGCAAAAATGCTTCCAAGGGCCTCTCCTATCTCATCTTTAGCTCTTAAACTGTAGAGGGACAGTCTGGCTGAAGGGCTTTGCTGCCATGTCTTCAGTTCCATTGATCAAATGAGATTTCTGACTATACCACAACAAAACCAAGAAGAGTAAGGGGGCAAAGGCATGAGAGCAAATTTGGGTTTTCCTATTTTGCAGTAAAGCTCTTTCACGGCACTGAAGTGAAGGCACCTCCCTTACTTAAAGCCAATTTTTGTTTTGTTTTCCTGGCAGTATATATGAAGATAAAATGTCCATTCCACTCATCTTGCTTTTTGTCTTTCCATGCAGAGGGCCGGGCCTGTGCTGTTGTGTTTGACTGCAAGTTCATCGAGACCTCAGCTGCTCTGCACCACAACGTGAAGGACCTGTTTGAAGGGATCGTGCGGCAGATCCGGCTGCGCAAGGACAGCAAGGAGGACAATGCCCGCAGGATGGCCAACACCAAGAGGAGAGAGAGCATCAGCAAAAAGGCCAAGCGATTCCTCGGCAGAATTGTGGCAAAGAACAATAAGAAGATGGCTTTCAAAGCAAAATCCAAGTCTTGCCACGACTTATCTGTGCTATAGGAGCTTTCAGCAAGGCCAGGTGTTGCACGTGGGATGAACAAGCACCCGACTGTCCGGAGAAGTGTGTAGATGATCCTCGTGGTGATAACAGCAATGGCTTTGGCATTGAGACTCTCGTTAATGCCTTAAGGTGCTCAAGCAAGTCTGGAAGTTACACTACAGTGCTTCTTTGATAAATGGTTTAAGTTTCAATGTGTGCAAGTAAATGAACTAACTTGAAATATGAGGCTTGACATGCCCACTGTGTACATATGTTCTATATCTTCTTGTCTTGTGGATACCAGAGATGCAAAGATAAGAAAGGATGATATCTATCACCACAGACTTGTCTCGTTTGCAGAGCAAAACTTAAACTTGTACGCAGGCTCGTACACTCTTTTTAGTATAAAGTAAGCAATGAAAAATCTTTTTAAACTTAAATGGGGGGGGGTAGAACCACAGTAGAATGGGAGAAAACAAATTATATATATATTTAAATACAGAACAGATATCATTTTATGAAGTTAATTTGCACTTCCATTAACTGTTATTCAATTAATTGGTTACTTGTTTACATGCAGATTTTATAATAAAATATTATTTCCTGTTATAATAAACTGTGCTTTTCTCATAATGTGGGTAAAGAATGAGAGAGCAGTATTTTTATACTGACCTTTTTCCACTGTACAAAATGTTATACATAGACTGAAGATTTACCTGTGATAAAGTTCTGGAACAAGATGAATCGGTAAAATCCTGTGTCCTTTTCTTTAACAGAGAGTTTCTTTAAGAAGTAAACCCTGCTTTTATGAACACTCTACCCCAACACCTCTTCTTGGGAAGGGAGGCCCTGACTCTTCATATTATTGTTCATCCTCAACCTGGTTCTCATCACCTCTGGCAGGAACATGGCTTTATATACTCCCTTTAGTTAGATTGATGTCTTGTGTTTATACAGATAAATTGAGCCCTGTAATGTTTGAAGTCCTCTCCTGGCTTGAAGGTCTTGTGTTGCAGCCAATAAGCAAATGCAGGAGGTTGTTTTTTTCCCTTTGGCAGCAGTATAATTACCCAATCTACTCCCATTCCTGTAGATACCTTCCAGTGGGTTCAGGAAGTTCAAAGCAGCCTGGCAAGGGTGTTTGAAGGAGTTGTAGGAATTCAGTTGAGTACAGTGGCCTTCAGTGCTGTCAAAGTTTTCATGGCACTTTAAGGTGTTATAATCCATGTTTTCCCATGAATGAATTTTCCCTATTTGCTATTAATGAAGTTAAAAGCAAATTTTGCAGTGCAAGAACTGGACTTAGGGCATTTTCTTTATACATTCGTCTTCATAGGATGTATTCTCTTAAAAGTAATCCATAAACTCAGTTCTCAAAACTCATAAAAAACACACTCCTCTGCCTCTTTCCACCTTCTGTGCCTGATTCCAGTTCATCAGAGATTGTTCCAGCTGCCTGAGAGCCCAGTTTGCCCATGGATTTAGAGGGGCTGAGCTTTCCCAAAGCTCTGGGAGGCTGCCTCAGGTCTCACACCTTACACTGGGCTTCAGAGCTGGGGCAAACAACTCTCCATGGAGTCATCCCAGAGCTTGGGCACTCGTCAGGGAACAGTGCAGGCATTCACATAGGGAGTGCAAGAACTTGCAAATCAGCATCTCCTGCTGTGCTGCTGGTGGGCCTGGCTGGTTACGTGGCCACTTTAGCTTCTGTTGCTGCTAACAGGTCACATTTCTTACAACAAGAAGTGTTTCCTTTGTGTTCTGAGTGGTCTGAAGTGAATGATTCTGTCCTGCAGTCAAAGCTCACATTTACCTGAGCACACATTTTAATTGGATTTGGCTTTTTTTTGCCACTAGCCTTGCTTCCTGGCAAGCTATTTCCTGTTATAGATCTATTATTATCTATTATATATCTATTATTATCCATTATGGGACATCTGACCACTGTCAGAGTATGGCACCAGGCATCTGTACATGGAAGCTTTTAGTGTCAACACCAAAGCGATTGCTCTAATCCTGAAAATTCTACAGCAAGAGCGTCCAAATGTGGATAAATTTGGCACAGCCCTATTCAGGTACATGCCAAGATTAATGACAAAACTACAACGTGTTCCCTGTTGGCAAAGCCTCGGACTTCTGGCTGCCCTTTGCTTTCACAATGACCAGGAGAGGACTGAGCTGTCTGATTGATTTACGAGATGAAATCCTGTCCATAACAAATTCCAGGGATGGGATGCACACCCGGAGTGTAAGATTGGATCACTGCTGCTGCAGAGCCTCTTCAAGGCTGTGGTCACCAGCTGTGATTTTTGTACACTGCCATATAAATCAGATGTTTTACTGTTTGTGAACTCAAAGGTCAGTTTGGGGCAGTTCTTAAGCCCAAGATGTTTCTGAGGAGCTCTAGCACGTTCCTAGTGGCTCGTTTAAACTGCAGAAAAGAATTTGTGTTTTGGAAGTATGTCATCCAGGACACTGTGAGACAATAAACTGTGAGTCACTCCAAAGAAATGTGGGCTAATCTAGAATGTTTTCTATCAGTAATATTGTACAATGAATTACTTATTCAGATCCCCATTACACTAGTTTTTAAAAATTCATTTGTTTGTACAGGTATTAGCATAATTCAGCCACGGCTCTTGAGAAGGGGAAGGTTTGTTGGTATTGCAGCTCTGACAATAATGTGCTCTAGACCAAGATCATATTCTATGCTGTAGAAGTATTATCCTGAGTACTGTTTTGCAGAGATTTTTAAGCTCCTGGAAGATATTCTACAGAGAAAAAAAAAATTTATTGAATGTAATTTAGTGGAATTTCCAAGCAGACTTTTTGGAAGTACATATGCAGCACTAGACAAAAATCAGTCACAGGCTGACAAATGTCTCTAAAAATCAACTTTCTTCAAAAGGTTATCTGCATCCTCAAACATTTGAAAGCCATCTATAAATTTTTGTAATTGGAGGTGTTTTACTGGTGTGGTTACTCAGAGTCTTGTCATTAATGGGGCAAATCTATCATGTGAAAAATAGTGAGTCCCAGACAGCAACATTTTCTCTAATTGTTACCAAAGTAGAACAGTGTATAAGGGGTAACGTGTGAGTTTTCTTTTTTTTTGCCAATGCACACCAGTTTTAATTTGGAGAGACAGTTCACACAGTCATTTAATCTTTACTGCTTTCTCTGCTGCTGCCAGCTGAAGTTCCTACTACTGCTAATTGTGGTGGTGGATCCTGTGTTGGCACAAATCCATTTGGGACAGCCAGTTATTAACAACCACAGAGCAAGGACATTGCCTTTCATATGTGACACATGTGCTAGGAAAACAAATCAAACCCTCTGTGCTTGCTGTGCTAAACTAGACTCTGTACATTCTTCACCATATGAAAAATGTAAAAAATATCATTCCTCCACCCGCCAAAACCACGAAGCATAAAATCGTGTCACATGAATATAGACGAAATGTTATCTGCTGGGGAAGACTTGGCATCACTAAAACCAAAGTTTTATTCAGATGCATTTTCTCAAAATAGGACTAGAAAAACCAGAGCATGATCTACATAGTAACATTGCATAACATCACCTCCTCACTGAGAAGGAAAATACAGTGAGTTGACAGTGATTAAGAATGCAGTTTATGACAGAAAACTGGTAAGACGTAGTCTAAAAAAGTGAGTTAATGCTCACTTATATTTACTTCAGTGCTCTTAATTTTACTAAAAGACAATACAGGTTTGATTTCAAGTACATCACAGAGACCTGAATGAATCTGCAGTTGCAATCAAAAGTGATGCCTGTGCATTCCAGGAGGGTCCTTTAACTTGTAATTTCCCACAAGACCTCTGGCATTGTAATGGACACCATGACTCCTTCTGTGCACAAAGGAGCATCTGAACACCCACACTACTGAAGACATGAATCTCTAAAAATTGAGATAGTAAATGACATCCACTGTCCTTGTGCTCTATGCCATGGATGTTGAACAGAGAAGTAAAAGATAAAAGAGAGAACAAATTCCAATCGCATGTCTGCAAATAATATTTCTGTGGCCCACTGGTCAGAATTCAAGAGGGAACAACATTGTTTAACTTAAAAATGTGCTAAGGATTCTAGCACTAGAAGGTAGGAAGCAGGCTAAAAAATTTACTTCACCAGCAAAATAGTATCAGTTATGTACCACAAAAATGTTCTGCCCACGGGGTAAAATGGCAGTTGAATGTCTCAAAGACTTTCCTCTCTCTTGCTGACTTCTCCCCCTCCCCTTTTTCCTGTTTATAAATGTGCTGCTGAATGAATCATTGGAAACCAATCAGGAGCCTAGAAATCTTTTTTTTCCTAGTAATTCCAATATTTATCACAGGAAATGAAGAAAATATTAATCTGAACTACAGTTTAGTGCTCAGAGACAGAGATAAACAGAATATGTTTGAAAATATTAATTTTTCACGCTCCTAAAAAAGCTTCCCTAAGTTCTTAAATTTAGGGGTTGGAGAAAGGAAAGGAGTTGGACCGCAAGTGCTCCTGCTCAGAATAATTTAGTCAGACCCAGGAAAATCTCCTCAGCTTGTTCCTGGCAGTAAGTGCCACTGCCATCAGCCTCATTATATTAGCAAAAATAATTATGGCACTCTTAAGCTTGCAGTCCCACTGAAGGCTGTGACCCTTTCTTTGGGAATGACAGTTTTCAGTTCAGTAGATGCCTTGGCAGAGGAACAGTAATTTTTGTCACTTCTAAATGGGATTATTGCAATGCCTTGTGCTTAACAAAGAGCTTCCAGGAGCTGCAGGTGGTAGGAAATAGAGCCCTGTAAGTGGAGCTGGCTGTGCCAAAGGAGCACAGCACTTCTGCCTGCAGCTCTGGGCTCCCACAGGCCTCAGCTGGAGTGACGACCTTAGAAAGGCTGTAAATGGCATTGGACAGCACCAGTGTCACAAATGCCTCACTTTGTTGCGTGTCCCAGCTGGCTACAAAGCTTGTTGGACACCCTACAGAGTCAGAGGCATTGCCTGGATTTGGAGTGCTCCACAAGAGCAAACTCTGCATTTCTGAGGGCAGGGACTCAGGCAGCGGATTGCAGGTGTGGGGCCACCACAGCTGAGAGCATTTGACACTGCCCTGGCACCTGCAGGAGGTCCTGCCCTGTTCATTCCTCCTGCAGGTCGGGGATGCCTGACTGGGCTCGCACAGGGAGCTTTAAATCCATGCATTTCCTACAGCCCTGCCACTGGAATTCAGAGAGGAGAGTCCACCACTCCCCTCAATGAAAACAGTAATGGAACTGTGGGTATCAGCCAGGCACTGAACAACTTTCTCACAGGTTTTTCAGCTTTGGGTATCTCAGTTGTGGGGCACCTTTGTGCCATGCTTTTCATGTCAGCTGCAGCTTTATCTCCGCAGCCTCCATGGTAACACACTGCCACCCTTGCACTGCTCTGCTGCTGCACCATGTGCTGGGAATCAGCAGCTGTAACACGAACCTGGGCCCCCAGCTCACTGCTTTACATAACATTGTCCGGGTAAAAATGTCAGATTTTGCTGCACTTAAGTTCCTGATTAAGACAGCATAGCAAATTAAATTACTCCCTTCCTGAATGTCAGGGCTATGGCTGTGTTTGCAAGGCAAAGGGAATGCAAGATTTTCACCTAATCTGTGTATGGAGAATACAAAGAAAAACTTACGGAATCCAATAGCCATCTCTCGATTTTACCCTGCTGCCATTTCTTCAATGGAAATCGTTTTGTCTATTTAATATTGCTGTGGATGCTCTTCTGCCCTCTCACTACTCATGAATTCTTGGATCTCTGTCCTTCCTGCCCAGTCTCATATGGAAAATCCTTAGAAGTTTGACATGTGAGATCTCAGGGAAAACAAGTAAGGTGAAAGATATGAACAATTGGAAAGTTTCCATGATTTTGAAAGGCACTAATAAAAGCATTTTATTCAACAAATCAACATTTCTGTGCAGGGTTTACGACTCACAGTCTACAGCACTTTGGTAGCCCATTAAATTAAAAAAAATTCAATGTTACAGAAAACACAAAACTCATTAGTCTTCACCAATAATAAATATTTTCTGTGTCTATCTTGATACCCTGCAGCAAGTCTAAGCCTGTAATAAACCACACAGAAGTAGAGAAAATGGAAGCTCCAAGACCAGGTTGTTCCAAACGACCTTTTGGTCGTTACCAATAACAAGCTTTCACTTGTGCAAATAAAGACCCTCCGTTCATATGGATGATAAATGCACAACAAATGCAGCCACATGTGGTCATTACTGCTGAACTGTTTTTCTTCCTTTTTTCTTCTTAGGTAGTAATTAAAAAAATAACACTGGAGGTCTAAGTTATAGCACAGAAGTAAATAAGCACAAAAATAAAGCAGCAGACAGCACTGAGTAAGCAAACAATGCCTCCTGCACACCCATCTCATATTCAGTGTCAGGTTTGCAAGACCCTGCAGAGCTGAGGGATCCCTGCATTCTGCACAACATTTGTCCAAAGGCTGAGCTGGTCGAGTACCACAGCAAAACTCCTGAACAGCCCAGCCCTCAAGCACGAAGATTTAGGCTGTGAATAAACAGCCCTGTACCTCCTACCTTCCCAGGGATTTCATTAGCAGAATGTCCAGCTCTGTTGAGAAAGGTTTCAGGGGTTCTAGAAAACAGCACCTTGTCGTCTATAAACATAGTCAAAACCAAAAAGGTCTTAGGAGCTTTTTAATGAACAGTTTTATACTCAGCCTTCCGAAAATTAGTAGTAAATTAAATTCTTAGTTAAATTTTACAGATCTTGGCTTGGTTAGTAATTGGTTCATTTTTGATTACAGAATAAATAATTAACGAACAAATCTTTATTATTTCAGTCCCCAAGTAATGTTCTGCCATTCAAGGTCAGATGGATTAAGAGCATTGCATTTTAACCACAGAAACTGTGAATTGGTTGACTTCCACTTTTTGCTGGCTTGGATTGTGACCCCTTAAAACCTGTCCCCCCTCCTGTGTGAGTGAGGAGATCTCCAGACTTTGAAGTGAGCCCTGCAGTCAAGTGTTTTCCCTGCTTTTCTGCTTCTTCTTTTCTTTTTGAATGACTGCTGCTACTACAGCATTCATCTGAGGAGTCTGATGTAGAGCAGATGTCAAGTCCAAAAGAACAAACCACAGCAAATTTTGACAGCAGTTTGGATGTTGTGAATATTGTAAAGGCAAATTAGTATTTTGGGTGGTAACTTCAGGTCATCCTTGGCTGGACAAAGACTTTTAATACTGTCCTTGTTAATAAATGTATTGTCAGTACAAAAACGATGTCAGTATTTAGTAGGTTTGTTTTAATTTAGGAGCTTTTAAGCGTTCAGGCATGCTAAACTTACACTTTTGTGCTGAGCGGGGTAAGTTTGGTGGCAAGTATCAAAAATAAAGTTATTTCTATAAAATCACATTTATTTTACATTGAGTTTTCTAGGATTTTTTATTTGGGTATCACTGTCAGACTGACTCTGCGTTGGCCACTGGAGTCACACAAAAGAGAGAGGAAAAAGAAAAGCATTGGCATGAACTCTGTGTGCAGCTTGGTAATTCCATCCAAGGGAAGGGCTGGAGGGTGTGTGATGCAAACCAGCCCTGAGTTCCCTGCTGGAACTGCAGCTGGAGGATGCAATGGATGAAGTGCCACAGGAATTCTGCAGGTCCAGGTGCACTGGGAGCTCTGGGTCACCCCTGCTGCCAGCTGTTCCCTGCCCACATCCACAGCCAAATCCAATGGTTCTTGGGCTGAATCAGAAAAAGGAAGGGCAACCAGAGAAGGAATAAAAGCATCACTTGCACTAATTCTTGGTCTCTGAGCTACTTCAAGAAGAAGCACAAGGATTGCTGACTTCTACAAGGAGCTGTGCCTGAAGAAGACCAAGTGAAAAATTTCCGAAGTGCTCACGGAGGAGTTTGCTCTTCCATGCCTTGGGGGGGAACTTCCTGCATCTCAAAGCATCACCTCCACCCCTCCTACTCTTCCCTCCCTGTTTGCCCCCAGAAAGCTATATTTAATTCACTGATTGTAAAGCTTTGTTTCCCAACAGCAGGATAGAGGTTTAATTAAAACTCCACCTGGTACTAACGTAATCCAGCAAAATCCATCCATTTCAGGAAATAAATCCTTGATGAGGTTGGTTAACCCAAGCAATGCAGTTTTCTGCACTCTACCTTGAATTGTGCTGTATTTCTGTGAGAAAAACTGCCAAAACCATTCAAATATCTGAAATGTTTTACATGACATTGGAAATGCTTCTTAAGGTCACTTGGTGAACAATGGACAAAAAACATTAGCTGCATTTTAATGCTTTTTGTAATTTCCACAAGGATGAACAGTAAGAAAATCCCAGGCTGAAATTCCCAATACTCCTGTCCCTGTCTGGATGGCAGAGAAGGCACAGCACCTCTATTGTTAAACGTACACACAGCTTTGTAATTCCTTATTCAACTCAGTACTATTTATGCAAATAATGTTATTAGGATCATAGGACAGACCCTGTTCTTTTCTGGAGAGTCAGCAGATTCAGGCCCTGCTCTTGGAAACACCAGCTCCTGCCTCCTGTCAGCAGGGAACATGGGATGTGTAAAACTGAATGAATATTTCAAAGGCTGTTGGTTTGGAATTGTGTTATTGCAACACTATGGGAAAAATAAAAATAGAATTGGGCATTGGGAGAGTGTCTGCATCACCTCATGAAAATGAGTGGTACATTTGCCTTTTGAACACAAAACAACTGCAGGGCAATTTCTGCGAGACACAACCACGCTGGGGCAAAAACGTGAGCAAGCAAAGAGAGTTCTCCAGACTGATCAAAACCAAAGTTAAACAATTCTTCAGCTGATGAGGAACATTGTGAGCTTAAAGGTGAATGCTACGTGTTTTCCCTTATCTTTCACGATTCAGACCCATTCCAGTTTAGTTGAACAAGGGCATCTTGGAAAATGGATGGTTCTGGATCCAGCAGCTTTAGCTTCCAGAATCACTGCCTGCTGAGATTCCTCCTAATTTACTTCTCTACTTCTCTAATGCAAACAGAGAAGACCCTGGGGGGTTGTCCTGAGGCTGGGAATAAGAAAAAAGCTGAATGTCTCCAAGAACTGAGTGGAAGGACAATGGTTTCCTGCCAAGCCTGGCAAATGCAACGTGTCAAACACCACCCCTGGAGAAGACACCGAGCTTTCCCTCAGACTTGACTGTAGCTGCATTTCCTGCCAGCAAAGATGCAGCACCTTGGAAAAGCACAAATGGGAAAAATACTTCTATTTTTAAGTGTATTTTGGACAAAATGGCAAACTATGCACAGAAAGAATTTGAAACCCGTACCTCATGTTACGTGTCTCGCACAGGAATGTTTTGACAGATGGATGCATTCAGACAGAGAAATTAAGAAAATGAACCCAGTAAAGGTTTCCTGATTATTTTTGTTTCCGACATCTCGAATATTTGAATGACTAAATGCAAAAGCATGTTTCTATGTCTGGGAGGCAATTAACAACAACAAAACTGTGGACAAATCTTTCATTTTATTTGATTAAAAATAGAGCAGAGGTCAGAGTCCTTCAAAGACAAATGCTTCCACCACATTTTCTGCTGCAGAGGAGCTTTACTGAGTTCAGAGGAACGGCTTTAATTTAAGAAATTAAACATCTGCTGGGCTTTCTGAGGAGCTGACCTGCTCCAGCTCTCTCTCCATCACCTCTTTGTTCCCCAGACCCGTGGCTGACCCAGCTCAAGGCACAGGACAAAAAGCAGGGCTGAAATATGACCTGGATGCTCCTCACTGAGAGGTGCCATCCTTATTTGTGAACAACATTTTAAAGATGCACAGCAGTGTCCCAGAGATCTCCCATCACAGCTTTCACTGCTGAGAGCTCTCCTGTACAGGCTGGTGTGTGTTAAAGAACGGATCAGAACTGAAAATGATGGGCAGCTTTACCAAAGGTAACTTTATTATTGCTCCTGCCCTGATTTGCTGACATTTGGCCTTGTGCTTGATGCTCCTTGAATAAAATTCAAAGTAATTTGTGCACATGTGTTTGCAGAGCTGCTGCTCTAATGACTGACCAGGACATCCACTGTGCTATTGCTCTTCTTTTTGTGCAAACCAATATTTTTATCTCAGAATAATTTATTTAAAAGACATCAGGATAATACTGACAAATTAAAATAGTGTCCAGTATTTACATGAAAACAGGAGAAATCAAAAGCATTCATCCACTGCTGGATTTTGTGGCTTTATATCATGGGAATGGTCAATTAAATTCAGTCAATTCTTTTAATTTAGTTTATACCAGGGATGCAATTAAGCCAGTTTTCTGACACTGAGCCAGATAGCAGGCACAGCTGGCTTTAAAAATTGTTTTTCCCCATACTGTTCTTTTACCATTCACTTTCTGTAAACATAAGCATTCCCACACCACTCTAATAATCATCCATTTAATTTTAGTGAACAGTATTCACAATAAATATTCTTCTTTAATGTCCCACTCTGATCAAATTGCTACTTCCAATTTTCTGGTATAAATGAGCTTTTATTTCACCCTGAATTCCTTTCCTTTCACAGGGCTATTTAAATATCAGGCTCCAGGTGTGTGGCTGGTGCCAACAGAACCATCATCAGTCTCACTTACAGAAAAATGTTGCAGTGAGGTCTCAGCCCAGCACCAAGGGCACTGGTGAGCTCAGCCCCTCTCTAACGAGCAGGTGTCAGCTGAGATCCCTGATAAACGCCTCCCCTGGCAGACACCTCTGCTTAAGGCTGCTGAAGGGCAATTGCTTTTTTTAGGCAAAACGCTGAGCCTTAAAAAGAAACAACATTTTATTTGAAGCTGTAAATGAAAAAATAGTCCAGAGCTGTGGTAGGTTAGAGTTAGGCCTTTTAGAAAGAAGTCAGTGTTTCTTTCCTTTACTCTTTCTTTTGACTGAAGGGTCCAAGAGTAAATTTATATGAGCACAGTTTCCACTGCAGATGTGTTCACAGTAGGATACCTACTGCCAGGGGAATAAGCATGAATCCTCCCTACTTCTTGTTTAGGTGCTGTATATTCCTAGTTAGTTTATTATTTCATAGGGGTAACTGTGTGTATTTTAATAATACTTTAACATATTATTTGCATCTTACTCCATTAGTACATTTTGAATGTTTGTTGGTTTTTCTTTAGTTATTTCTAAAAAAATCAGAAGATTAAAATAGGGTAATACAGTTTCATAGCTATGTTCTTTTGTTTCATTCAGGGTGTATAAAATAACATTTACTGCCCCCTTATTGATAATTTCCTTTCCATACCTGAAAATAGAAGCAGTTTGCTTCTATTAATAACTTTGCTGTGGCACATACCTTAGGGCTTCTTAGAGTAGATATGGTAGGACTCCACACAGCATAAAACCAAACAATCACAAAATCCCAGAATGGTTTCTGTTGGAAGGACCTTAAATCCCATCCAGTGCCACCCCTGCCATGGGCAGGGACACCTCCCACTGTCCCAGGCTGCTCCAAGCCCCAATGCCCAGCCTGGCCTTGGGCACTGCCAGGGATCCAGGGGCAGCCACAGCTGCTCTGGGCACCCTGTGCCAGGGCCTGCCCACCCTCCCAGGGAGGAATTCCAACAGAAGTCCCTGTTAAGAGAAGTAGTAGAATATAATATGTGTGGTCTGGTCACTGACAAAAACTAAACCAGCATTCGTTTCATCAGCATTAAATAAGGAAATAAGTACACTTTTAGTGCTAAGTACAGATTTATGATCCCAGCTATGCTCCATTCTAAAGATGTAAAGTGCCTTCTAATAAAAAAATCTACTACAGGGTTGTCATCCTCCTATGAGTAGTTGCCTTATTCATGTGCCTAAAACTGGATGTCTACTCAAGAAAGTGGGTGAATCATGGCCTAAATCAAGAGTTATTCTACCGAATTGCACTCACACTGCTGTGAGATCAGAATAGACTATGGAGGGACCCTTTCTGTTCTTATTTTTTGTATTTTTATGTAAAGCGAGTCTCGAGCAGCAAGGAGAGCAGAGGACTGGAATGAGGTGCCAGCTGCCCGTAGATAAATGAGGTGCAGAGGGAGGAAGGCCTGGGGGTGTTGTGCCTCATCTGGAGGCAATCTCTGTGGGAAACCCCATTTGTGCAGGTTACCCATCTCCCTTCTCACCCCACTGCCAGCCAGACTCACACATGGCAAGGCTGCAGTTTCCCAGCGCTGCCACGTAATGCTGGCAGATCCACATCAGTGACAGCAGGGAAAGAGCAGAGATAAGTTTAGTTTCAGGCTCTCTGAACTAAATGAGGTCTCAGCAGGGGCCAGCTAAACCCAAATATTCAGAAATTTAGGATGAGCAGACAAGACACACCTTCACAATAATAATAATAATAATAATAATAATGGGACATTTGGATCATAACACTGTGATCTGACTCTAAGAGGAACAGGGGACCAAAAGAGTCCTTTGTACTTCAGACACTATTCCTAGCTCATAAAATGTGTGAGTTGGTTTTGTCCCTAAAGTACACAATGAACCTGCTCGGGGAGTTTTAGCCGTGAACAGAAACCTGACTATGATTGGGATTGTTCTAATCTTACAACACATCTATCCACAGCCAGCTTATTATTGCATTTGTTCCATAATTAGATACAAAAGGGTGCAGGATGACAAAGGCAATGACCCAGTAAAGCAGAAAAGTATGAAAATAAGGTGATAGCACTGTAGGAGATCATAACAAAGACTTACAAAGACTCAGATAAATCTCACAGCTGTACACTGACAGAATATTGAGCCACAGCCACTCTCCTCCTCATTTGCAGGAGGGAGTTTGTGCTTTGTCTCACTTGGATACCACACTTCCCAACGGGGGAGATTCATCCCAGGAAACGTCACTGGTGTTTCTCACAGTGCTGACGTCTGCCTGCGTGGTGACATCAGCACCAAACGAGCAGAGTCTCCATTTCCTTGCTCTTCACACCTTCTAGATATTACAGAAAGATTTCCAACACCCCTGTGAGGTCTCTCCATCCTCACAAAGAGTTATAGGAGCAGCCCATCATTATTCATATTCTTTTTCCCTCTCCGTGGTGGTTCACAATACAGCAAATAGACACAAGTCACATTTTTCCTTCTGAGCAGTGAAACATCTGTACTGTTTTGACACATTTTTCATTGGACTGGTGTCATACAAAAAGGTACAATGTAGAGTTTTATCCAGGTTTGGTAAAACCCATGTTTCCTTCATTCAGAGGAGTGGAACTGGCCCAAGCTTTTCTCTCACTGCTTACTACGCACAGAATTGTTAACTCAGCTGGGGAGTAAATCAAAGGAGGTAACTTAATTACAATTCATGTGAGATGTCTTATCTTTCCTGTGGTTCATTTTAATACAAAACATAAACAGAGACCCCATACCTGAGAAATATCTTTTGCATTGGTACACTGCTATACCAATAATGTTATAGCAGTGTGTGAATGATGGCATTTGTATCAAGGAGTCCTGATGACATTATGTTATTATTAAATGGGCTGATAGGTTTGTGACACCTTTCAGAGTTTTCCTTTATGCTTTTTGCCTCGGGTTTAGTCTGTGGAAAACATCAGTAACCAAATCATGGAAATGCAATGCCTATCAGTCTCCGAAGTCCTCTCTGCTTCCTCATGTCATCTGATGGTCAGTGATTGTACAAACAAATGTTTCTGCAGTGATGGGAACAAGATGAATTTCTTCCACATGACCTTTCTAAGTGCAGAATGCTGTCACCTGAGCAGCCACGTGTGTAATCTGCCCGTCTGTTTAATTACTCTAAGACTTTATTCAGACCTGATTCAAGGTTGATGGTGATTATTCAGATGATCATGAACCATAAACTTATCCTGAGGTAAAATTTTTCAGAAGTGCAGGGGCATCTATTGCTCAGGTTTTGTTCTGACCATCTCTAACTGTAATAACCTGCTAGGTGTTTTTTCTTATTAAAGAACAAGAAACTTGACTGTGCATGGTTCCTGTCCCAGGTACCGAGGTGAGCTGAGGAGCTCAGACCAAACCCATATGCACAATTACAGGTTGGTTCAGAGCTCTCTCCTGAGCACTGAAAGCTGCTCCAGGTTAGGCAGATGAGTTCAGATAACTGTGATTAGAAACCTGACACAAAGACATTCTGGATTCCAGATGATTCAGTGGACGTGGTCAATGTCCAGCACTTCTCAAGATTAAATCCTCTAGGATATTGGAGCTTATCCTTTCTGCTGCCAGGAACAGTCTGGACATTTCCTTGAAGTACAGCCAGATTTCAGCCACAGGGGTCTCATTTACAGGGAAGATTAAACACAGAATGGTGTGTTTAAGGTCTTAGCCTATGCAAACGTTTCTGTTGTGTAGGAGCATTTCAGTTCTGTGCTTAGGGGCACTGTACAAACAAGCAATTATCCTGATCAGAAAGAAGAGAAAGGAGGACTAAGGTCTGCTCTAATGCCTCTCAATCAACTTCAGAAGAACAGGACTAATTTTCAGGGAGTTGTGGCTCTGAATGAGTTTGGCATTGGTTTCATTGCCGAGAGGAAAGACATCATCCTGGTTACTTGCAATTGATTTTCTCTGAATTAAGAACATAATTTATCTTTTGGGTTTTTATGCTGTTATTAACAATATATCTCATTAGCAGAAAAGAATATGTAGAGGAAGCTGAAAGGTATGGTGGGTCAATCCCACTATGCTCCTCATGCTGCCATAAACCTCACCCAGGGCTCCACAATTTCTGTTCTCCCCTCATTTCCACAGTTGAGTAGCACCACCAAAGTCCATGAAATGGCACCACTGTAAACCAAGAATGAGCCAAACAGACTAAGCTGGCTCACCTGCACTCCCACAGTCTGGTGCTGCAGACAGGAAACCCTTCAAATACAGAAAGAAAAACTTTCAATCTCAGCTTGCTCTGAGCTTTCCAATCCCTTCTACTCTTCCAGGTCCCTGTGGCTGCTATCCAGGAAATACATGAAAAATCCACTAGTGTCAAATAAAAATATACTGATTTTAATATCTCTGTCTTGAGCAGCCTCTTGTTTGCTTTATATATCAAGAAACTTTTATACCAATAACATTCTCAGAACAGATCAAGAATAGAATTTCAGTGTAAATAAGTGACTATAAAAGCTTTGTCTGGTCTTTTTTTACTTAAAAGAATTATCTCCACGCTTAAAAGAAGTATTTGGAAAATCTTTTTCCTCCAAGAAAAATATCAACAGAAACACAGAAGCATTTAAAAAAATTTCACAGAATAATTTAATAAAACCTCCTGAAAACTTGGGCCTGAAATTGTTGCTGTGGTAGCTCCAAGAAATCACAGTTCACCCTCTGTTCTGCTGCACGAGCTGGGTCCCTAACAGGCCACAGGCACCCATATAGCACCAAAGTGTTCCTGCTTCTTCTGTGTGCAAAGAGCTCCTGATCATTCTGCATTAAAACCCCAGCCTGGATAACAGGTAAGTCCAGAGAGGAGAGCTGCAAGAGAATAGTCCAAATATATTCTTTACTAGATCTATTCTTTACTACTTAAAGCCATAATTTTCCAGTTTTCAGTCAGCAGCTACATTTTCAATGAAGATTTTTACATACCCAGCCTGTCTTTAGGTCTCCAATCACCACGCTGCATAACCTTGCACAATGAATGGTGGAAAACAAACACAAAAACCTACATTTGTAAGGACAGATGCTGTTGACTGGAGTCACTCACCTGAAATACATTTTGAAAACAACGCATAGTGGGTACTTGGGGTCTCGTAAGGCATGGGGAGATTTTGGAGAAGGCATCATAATTATTCAAAAAAATGAAGTCCCCTTAAATATTCTCCTCCTGCTCAATCTTATCATGGAGCCTGCAACCAAAACAAAACAAATGCCATTGATTCTGTTTGCCTTTTAATTCCTAACAACCACTTTGATTCAGTAACTGCCCTCTGCTAGAATAACAAATGGAAATTCTCCTTCCCAGCCATAAGCACCATCTGCCATTTCATAGGTGCTTCAGTGACTCATTAATCTGTACTTAAATTGACTTTGCACAGATCACTGCCATTTTATTGCTGCTGTGCTTTGCGGACCCTTAAAGTCAGTGCTGAGAATGTCAATATCCCTGAAAACTCTTCCCAGGTTTGTGTAACCTGTGCTGGAACTTTATTCCCAGTCTTATATTATTTTCCCCACCTGTGCTCTTCTGAATTCTGAGCAACAACATTGTCCAAATACAACTGTGCTATTTTTCATAGAGTGAAACTAAAGTATATATATATTTTAAAGGACATTTAAAAATGTTTTGTATGAGCTAAAAGTGTGTTTGGATTGCATAACTGTCCAAGTGTGAGTGCAGAGTTGAGTTTAGTGCACTGAAATAGATCTTAAATGCATGTGGAAAAGTATTTCTAGAGATATTTTGGATCTTTCTTGAAAGGCTACTCAGAAAATATTAGTGGAACCTCTTTAAATAACAAATTGATACCAGTTTGCCTTCTCCTTAGAATTATTTTCAGATGCATCTATTTCTGTATACTTTATAGCTATTGAATACAGCCTAAATCCTTAAGGTCATATTGTTTAAAAAAACCCCAGAAATTCTTATTACAACCAATGTATGTTTTGCCCACATCTATCAAAATTGTGGTTTTATAAATATCCCTTTTCTCTTGTGTTTCTCATGTCCCTACTGGTTATGTCAGACCCGAAGCACTGCACCTGGAGGTCACTGGCTGGAAAAACCAAGTAGCCCCATGTAATTCCAGACTTCTGTCCCTGAGACTTTGCTACCAGGCAGGACCTGGAGGTCTCAACAGGAGCTGGATTCTGTGTTTCCATCACATTCTTCTGAGGGTGATATGAGGGACAAATTCAGACAGGATAGAGGAAGTTTATCTCCACACCTCATTCTGTTTCTTTTCCCTGTATTTTAAATATTTTTAAAATTGGATTTAAACATCACATGCCCTTAATTAGTAGCAGATAATAGAAGTTTTCCTACTGCTCTAGTACCATCATGTGCATTATAAAACATGTTTTAAAAATTGGCATTTGGAAAGGGTGAAGGTGAGCAGCCAGAATTGAATTCCCTGACCATAATCACAGCAGTAAAAGATGAAAAAAGGCAATATGACCAAAAATGTCTTTCTTCTCTGCAGCTCTTAACAAAACTTAGCAAGGTAACACCGACCTCCCAGCTCCTTCTGAAAAAGGCACATTCCCCTGTCTTCTACATTCAAAGTCAAAGTTTTTGCAGACCACCCATACCAATCGTGGTAAATTTGGTCAAACATTTCATTATAATAATTCACTTGATATAAATTACATCATTTTTATACTAATAAGTTCAGAAATTATTTGCATTCCCAGAGAGAAGGCTAGAACTGAATATTAGAAAAAACCCAGATATAAAATGCTTTCCTCCCCAAAGATAATCACAGCCATCCATGTGGGAAGGAGAAATGCCATGCCTTACTCTTTGGGATTAGGGCATTCTTTTAATTTGCCATTTGGCATTATGAACACAGTAAACAAAGAGAGAAAATATAGAAACCATGTGACTGCTTGTTCCATTGCCTTTTGCACACTGCTGCTGGAGCCTTGCTTTCAGATGTCAGTACAAAGCTGCCTGCTCACTGATGCTCAGTAAGAAATGTCAGGGAAGAGATAAGCAGGCTAAAAGGAGACTATTTTAGAAACATGGTCTGTTCTATCATTAGTTCTATAGATAAACTTCCCAACATATTTTTGAAGAGCAAATGTTTTTCCTTAGCCAAATGTAAAGTCAAGAGGAGAGAGTGTTTTAATATGGAAGTGGGGGTGATTTCAGGACCTTCATTTAGGGGAGACACTTTAACCTTGTTAGACTGGTGGTTTAATCTGCTACTGTACTTAAGCCTTCATGTTAAAATGATTCTGCTTGTCAGAAAAATGGGGAAAATATAAGTCTAAATTTTCAGGGGATAAATCAGAAGTAGAAAGATTATCTATCTTCATGTAAGCATTAAGATGATGTGGAATGGTAAATAAGGGCCAAATTCTTGATAAGTCTCAGTTTTGCAATAAAAGGAATTCATAGAATCATAGATTGATTTGAGTTGGAAGGGACTTCTAAAAGCCATTGAGTCCTGCAGAGATCAGGGACACCTTCAGTGAGATCAGATTTCTCAGAGCCCTGTCCAACCTGACCTTGAATGTTTCCAGGGATGGGGCATCCCCCACCTCTCTGGGCAACCTGTTCTGCTGTTTCACCACCTTCACTGTGAAAAACTCCCTCCCCCTTTTAGTTTGAAACCATTGCCCTTTGTCCTGTCACCACAGGCCCTACCAGAGTCTGTCCCCACCTTTCTACAAGCTCCCTTTAGGTATTGAAGGGTCACAGTAAGGTCTCCCCAGAGCTTTTTCTTCTCTGAGCTGAACAAGCCAAAGGTCCTCAGCCTTTCTGCACTGGAGAGGGGCTCCAGCCCTCTGATCATTTTTGTAACCTTCTTCTGGAGCCAGTCCAGCAGCTCCAGCTCCTTCCTGTGCTGGCCCAGGGCTGGGGCAGCTCTGCAGGGGGGTCTCAGCTGAGGGGGCAGAGGGGCAGAATCCCCCCTCCCCTGCTGCCCACAGCCCAGGGCAGGGTTGGCTCTCCAGGTTCTCACCAGGTCACGTTGAGCTTCTCCCTCAGCAGCCCCCCAAGCCCTTCTCCCCAGGGCTGCTCCCCATCCTTTCATCCCCCAGCTGGTTCTGACACTGGGGACAGCCCCGAGCCAGGTGTGGGACCCTGCCCTTGGTTCACGTGCGCACATTTCCTGAGCTGGTCCACGGCTCTCACACCTCCTCCCTGGCACCTGTGGTACCTGATGGGCCCTTTGTGTTCACTGGCCTGGCACAGGAGCTCTAATGCTCCAAACAGCAAGCAAAGGGCATGCCACTCATCTCCTGGAAACATTCCAGAGAGTTAAACTGGAGGGATTTGTCCATCTTCCCAGCAAAAAGCTCCGTTAAACTAACTCTGTGTCTGCTTGTGGTCTACTCATGTCAGAAAGCAGCAAAATCAGGTGCATCACATTTTACTTGTCAATGTTTACAAGACAGAAGAATGTGTTTGGACCATAAAGGACCGGAGGTGGTTTTACACCACCTTAGGCAGCACATTATGGACATTGTCAAAGACTGGAGAGGTGACAGACTAGATAATACTCTAATTTCTTGAGCTGCCATAAAGGCACACTCAATCTGTAGATCACCTTTACCTGCAAGCATATATTAAAATGTTCTATTTTTTCAAATAAAGCATGTTGGTTAACATATTTTTAGAAGTCCTCTTAGTCACATTTAAATGCATGCCAAAGGGATTTAATTTAGACTGCAATTAATTTTCTTCTCCCCTACACAGTAAGTACAAATGGTATAAAAAGCTCCTACATGAAACAGAAAGTATTTTAAAGCCAGCAGAGATGTCAAGCAGTCATGATGTGAGGTAGAAATCAGCAGAGAATATGACCTATTTGGTGCTTACTCTGGTCCTCTCGCTTTGTTATAAATCAGGAGTAACTCCACTGAGCTCTGGTTTATTATAGTGATGGAAATGAGGTGTAAGCCAGAGAATAAGATCCTTGATTAATCACAATAAATTTCCTTCTGTCTGAAATACTTAGCTGTCTTCAGTGTGAAGCTTTCCTCAATATATTCCTTTGGCTTGCACTGGTCATGCTGTTTTGCATTATTTTGCCTCAGAAGGTGGCTTTTAACAGCAATACATGTTATATTGTAGACCTTGTAAAGGGCTTGCTGTGCATTTCCATATGTTTGCAAGAGAGGAAAAAGTCACTTCCCACCACAGCAGCAGAGGGATTCATGGTGTGAAGGCTAAATGAGTTTTAATGGGTATTTGTCATTTGCTCCAATCTGGAACAAAAAGTCTTGAGAACAAAGGGAAAAGATGAGAGAAATGGAGTGCTCCAATCCACAGTGCTACATTGCTGACATTTCACATAACAGTGCTTTCTTATAGCTATTTGTCAATATTGCTGCTCTTCCCAATACTGACCCTCACATGGGCTGTCCCCACTTTCATTTCAATGCAAATTCATTGCGTTGGGTTTGGTGATTTACCAGTGCTGACTCCCCAAAGCAATTCTGCAAAACTTTGTTGGACCTGCACTATCCCTCATAAGAAGAAGAAACACAATTTTGTCCTGGCAGGTCCTTTGGGATTCCCCATGAATGTCAAACCACTTGATTTCAGCAACACCATTCAATTTGCATTTAGCAAATGCCACCTGATTGCATAAACCACAAACACATGGAAATTATCCACAACATCCAGAAAATCCCACTGACTCTGGCACATAGGCAAGGGCAGAGTTTGGACAGGTTTTGACCACAGAAACAGCTGCCTCTAGTGTGGAACACAAAAGCCATTTAGCAGCTGTTTCATGTGCACACAAAGGTAAAAATGAAAGGTATATAAATACTTCCAGGTATGCTTCATTTGTAAAAAGTAAGCAGCACGGTGTTGAAATACAGAAAGAAAAGAATGGACATTGCTCACATGAGGGAAACTCACTGAGTTAAACCAATGCTCTAAGCAGAGCAGCTGTTTGGTGGCTACTTCACACTTCTGCTAGAGAAATGGGAGAACTGGGTTTCACTCACAGCAGAAGATGAATATTTTTGAAATATTGCCATCCCCGAGTGAGAGGCCTAGACCTGAACTTATGTCTGAGCTGTTGCTGGGCTTCTTGTGCCACAAGGGATCTCCGTGAAGGCAAAAGGGAACCCCATGGATCCAGGAGGAAATATTCCACCCCAGCTGGAGGGGCACAGATGAAGATGAGGCTCACCAATATCTGTGCCCTGCATTTCCATCATCTGTACGAAACACTTTAATTTGTTTCAATTTTGTACTTTTGGCAAGCCACCAGGAGATTCTGCTGGCACAAGGAGACACACAGGTGCCTGGACTTGTTCCATTTACTGCTGTGTTCCTTCCACACATCACACACACAAATATAACAGAAACCGTAGGAAGTTCTTTGACCCCAAATTCCCAGGTTAAGTTTTCTGTCTGAGAGTTTAGGAACAAAACCAGCAAGGAGCTGTCTGTACCTTCTCCACGTGTTTCCAAGGCACAAGACACAGCCTGTGAGAAACATCTCCAGCTGAACTGAAGGGTTTAAAGAGCAATAAATGGAAAGTCCCTCCTGTGCCCAAAGCCTCGGGCCACACTTTAAAGGTCTTCTGTGCAATCAGGAAAACTTGCTGTTCCACCACAGCCTAATCAAAACTGTCAGCAGATGGGTTAGTGAGAAAGACAACAAATACTGTAAGAGCTGGAAACTTTGAGCTTCCAGGATGGGGCTGGTAAGGAATACAATAAGGCCCTTGGCTGCCCCAGAGAAAAGGTGCTATCAATTTGCTGTTGCTGGAGTCTCTCATTCACAGAAGGTATCCAAGGCAGCCCTAAGATATAAGAACTGAAAGGACATAAATTTAAAAAAGAAACCATTAAACAGGCAGAGAATGCAGGATCAGCTTGAACACAGTAATGATGGGAAGGAACACACTGCTCTGTCTTTTCCACCTGAGAAAACCAGCAAAGTGCCATACAAAATGCCTATAAATACAATGCATTTAATGTTTTCAGGGTAGGCAGATGCTCACCAGGAAGACAAGTGTGTCTATAGAAAGTATTTGACATGCTGAACCGCACTGGGTTTTAGATAAATTGTTGTGCCACCAGAGCCAACCTGCAGCCTTTCAGCCTGGAGCATCCTTTTGTCCTGGCTGTGCCACTGACCTGGATCACCCTTTGTCCTGGTTTGGGCTGGGACAGAGTTAATTTTCCTCCTAGTAGCTGGCCTGGTGTTGTGTTTTGGATTCTGTAAGAGAACAATGTGGGTAACATGCTGATGTTTTAGCTGTGCTAAGTAGTTCTTATGCTAAGGGAAGGACTTTTCAGTTTCCCATGCTCTGCCAGCAAGCAGGAGCACAAGGAGCTGGGAGGGAGCAGAGCCAGGACAGCTGACCTGAACTGGCCATAGGGATATTCCAGACCTCAGAACGTCCTGCTCAGCACACAGACTGGGGGAGTTGGCCATGGGGCAGGAATCACTGCCTGGGGACTGGCTGGACCTTGGTGGTGAGCAATTGTATTATGCATCGCTCATTTTGTATGTTGTTTTATCATTATTATTATTATTTTCCCTTCATATCCTGGCCTATTAATCTGTCTCTATCTCAGCCCATTTTTTCCCTGGCTCCATTCCCCATCCCACAGAGGGTGAGGGGAGCAGTGAGCAGGCAGCTGTGTGGTGCCAGCTGGGGTTAAACCACGACACTTCACACCAAACACTGAGTTACGGTACAAAATCCTCCCACAGACTCCAAGTCACCCTTCAGAGCATATGTTCCAGAGACATTCAAGGACACAAGCTATTTCTTTATCTGTAGAAGGTAAGATACAGCTGGGTAGTGCTCTCTTGGTTTGTATTGAAGTGTTGGAACAATTATAGACCTTAAGTCTTAGGAAACACAAGTCAGCTTTCTATTTTGAGACCATGTAGAAGACAGACAAGCACGTGAACTAAACAAAGGAATGTTTTTAGAGGCTCAAGGATGTACTGTCTCTTTTAGAGTAAGGAATAAGCTCTGGGTTTGGAGAGCTGTTTGGGTGCTGGTACCACATAAAGAAAAACTCCTGAGCTCCCTGCACTGCTCCAGTGACAAATCCCTGAATAACCAAATTAACACAGAGCAGGTAAACAAAAGCACCCAACAGAGCAGCTGTTGACTGAACTGAACAGCATCACAGAACTCCTTGGGTTTGTATGAAAACAAGGCCCTTTAGTCACACGTGATGTAAAATTTTCCATCAGGTTTTCGGTTCTGATTTTAAGTTACCGGAGCAGCAGGAACACAATACCTTGGCATTACTCACTGAGTGGAGCTCCACAATGATCTCAGTAATACCGAGATTTTCGTGACTCCAGGCACGAAGCTTTACACCAGATTGCATCCCAATGCACCTCCCACCAGATGATGCTGCCCTGATGAGTCCTACCCTCACTTCTTTTGTGAATAAAATCCAGGAAGTTTTACTTTGTAGTAGATTATTTCTCTGAATCTGCAGATCATAAAGCACGGCTGAGAATGTGCAGATTGCTGTCCTTGAAAAACACTGCCTGATGCTTTGTGTACACCCACACAGTGCCCCAGCACCAGTGACTGGGCTCTTCTGCAGTGCAGTGAAAGGTCTTTTTAAAGTTCATTTTGTGTGCCTGCAGTCATTTTGTGCTGTATGAGATCCTTGAAAGACGAAATCCATACTAACATAACAGCCATAAAAACTTTGGGAAAGTGCAGTTAAAAGACAGATGCATGGGATGGGGATTAAATAAATCTATCTGGATTTTTTTAAACCCATAATTTGGAATTGTGTCAACAAAGTGCATATTATTTTGCATCAGTGGGAAAGAAAAGAGGAAGGGAAAGGGAGCAAAAATACTTAGAGAAAAAATATTTTCCTTTAAAAAACCCTACAAAATAATAAATGTCAAACATTGCAAAAGAGAACTACAAAGCTCAAATGCCTGCTCCCCCAAAACAGGATATCCAGCTGGAGAAATTTTTAACTCCATGCCATATTGCCTGAAGAATTAATGTTTTGGCTTGGGCTGCAAGGGCCTGGCTCTGTAGGAGATTCACCTTCCTTGGACATTCTGCAAACAACATTTTATACAGAGAAAAGTAACTTGAAAATACAACAGTAGAACATGACAACACAAAAACAACAATGGAAAGAACTGGGAAGGTGGAGTAATCTCAGTGTTTGAGACGCTAACCCAGGTCACAATGCCCTGTTTAAATGTACATCACTGCATTTTGTTCCAGCAGCATACAGAGGTGCATTCCTGGTCATCTCTCCGTGTTCTTTATGCAAGAGAATGGAAAACTTCTATTAATTAATTATGAAATTAAAAGTGCCAGTCTGTGAAAGTGCTCCTCAATGTGTTTTTCATTTATTTTTACATTTCCATACGCTGTGCAAGGCTCACCACCACAATGGGAAGAACACTTAAAAAAATCCCAGTGCTGAGACAGTAATTTAAGTGTTCTAATGGAACTGGGAAAAGAGATTTTTCTGATGGAAAAACAGCTGACGGCCATCACTTGAGATCCTTGTTTATGTTTTAGATAAAGGCTGAGTAACACTCAGGAACAATGACCAATCTGACAGCCAGAGTCTTAGGTTATGGGAAGGCTGTTCTAACTAAACTATCGCTGAACATGTGTGTCAAATTAAGCAACAAACACTATAAAGAAAGCTTCAAACGAAATGAGATATTTTTCCAGTTTTTTGTTCTAATATTGCTCCTTTAATATCTAAAATATAACTGTCCTTCAGTTGATTTCCTTTGTTCCAGGAGCAGTTTAACAGTGAAGCACATCATCCACATGGCTCTGTTTTGGGTAAACAGGTTGAAAAGCACCAGGCTCTAAAAGCTTTTCTCCCCTGGCTGCTGTAACTTTTGTACTGACACTGCAACCTGATACAAATCTCACCTCTGATGCAAAGGCAAAAGCATCCTCTGCCTCCCTCGTGATAACAGAAGAGCACATCTTCCCTCATTCAAGAGTTCAGGGAAATTTCAGTGGCTTTCAGGTATTAGTCACTTCAGAATCATTACAGAAAGCTTCATCACCAGCTCGACAGAAATGTAGGAGGGAAGAACATTCAAAGACAAATCACTGTCCCCCCTCCAGGCTCCTTCAAGATAAGCTTAAGCCCTCCATCCCCTCCCACACCTGACGTTCCTGACTCCAGTCAGAGATTACTTGTACAGAGGAGGCATGAAGGTAACCCAGCAAAGTCCTGAACTAGAGGAGAACTGCAGAGCACTTGGGGAAGGGGAGAGCTACCTTCTGCTGGAAGGGCAGGGGGAGAGGTGGGAGGCAGCAGTGACAAATTGCTGGAGCTCAGGGTCTGAGGCTGCCCTCCCTGGGGAAACTCTGGTCACCGTGAGTCAGCCTGACATCATCCCTGCCCAGCCTTACTCCCACCCTCCACGCTGGCACACCAGCAACATCAGGCTGCCTCGTGCCGGGGCATTAAGGAGCTGTGTTAGCTTGTCTAAATGGATCCCTCCACTGGAAATGGGAAGGGGCATTTCCCTAAACCCAGATTCTGAAAGCTCTTCCCCCTGACTGCCTGCAATGGCAAAGCAGTGTTCCATGCTGTATGGTGTGCAGTCATACTGCCACAAAAACACTCAGGTAAGGGATGCACAGGCCACAGCACAGCCCAGAATGAGATCAGTTTGATATCAAGGTAGCTGTCCCTCATTTGCCTGCAGAGCCCTTCGTGTGCCCCTCAGCAGAGCAGCTCTCTCCTCAGAGCCGAGGGCTGTGCTTCTCTTCCCAGCACCTCTCGCCCAGGGCTGCTTGCAGACCTTTTCCTGGCAGGGCTTCGTTCCCTTTCCAGCAGCAAAGGCTGCAGGCACCTGAAAACGAGGACTGAGCCCCAGTAACCCGGGACTGTCAGCAGTGAGCTGTCAGGACAGTCCTTAAAAGTCCCTGAAAGGCTAATAATGACACAGAGGTGTCATGGAAAATATGGTACAGCACTGTCCCAGAAGGCCCCGAATTCTTCCTTGCTTCCTCAGGATGTTGCTGCCACTGGCAGTAACAAAAGTGGAGTGGACCATAAGTACAGAAATATAGAAAAATACACAAACACAAGAATACAGAAACATCTCTGTGGCAAGTAGCTGCTGTAATTATTAAGCAGCAATTAACAAGAAAGGCAGCTTAATTCCATGTTCCTGGACCAGCTGTCATGCATTTGCAAAAGAATTATGAATGTTTTTGCTAAGTTTCCCTAGTCTGTAGACAGCTCTGTGCTAGACACATCCCGGGTCAGCAATTGTCATCTAATTGTGGGGGTCAAAGATTTGGGGAATCAGTGGCCAGGAAATTGTGCCTTAGCAACACTGAAAATTGCAGTCATGGAAAACACCCAGGTACCTTCCAGTACTTCTGAACACAAGTTATCTTCAGCTCATTTCCAAGGTAATTCAGGAGACCCTGATTTCCAAGATCATTAAACTCAGACGAGCTGAGATTGTCCCGCAATCCTAAATCTACTCCGTGCAATCTTAAATCTACTCTGGGTAAATCCTTTGGATTAGGAGCATTGGCTTTGGTGCTGCAAACCTGTGATTAATTTAGGCTTATGAATAATCCCATTAAATTCAGCCTTCTTTTGTACATTTGCAGAAATGCTGCCAGGTGCACAGGTTTGTTGTGAAAGGCACATTTGCTGTGTGCTGCACATTGGAAAACAAAAGGGAAATGTGGCAGCAGGGGAAGGTGGCCCCTTTTAGTGAGGGGGTCAGGAAGCAGCTCTCAGGTGTACGACCTTCAAGGGACAAGTGACAGGCGTGGTTCACTGACACGGGTGGTTCAAAGCCATCTGCATGCCCGTGTTTCAGACTGACAGTCTTGTTTTTCTCCTTGGCTAAAGGAGAAATGCTAAACTCCACACTTTTGCATTCTGCCCCCGCCATTCTTGGGAATAACTAAATTCACTGCTGCATTTTCCCAGGGTCTTGCTGCAGCCCTCACTGCCCGTTCAGCAGTGACAGAAACACAGGGCTGCCCACTGCAGGGTAAAGCCTGCTGTTGTTTTATTTATTGGGACTCCAAAGGGAATCCCTCAGGCATGCAAAGAACCAAAAGGGGTAGGAAAAGGTCACTTAAAATAACAATCTTATTTTAAACGTGGGTTAGAAACTGCCCTGTCTTTCCTCATAGCACAGCAAGTGATGCAGTGAGGGCACTGAGCTTCAGGATGTACCCACATACTTTGGGAACCCAGTCAGAGGGGTTAAAAGGCACAAAATCGAAACAAAATCACCCAAGAAACACATTAATACACAAACAGATGTCTAAATTAGAATGAGGCCTCCATCAGGGCCTTGCCCTGGTATTTTGAGGGCTGATGAGGACCTGCACACATGCCATGTGTAACAGTCCCTTTCTCCTCTCTCCTTCTTAGGAGCTCTTCTGCATCCATGGAGTTGAAAGGGTTTATGGCTTATAAAAAGAACTGACAAACTGTATTTCATGAGGATTGTACAGTCCAAACACAAGTGTTTGTGGCTACATTGCCATGGAAACAGCAAAAAAATGGGTTATCATTTTCTCAGAGGTTGCTGTCCATTCTTCCTTAGACTATCTAAGGCATAAAAGGGTTTATTGCTTTTCACCAGTGCAGTACTGCAGAAATATTTTTAGCTCCACTAATTCAATTTCATATTCAAATAAATCTGAAAATGAGTTACCTTTCAGTCTGCCAAAGGATGTCAGGCAAAGCTTTCACTGATTTGGTTTTGCCTTGGCTTGTGATAATGGAAAGTTTACACCATGTAACAACATGAAAATGTGTCCCAAAGTTCTAGAATTCCATTATTTCATTATTTCATTTCAATTTCATTATTACCCATTTGAATTTGAAATAAAATGTTGTTGTTTGGGGAATTGTGGAGGCTTGCACTATCTCATCAGAAGTCTGAATAACAACATAATTACATATTCAAAAGTATCTCAAAGCAGAGTGAGAAAATTGCATGTAAGAGTCCTGCAATATTGCAGGAGACAAGCACAAATTATTATATTTTACAATAACTGATGCAGGGCATTTAGATGTTCATTCACAAATCCAGTAAAAGCCAATAGAAACCAGTAAACTTCAGAGTCATAACTGCCCTGCTTTCTGATACACAGAAAGAGCCAAGCCCAGCATTTCTCAATTCCCAGACGCCTTCTGTAGCCAGCAGACCATATCTCAACATTTTTGATAAAATAAACTGCTTAAGGAGCCTGTTCTGGCAAAAGCCCTTGGCACAGCCTCCATCACAGCTGCTCTGGGAGCAGACCCCTCACTGCAGGGAGATGCCAGAGCTCTGCTGTCCCCAGCTTCATTCTGAGGCCCGCTGCCTCTCTAGAAACAACAACTGAAAAAAAGGATTAAGTTCTTTTGATGAGAATAAACTCGGGGCTGCTAACACCAGAGAGAAGGCTGGTTCATACTCAGTGCAGGGCAGTGCTCTGAGTAGATGATTTCTGCAGGGCAGTTTCATTTCTATGCCTGCTTATTCTGAACAGCAACTTCCCGCAGCTGCCTGCAAAATTGTAATGCTGTTTCTGAGGGACCCTTTGTCCTTGAGACTTAAACATTCCAATATTTTTCTTTTTTTGAAACTTGGAATATTTTCATTTACATTGATGCTTTACCCACGAATCTGGGTTCAGTGGTAGAGCGGCCCGTTACAGTTTGAAGGGGAGCTCCCTCAGGGCTTTTCTTTTTTCAATTGATCCAGCTGGAAATATTTATGTAGCACCAGAGTTAGTGACAGAGAAATCAGGCAGTCAGGTAAGGAAAAATACAAGGAACAGTCTGAAGTTGTAGTATGACTTCTTCAAGTACTGCTCAGAACATCTGAGTACAGAGAGGATTTTGTTAATATGGATTAAGGAAACTTCACATTTGTGAAACAATAGGATTCTGAAAGATAAGGCCAGGAAAACAATCTTGTGCTTGCTAATAACTCCTTGTCTCACAGCACTTGGGTTTCTGTCCCTGCCACCCTAATGCTCACCTTAATGGAGAGCCCTTCAGCATTTCTGGGCAGTGGGGAAATACAATTATCTCATCCCACAAAGGACAGGACACAAGGCAGAGTCACTCACCCGAATTCCTACAGGCACCTGTGACTCAGCCAGGAATTATACCCTGTTCTGTGCCTTACCCACTGAACTCCTCCCCGGAGGAACAAACTCCTGAAACCAATGGCAGAAAACAGATCTACTTTCCAGGACAGGCAGACTGGATTAAGGGATGGATTTGACCCTCAGCTATAACCCCAGTGATTTCTCACATATAACTCCGAGTTTTAATTTTCATTTGGTTTGAAGCATTAACTCTGTTTAGATTTTTACAATGGTATTGCATTCCTTTATACTTCTTTCATTATTATTTTCATGGGATTATATCTCATGATCTTTCACCATGTAATTATTCACAATTCCCCCAAAACTCCTGGGATACCAACTGTAATTTGCCTGAAAACAGAATGAAAGCCCCAGCCTCCAGCCCAGTGAGGACAGAAACAGATTCTGGGTTAAAGATGTTGCCCAGGGCCCTCTGAGGGAAAGGAGAGCACAGAAAGCAGTTTGGGCACTCCTGCAGCAACACAGGTCTCGCAGCAACACCTACTCTGGGTTTAAATACTGTTTCATGTCCTCCTAAACTTGATCCCAGAATCAATCAGCCCATAACAAGCATTATTAAGCAAGAATACTGAGCCAAATGTTGAGCTGGGTAGACACACAGGGCAGACATTTCTGTCCAAACCATCTTGTCTTGGATTTTCTGATGTCCTTACTCTGATGCTCCTGCCCCACTTCTCCAAAGGGATGTAAGGGCAAAGAGTTTACTGATGTTTCAGTGATGTAGGAACATATGGTCCTAGATATTTATAGAAGGAGCCCTGGGACTTCCATGCATTAGGAAAGCCTGCAAGCTGCCATCTGGGACTCTGAAGTCATTTTCTGTCAGTGTAGTGGCCAAAGGCTCCGAGCCCTGACAGACATCAGTGACCAGTGGTGTCCCTCAGGGCTCTGTACTGGGCCCAGTGTTATTTAGTGTCTGCGTCAATGGCACAGAGGCACCGAGGGCACCCCCAGCACATTTGCAGGTGACACCAAGCTGAGGGTGCAGGGACACCCCTGAGGGATGGGGCCACCCAGAGGGCTTTAGATTTTTCTCTGGAATCTATAAAACTGAGAACAGTGCATGCAATGAAGTCCTGTTTGAAGATCTCTAATGACAAACTCTAAACTCTCACACTGTCATTTGACGTGGGATCAATGCTTGTCAGAGAAACTTATAAATAGAAAGTAATTTAGCTCTGTCTTTGTATTCTAGCTCATGGGAGAAACTCTGAGCTTCTGGACGAGACTGACTACTCAGCTTGTTTGGTGATGCATCACTTCCAGACTAGAGAGGCTCCGAGGTTTGGAGCATCTACCAGCACAGCCCACGTGCTGCATGGAGCAGCTGAAGAGTGAATTTTTATGCCTCCCTCTAACTGAAGACACAATTGACAGAGGCAAAAAAGGAGGAACTTAAAATTTTTTTCTTGTTTAAACACACTGGCTGTCCCCTATTGGATTCTCCTCTCCTGTTCTTGTTTCCATTAGTTCTGCTAATATAGCACTAGGCTTTGAGCAATCTATTAAAAAAACTTTTCAAAAAGTTTTCTATAACACAAGGGTTCTTATATATATATATATACAAAACACAAGCTGCCTGTGCAGCTCAACACAGAACTTGAACAATTTTAACCCCTTTCACATCCTTATAATTTTTCCAAATATTTTTTTAGTATTAAAAGTCAGATTAACATTATATATATCTATACTGCATATCACAGCAGAGTTTTATACAAATGGAATTATTCATGCAAAATTCTACCAAAATGAAAAAAGAACACTTTAAACATATAACTTAAATGTATTTTTCACCAATTTGAGCTGTATCAGCCTGAGTTTCGGGTTCTTGCTGGGAGCAGTGACAGGCTGATGTACAGTGACCCCCCTGAGGTGCTGATAAGGGTGATGGATGGGAATGACAACCTGCCAGCATCCACCCGGCAGTTTTATCAGGCAGCACTCAAGGAGCACAGCCAAACGTGAGAATGGTTCTTAAGCAGTAACTCAGGCTGTGAATTAGGATGGACCCACCACAACTCTGAGAAAGAGCAATAATTTCCTTAGGACTCAGCTGTACAGTCTTTGCTTCAGTGAGAATCTTCCCTCAGAAGTGGCTAAATGAGAGAAACCAGTGAATCCCATTGGTTTTGCACAGGACTTGCAAGAGCACTTGAAGTTTCTTTGATTTTGATCTACAAGAGGCATGATCGCCCATGAAGTAACAAACAACCCTTGAGGAAAAGCTTAGAGATAAGCAGTGGGGAAAAAACTTCCTTAAAATTAAGACCTTGTTAATCTAATTAGAGATGAATCTACAATACCTGAATATTCACTATTTATTTCTCACATCTGTTTGTTCCAACATCTTGTTTAATTTATATTTCTACAAGGAAACTCATTATCACATTCTTTACAAAATACGTATTACAAAAACTCTCAAACCTCTCTAAATAACTTCTTTTCCCCAAGTAGTGATCAAAGAATATACAGCATTAAAACAAACCTTTTTACCTGCTCTATTTATGTTTGGGTTTTTTTACTTCACTCTCAGCTCAGTGTTCCTGTTTGCAGGAAGTGAGATCATCCCAGTGAAAGCAGAGAATATTAATGACTCAAAGACTAATAGGCTAATTGCTTATGGGATACTGAGCCAGAAGCCTCAGGTATCAAATGGCTTTTCATTTAATACTGGCAGAGACATCTGAATGATAAGCAAGGAAATTGGAGGGATAACCTTGCAGGATGGCAATGTGGGTGCCAGGGCTGTGCTCCCCTCCCTGCCCAGCAGCAGCCCTGGCCGGTGGCTCTGAGCACAGCAGGCTCCTGCGGTGCCTGGAGGGATAAATGCTCACTGCAGGTCCCTGCTCGGGGCACACCGCGGCTCCCCGGGGATGCAGTGACACAGCACTGCTGCAGCTCCACTGGCACAGGCATTTCCACAGGAACCCTCTGAACACCAGTGGCAGTCACCGTCCGAAGTGACCGGCCTGGCACACAAATCCTTTTCTCATGGAGCAGCCACATGCACACATTCACCATACAGACAATTTTACAATGAACACTGCCCTGACCCAGCAGATCACTCAAACTTTGTTATCCTGACTTTCTTGGAATCAGATTTAGAACAGACCTTGAATCAGAAGAGCAGATTCTTTCTTGTCAAACTTCCAACACCACAGACCCTGTGGCAGACAGAACCTCTGCTTTTGCAAAAAATATTTACTTTGGGTCAAGAAGTTCACTTGTGTTTCCTTGCCAGATCTCAGCAGCTCTTGTAACGTTTCCTTAACAAGGTGGAGGTAAAGAACTCTGCCACATTCTCACAGAGGGCTGCTCTGCTCTGCTGTTAGCAAACCTGCCCTGCAGTGCATGAGTGCTGTTACAGAGCTGCATTAGTGACCAGGACATGTTCTCTGTTGCAAAGGCTTCTCAAAGCATCTCCCACAGCGATTACCGTTGCAGCCATGGGCTTGTCTCCTGTCTGTTCTACACATGAAGCAAGCCCAGATGCATTGCTGAACAGTCCAATAAACTGGGAAAGACACGGGGACTCAATTTTATAGTGTATTTATCAACCACAACCAACAAGCCAGTATTTTAATGAGTTAATAGGCACACTCCTGTTGGCCAGGGCATGGGTAGTTGCCCTACGTGTGATAGTACAGAGGCACAGTTTGGGGGCTGGGGGGACTGGAAATACATTTGTATGTCTGCTTTTGCACCTTTAAGCATGTATTTGAGAACATGTTTCTGTGACTAGCAGTCCATATATTGCTGCTTTGGGAGGTGTGTGTGAACCCTCTATGCAGGTGTGCAGGAAGATTTGCCTGCTCTAGCTTGGGCCTGTATTTGAGGTAGAGTCAGGAATCTGTTTGTGCAGACTGTGCACCCAGTAACTGAGTTACATGATGGATAACATCTCTGGATGTTAAAAACATCAGAGTGAAGGCTCCCAGGTCATGGCATTGTTCTAAGTCCAACAGCCACAGAGACACATTTGCACACAAATTGTGAAGGGGAGAAGGGGAAAAGAGTTGTCTTTTGTTTTCAAAACCCTTCATTTCAGTCAATTCACATTTCTACCCTGCCTGTGGGAGCTAAAGCTTTATTAAAGTACCAGTTTTCAGAAGATTTTAACAGCAGGAGCACTGGGCATACTAACTTGGATATATCTACACACACTCGACAAAATACCAAGGGTCTCTTGAGCCTTTTACTGCAGGTCAGAGTTTTATCCTGCACATCCAGGTTTGACAAAGTCTCCTTTCCATTGGTTTCTGAAGACACGGCCTGCTTAGGTTAGAACGATCCTCTGAAGACTAAGAGCAGCTTCAATAAGATTGACAGCTCTTTCTCACAATCCCAGTATTTCTCAGTTGTTTTCAGAAGAGCCTGTGAGGGCTCAAGGCCAAGATAAACAGCTCAAAACAGGGCAGTGACTCCAAGCATCCCTGATAAGTATCTGACCCGTTAAGATGTTGTCAGGCTTATTATAGAAGGTGCAGTGTTTGATCTCAGAGGGGCCAGATTAACACACCAGACGTGGAAACTTTCCTCTGACAGGCAACTGTGGCAGGAGTGCTGACATCCCAGAGGGCTCCCCCTGCAGTGGCCCACCGTGCTCAGCTGCTTGCCAGCTCAAGCTCTTCTCCATGTAGGCAGCTGTGACACAGGGTAAGGGTAGACCTGACTTTGTTCCCACTAAGGTCAGTGATAAAATCTTCATTAATTCCACTGGGAGAAGAATCAGGCTGATTGCGGTCTGATGCTGTCCCAGAGATGTTCCCAGTGCTGGAAATCTGATTACAGGGGCACAAACCTTCCCCAGTGAGAGACAGGTGACTCATTTCTGTGAAGATACAGGAGCAGGAACCGACAACAACCACGAGCACAGCAGGTTCAGCTGGCCTCCAAGTTCATTCACTCTTCTGGTGGTGGAGCCTTCTAAAGTGTGAATGACCCCCAGACAGGCACTGTGAGACCTGGTCTGCAAAGGTGCCCCAGGGTTTTAGCCAGGGACCAAATAAATTGAAGCTCATGAACCAATGGGTTAAAATTGGTTCACATTAAGAGGTTATGACACACTAAAACCACAGCCTGAATTCAGCTGGTGGCTGTTTATATGCCTGGTCCTTAAAAAGAGTCCCTTAGAGAGCGTGTGTTTGATACATAAAAGGTTGGAAGTTACACTCACATTGCAAAGTTGGTATTTTTAGACAGGATAATTCACAGGTCAAAGTGTCTAGCAGAAGAGATTTACCAGTTTAAACCAACTTCTACATTTAAACCTCCAAGCTAGATAGTAAATTCCAGTGTAGAAATAATACAAAGTGTCATTAAGAACCCCAATCCAGAGTAACTGTGTGTTTTGTAGAGTAAGTCTGGGTTTTGCTTGGAATTGAAAACAGAATTTCACTATTTGTGTTTTCACCTCAGACACTAGACTAATTCAGCTAATAAATACTAGAATAGTGGCAGCTCCTAATACAAACTGTAGAACTAGAAATACTATTTCTATCAGTGGATGCATGAAAAACCAATAGAAATACCTGCATGATAATTTTTTAAAATTACATGTTTATTCAATCAGCTCTGTCCATAGTTTGCCCTTACTGTGGTACCATAAGACAAGGGAAGTGTTATTAGTACTGAACTGCCTGAATATGATGGCATCTGACAAACTAAGTTATTATTCCCAGATATTTACCAGCCTGTGGACTGATCTTGTATAGCACTCCTGCCGTGGAGGATCCTTGGAGGATCCATAAGATCCAAAAAGGATTATTTAGAAGCAGTTCAGTCGGGCCTCTAAACCTGAACATCTTCTCTTCTGAAGATTTAAGGTAACCAGAGTTTGTGAAAATTACTCAATGACCCTTTTGGGCCTTGCTTTCACTGTTATAAATGTGGTTTTTTCCCTATGTGTAGGGCAAAGAACACAAGACCTTCTGAGGAGAAAAAACCAAACCCAACAATAACGAAACACCAAAAAGCAAACAAACAAAAAACCCCAAACAAACAAACAAACAAACAAAACAGTGGAGGAAAGGCACTTTAGTCTTACTGTAAAATATACTAACCAGGGTCACCACTGTGCCCTCACCCAGGGTGTGTATTAAGCTCACCTCCTCCAGAACTAACCTTTAATATTTCCTACCTCCTATTTAGCTCACATATAATTACTTACAACCAAGGCCACAAATGTATTGGTGTGAAAGCAAAGCCCTAGAGATTTTTTAACCTGTCCTGTGTTTGAAAAGGGATATTTGCCATGTCTAGTGTATTCACGAGGAATATCTGAGAAACAAATTCTAAAACAGCTTTATCACTCTGTTCTTTTTCCTGTGGTTTTCTCCCTGAGATGAGGATCTGCACAAACCCAAAGCAAAGGACAGTAGCCCGCTGTCAAAAAGACCAGACAGAGCTCTGCTCAAGCTTTCCTAATCAATTCCTCTGCAATTAATTACATACTGAAACATCTCCCTGCTCTTACTATCACAGTACAGTTTTCATCAGTTATTTGTGACACAGGAATCTGCTCCTCAGACAGGACATCATGACACTGATACTCTGCAAAGGCAGAGCAGGACAAAAGTCCCCCAATCCCCACAATTTACTGTTCTGGTATTTCTGCTTGAGCAGGGTAAATCAAACACCAGAACTGAATGGATCCTTACAACGTGGAGATAAGGCCTGGATGAAGCTCAGGCCAGAACTCTGCATTTACCAGCAGTCCTTACAAAATGCCTGCCTATCACCCAGAGTCTGCTGGAACCTCAGCCAGCCATTATCCCTCTTCCTGGAGCTGAAACAGTATCAAAATAAAATGAACAAAACAAAACAACAATCCTTCAGTTTGCTGTAATCTAGTTTCCAGGTAACTCCAGTTCTCTGTGAAAACCAGACTGTTCCCTCTTGTCCTGCCTGGAAAAGCTCAGCACAATGTGATATAAAGCTACAAAAGGAAAAAGGGAGATACAAATATTTTTTTTATTATTATTAAAATTAAATTATCTCTTTCCTAAAATATAGCCTTAAGCTCCTGGAAATTAGTGTTTAGCTCTTCCTCTACTTTAATCAAGCAATTTGGCTGTAATTGAAGTGGCAAGTGATGCTACAGAATAAGTAAACAAACAGGTCATTGCACTTGTAAAAAGAACCTGAATTATTTCTGCAGTCATCTCCACGAGTAGATGGGGCTGTGAATACCTGGCCTTGCACTCCTTGTGCAACCTCTGCCCCACTGGTGGGAGTCCTGCTGGCTGAGGGATTCGAACTGAGCTCTGGGGATCCATTTCCTTTGGGTTTAAGTGGCAGTGACAGAAGTCATTAAACCACAGTGTCTGTTCTGTCCTGGGACCACATGAGTCACTAATAAAGGCAGTGAAAGAAAGAGATTATCTTTCAGTAATTGTGTAATGCAGTACATCCTTATTGGTTTACTTCTGTGTAATCCAGCCTTGCCTTGCTGCTGACGTCAGTGAAAGGGTAAAACCTGGGATTTTTGGTGTCATCACTGAAAGTGCTAATGCTCCCAAGCAGCCAGCCAGGTAAGTGATAACATCCTGTCAGTGAGGTCAGCTGGAACAGTTTTAGTCCCTACATGTCACCTTCAAGAAAATTTAAATTCTGACAAAAGTGGCATAAGGTAAAACAGAATATTCAGACCCAGGTACCCAGCAAGTCCTCAGTCAATAACTTAATAAGTACAGGCTGGCAGCTATCAAGTATCAATTTTAGTTCAAACTGTTCAAAACACAAGGTGTTAATGCAGTACTGAGCTTTGAAATGGTTTGTTTAAATCTGAAAAGTTAAAAGAGTGTTTTATCCAATTTGCAGATTACAAAAGTACGGGGTTTGGGGTTGCCAACTAAAACGACATTTTGTCCTTAACATGTGACACAACCTATTGAATTCCAGCAGATTCCAGGAAATACTCTGCAGCAAAACAAGAATATGGCAACATTTTATCAGAGGGACATGAAAAAACCCATGTTTATCCAGCGGTTCTGCAGGAGCCAGTACTTTCAAATACCTTAAAAATGAGGGTTACCTGCGTTCCACGGGTTTCTCCAGACTTTAATCTCTCCGTTCAGATGCCATTACTGGCTGCCTTCCTCCCTTGGGTCTCTCTCTCCCAGGATAAGCAGAATCTGGGGAGCAGGAAAGCACTGGCCCTCAGTTCCACTCCTCACAAGGATTTGGGGAAAACCCTGCTGGAGCTCTCTGTCAGATTGTATCCTCATGCACTGCAAGCCTGGATACGTGGAATCTGAAGGGGCTCAACGTAGTGCCAGTGGGAAATGTGTGGCCAGAGCCTGAAAGCTCAGAAACAAAGGGAAAAGACTGAAGTGCTTTAAAAAAAAATACCCCAGCACACTCATAAATAACACACCAGTGGTCCACAAAACGCTGGGTTAGAATCAGGCAAATTCCTGAATGGAGTTTAGAGAGTAGGATCCCAAAGTCTGAGGAAGAAATCCATAGCACTCTCCTAAACTAAATTAAATTGGTCTTAACTCTCCAGAGTGCTTAATTACTCTGATTTCAATGAGCTTGGCTCAGATTTCTGAAGTGTAGAATTTGAAGGGTAAATTCTAAACTTCCTAAGAAAGAGACAGTCAGTTTTCTCTCTCTGGCCAACTTATCAGTCACATTTCTGTAAAAAATATTCCAAAGGGAAAAGCATTCAGATCATCCCGCCACTGAAAGCTCCAGAGAGGAATTCCTGTCTCTGGATGACAGGTGGAGAGTTGAAAGCAGCAAAGAAGGATGAGCTGAGGTCTCACAGTGCCTGGAACAGAGATCCCCAGCACCACACTGCCTGTCCTCCTGAATTCTCTGTACCCACCACTGTTATCTTGCAAGATTGCAGAGATTATTTTAAAAGGGGGCACACAGAAACACAAGCACTCATGTAATTGCTATTAAAACTAGAGATAAGTTTCCTGCCATGGCAGAGAGACTGGAATTAGATAACCTCTAAGGTCCCTTCCAACCCAAACCATCCTGTTATTCTGTGTTTCTATGTAACTGCTATTAAAACTGGGGTAAACTATCTGGAGAAGTAAACAATAATTGTTTTCCACGTTTTCATAAATCACACAAAGCCAGAGGTGATTACAGGTAACCCCAAATACAGTCCCTCAGCAGAGACCCAAGTGCAGCACAGGGTAACTGCTTCAGAGCATGCATGAGTTTATTTGAGCTCTGTTTACAGAGCAGCCCTTAAAGAGTGATAATGATTATATTACCAAAATCTCATTTAACATCTCTGAGACAAATGCTGACTTGGTTTCAGTGTTTGGTAAGCCAACATGATTCTGCTCTGTTCCTACAATTTTACTGTGGTTTGTGCACTGCCTTGATGCAAGCCAGGCATGTCTGGAAGTAAATCACCACATCCAAGACAGCTGGAAATTTAAGTGTCCATCAAATTATTGTGGTATTCAGAGAAATTGTCCTTACTGCTTCTGATCTGAACCCTTCATTTGTAGCCAGTTTTTCTTAGGTGGGAGATACTCATCGAATTGCTTTACTGTTTTTGTTCTCCTTCAGAATAATATTTATCTGGGGAGGACACAGGCCGGGTAGAGGGAATAAAGATGTTTAACTTAATTTGAAGGTTTTAATGCTTAATTGTGATATCTGAAAAAAAACCACTAAAAACATTGAATTATTAAAAGCACAAACAACATCCAGAATTGAAGAAAAAGAGCCCAAGGCAAAAATAGGACCATAACCTTGGCTCTTCTCTGTAACTGTATCCTGCTCAGTTTTCCCCTTTGGGAATTGAGGATAGCCCTACCTACTACACTCACCTGGTGAATCTTGGGTTCTTTCCTCTGGAATGAGAGAAACATCATTAAATATCAGTCTTTTGAATTCTTGGAGCTATTGTGGTGAAAATGCCTCTTCCTGTTAATGATTTTGTCGTACCTTAATTATCATAGAGGCCACATGCCAAACCCTCCACAGGCTGCAGGTACTGTTTGCAGCACAGCTGAGCGGGGGAAGGGGAGGCACAGCTTCACAGGGGGCACTGGGAGCTGTGCCCTGGCCAAAGGCAGGGAAAAGGAGATTCCCACCTGCAGCGAAACCTCGAGCTGTGACATGTGGATGTCTTGAGCAGTGATGCTAAAAATGTAACATGTGGTCCTTAAAACCCAGTCAAGCGTACGGCAGAGCTGAAGCAGGAGTTACTCTGGCTCCATGCACAACGTGGGACAGGTTTATCCGTACCAGCAACAGCGCTGCTACACGTTCATTAATGTTTCTAGTCAAAGCTCTGTATCTATTCCACAAACTCCTGGAAAGTTTCAGCTTTGTATCAAGAGGCAGAGAAATAAAATTATGCAGAATGTCTTGGATTTGACAGTAAAGGCTGTTCTGGCAAGAACTGTAATGTGAGGATTTTATTCACAGCTGTAGCTGGGATCATTAATGTATTATTTACTCTTTCTTAGACCCTTATTTACACACCTTACTGTCCAATGATTATAACAGCTAAAATCAATAAGGCTAGCTATTGGAGAAACAATTTTGTTCAAAAGAACGTGTGGACTTTGTTTCCTTAATGATGCTGGAGAGGTTGTCAAACCCTCATAAGAGACTGTGCTGTTTCCAGCAGCACCTGGATGCTGCCATTTGAGGAAAGAGGATGAAAAATACATTGATACTCTGAAAACATTTATCACACTTGTGGTCAGCTCCAAAGCCCACAGGTCTTTTGATAGCATAGCACATTTCCTTTTTTATGTTTCCTTTTTTTTTTACAGAACCTCAAGCGGACACAGCAACAGTTGAAAGAGCACCCAGGGTAAGAGGGAAAAGGTTGCTCGTGTTGTGAAAGCACAAATCTGGAATTCTGATTAGAACTGAGGCAGTATCTAAGGTGTAGATGCTTTGGCACCCTGCCAGCAAGCACACAGGCACTAATGAGCTAATGCTTGATTTCCTTCAAAGCACAATCTACAGCTCAAATTCTTTTCTATTTGCCTTGGTAATGTGTGCCCAAACAACATGCACGCAAGAGCATAGATTCTTTTCAGAGCAGATAAATCACTGGGTAATAGGAACTGAATACAAGGGAATACCACACACAGGAACTCTAAAAAACCTAGATTTTTATTTTCTGGCAATCCAGCAGTACACCTGTTCATGTAACTTACCACATCTGTGTCCTATCTCAGACTTAAAGTCTGTTAGCACTGATGTTTCTTTTCCTGGACTGCTTAGTACAGATTCTTCCTTTTCAAGCTCCTTAATTCAACTTCCTCCCATCTAAGACAGTGATTTGCATTTTTCCGTCATTTCAAATGTTCTGGACACTGAAAGTCCAGGTAAAAGAGGTGGGCATCCCTCCAACCCAGCACAGCTCTCTGCCATGATGGAGCTGTTGTAGCCCTTTACAATCATTCTCCAGTGCAAAAAATTTCAAGAACTATATCAGCTATTTCATATGCAGACAATCAAATTACAAGATTGTTTTAAAGGATTTTTTTACACACAATCATCCAGCATCCAGAATCACAATATACAGAGCCCAAAAATATTTCAAAAGCTGGGACATTTTAAAAAATCAAACTAAAGAATAATGGCCAAGAACATGATGAGAGAGTGCACCTGGGAAACTCCTATGATTCTCTTAGTTTTGAAGGCAACATGAAGATAGAGGTTTCTAGCCTCAAATTTCTGTCCTTAGATGAAATTACCAAAATTGATAGTTCGTTCTTGCCTAATATGAGATCCTTTTCCCATAAAATTCTTCCTTTGTAGGTCATTTATTCCTGGAAAGGCAGGCTACCTGCATGCTCAGATCAGGGGAGAGCATTCTGCAGCACTGTGGGTACTGCAAGGATTGTTAGCAACCTTTGGCGTGGTTGTTTATTCCTGCAAACATCTCTTCCTGATCACAACAGAGAAAATGTACTGTAACCTATCACAGCAGTGTGACAAAAAGAATTTTCTTTCACACAAAACAAGTATTCTTCTGTAGCCCTTTCCTTTGTTTTAAAATTGAGTTTGCTGTTTCATAACCAAATTGAGAAAGAGTTCCCTAATGCCACAACTTTATATCATGAGAACCAGTAGCAATGCACACAAGGAAGACCTAAACACTCTCACTGGTTTTAAGGCCTTAACAGCAACTCCCCCTGATTCCAAAGTGCCTTCCTGGCAGCCTGGCTGGGACAGCTACACCTTGGAAATGTCTCGGTTCTGTGACTCAAGGGGGTGGCAGCCACGTAATCCAGTTTACACTGAACATCACAAACATCAAAACTTCAGTGCCCTCCCCAAGAGCTGCTTTGCAGTCAATGTGAGAAGTGCCAGGCTCTGTGTGAGGACCGGGCTGCTCCTCCAGCACCGAGCTCCCCATCCCCTGCTCTGGGAGCTCCACAGTGATTCACACAGCTCTGACATCAACCAGTTTACCTCAAAAAACCCTCCAAGTAAGTTGGACATGAATGCTTTTTTTCAGCCTCTGAATCACATCTAGCTGTGACAGCAGATGGGGGATCTGCTCGTGCCGTTGTGAATGAAAGAACCATCTGTGAGAGCAAGTGCTGAGAGTTAAAACTCATCTGTGTCACACCAGGCTGTTGTGAGCTGCCTGAGGTGGATGGAGGCTGGCACTCAAATCACCCCCAGCCAGCCACAACTGCTGACTGCTAAATCACTGACAGGATGGATTGAAGAGGGTAAGGTCAACAAGATGACTGTGACCACATTTCTTTATAGACGATTGCAGGGAGAATCAAATGGGATGATTCATTCCTGAATATAAATAGTATCAAGCACTCCAAAAGCCCAGTCCTGAAGAGTTTCAAAATCAGGACTGGAAGGAGCTGAGCTCTGCATTCCCAGCAAGTCTCCAAGAGGGCACTCACAACGTGGGGTGCTGGGAGCAGGATTGGGCACGTTGGCCTTACAGATATTGGGTTGTTACTTTCGCTAATCCAAAACTGTCTTTGCTTGGAAGATTAACCCTAGCCTGAGATTCAAAGGTAAGAGTACACTACTCCTTCCATCATCTGTTCGTGTTGCTGAATAAGAAGAATTCGTGGCTTGGTTTGGATCCCTTTTTTGTCCATTAGCTTTGGAAGAGATTTCCTAGACATGTAAATTTTATTTGTAATTTGAGAAATACTAACATGGATTACAGACACTGTTTGAATCACATGGAATCCACAGACTCACATGGCAGAGACTTCTCTTGTCTTCCTCTGATAATCATTTCTCTGCCCTGATTTCTACTTTCTGATTTAATAAAGCTGGGGGGTGTGGGAGGCTAACATTATGCATATTTCTTTAAATGAAGTTGAATCAGTGCAACACCAAAAGTCATTATTTTGCTTCTGCTTCAAAATCTGTTTCCAGACATCACATGATATCACCTGAGACATGAGTCATATAGACATTGTAAGAGTTCTTTGGAGCAGTGTTGGAATGACACAGCAGTGCTGCATTTTCAGCTGTTACTTCTAAATCTATGCTTACAAAATATCAGACATTAAAAACTGTAGATCACGTGTGTGCAAGTAAGGATTTATACTTGTGGGTTTGGTACTCTGCAAAAGACTATTGCAGTATTTTTCTTGCAGTTTTAAGTAATTAAAAACCAGTTGAACATCAGCTGAAAATCTTGCTCCAAAAAGTCCACACTAAAAGGGTCTCTGGGAAATGCACTGATGGAGTGCAAGACCAGTAGAGTTCCTGGGATTCTCTTGGCCACAGTGGATGGCGAGGGTGGTAAAAGTTCATGTTGTTCCCTTCCCGAGTGAGTGGTTATGTTAGGATCTCACCAGAGCTGCAGTTCCAGGTGGAAGTCCCACACAAACACTCCCTCGTGCAGCTTTGCCCTTTGTACACCTTCCAGAGAAGAGTGGGTAAGTTAAATATTTGTCTTTACCATCTATAATGCGTGTCCAGGGGTGAGACACTTTGCTAATCTGGCAAATTATATTCTCTTATCTTCCCTGATTAATCTGCACCTGCAAGGATGTAGGGTAACACCAGACTCATGATCAGAAAGGTGCATTTTGACTTTAAAATCTATACATCTACGAAATAAGTATTCTTCATAGTGAACATTTCACTAGTCTGTATGATTTGCCTACTCATCCTGAGCTTCCCAATGTCCACACTCCAAATCAAAAGAAACTGGTTTCCCACTTCATTCCCTAAAAGCTGAGGACTACTTAGATATATGCTTATATATTTATTTAAAAGCCCAAACAAACCAAAGCAAAAACCCAGAGATGTTTTTCAGAGAATTGCATGTTATAGCCCTGCCTTCCTGGCAGCTTCACGTTAAGGTTGCTCCATGCATTCTCACTGATGCTATTTTTGCTACCTTGCTTCGAGCTGTTCTCCATGCCAAAGCACAGTTTTGGGAGAAGCAGTTTTGTTAACCTGACAACATGTCGTGGAAGCTCTCTGTCACCTTGTCCCAATGACAGAAACTCTGATGTCCCTGTGTTGCTGCTGAGCAGTTGCCTCTGCATGTGCTAAGTTACCTGCAACTTCAGCAGGATCTAGACAGCAAATTATTTTCTTGTCCTTGTTTCTGTCTTGCCACCTGCAGTGCAGGCAATAACTGAAGGGAATAAATCTCATCCAAGACTTTCTTTTTTCTTGCACCTCAATCTGGATTAAGTGTGTTCAATGTCCCAGAACTACACCATTCTAATTATCTGTTCAGATACTCTATTTTAATTGAAAAACACATTTTAATAATGAAAATTCTTTATGGAATTTATCTTCTTAATAATTCCATTAGCAAGCTTTTTTCCTGTACTGTAGACTCAAGTACATACAGTGATAACTGGGTGGAAAACCAGCTCAAGTGTATCTAGGAGAAACTGGGGGCACAAGGGTTTCCAGGGGTGGTATCTGCCTGCAGAGAGGGACTGCAGAAGACAAATGTGTTACTGAGTAAGCAGGGAAGGAGAAGTTTGTCTCCTGTAGCTGGGTAGATTGACACCTGAATAAGAGATGAAATCACAAAAGTGAGATATATAAGCTGTTAAAAACAAGTCTACATGAATAGTAAATCTTGTTTGACAGACTTAGTGAAATTTATTTAAGGGCAAATGCAGAGGACACAGGAGGCTGAACAAGGCAGCAAATAACATAATCCACATTGAGGGAAAGGCATCTCTTGCCTTGCAGCCTAGTGGGCTATCAAGTGGAGGTGGCAACAGGACAACACTGAGAAAACAGCACTAAAATATGAAAAAGGAGTAATGGCAGGAGTATGGAATGGGCCCTCATCTGAACCTGCACCACAGCACTTTTCAGCAGCTGTATCACATGAGTCTAAGGAAAACAGCCTTCAATTTATCCTGCACACTGACCTTTGCCTCTGGCCTTGAAGGGCTAAGCTATTGTACCTGCTATTGAAGAAGTCATGGCCTCTTAAAATAGAATTAAGAACAGATTGCCAACATGGTTTTTTTCCCTGCTATTGTCAGTGACCTCCAAGACCCATTTATAAATATTGCTCACTAGTTTCTCCAGGCCCTTACTCACCAGGGTGGAAAGGCTAAGGACTGTTACTGCTGCAGCACAGATGAAGAAAATTATTTCCACCCAGAGAAGAGGGCAGTGACCTGCTTTGCTCTTATATAGCCAACTGGCATCTGTGCAGAGCTTCCTTTATTGTCCTTGATTAAGACCTCGTATCTCTTTCTATGAAAGGTAGGATTAAAATGCAGAATTAGGAAGGGCTGCTGGATAAGTTCATTTCAGTTTGAAGCTGGAGCATAGGGGACTACCAAGCCACAACAACCATTCAGGGCAGACTGAGTATTATCCATCTAAAATGTTATTTCCTACATTATTTCTATGTTCTCCTTTCCTTGTTTCCAGGATATTGGTGATCAGTGTTTGGTGTTCCCACTCGTGGAACAGTTTGCAGGAACGTACCAGCTCCTTGATGACCCTCAGCATCTCCAAGGGCTCAAATCTAAAGGAAGCTCTCCTGCGACTCCTCTGGGGCTGACACCATCTGCCTACTCAGGAGATGTAGAGCTCCTCTTGAAATGAGGCCCTATTTTCTTCTTCAGATAAGGTGTTCTGGCCCTGTTTGTAACTGCAGTAAGGCAGAACTGATCTCTTCCAGGTCATGCTGAGCTCCCACCTCAGACTGGGCACCTTCACAAAGTGAGTGTGAAAAATGCCAGGAACAAGGCTCCCCTTCAGTTCCTGTGCCCGTGCTTGCCCCACACTGAACCGTGCAGGATATAAACAGTGGCTTCTCTCAAGCGCCTGAGCTCTCAATGCCTCCCTGGAAAATCAGCCCAGCAATACCCACCAGCAAGGACCACAGGAAGGGAATAGGCATGACCAAGGAGTCATCCAGCCCTAGGGCAGCACGGGTTGATGGAACTTGAGGGACAATTGAATCTTCCTTCTCTGGTTTGCAGATCCCAGCTACAGCAGGTACCTGCCTGTGAGATGTGCCTTCAGGGGCACAGGTCCTTTTATCAACTGGGCCTCTGCATCTGATGCAACCTGCTTGTTGACAAACCTGGACATGAGAAAGTTCTGTCCTGGGCCTTGCCTGGCACTGCTATGGAGTGACCTGGCAGTCCTGGTTGTGGATATCAATGGATAAGGACACTAAAGTGAATGCAAAACATGGACAAAACCCACGGTACTTCCTCAGGGCCTGATCTGCAGTAAGGACACATTAGCTGTAGGGACCACATTCGTAATGAAATTCCATTATTCCATAAGATTTCTTTTGCAGTGGGGTCCTGATCCCAGGTTCTACATGAGCTGGAAACAGATGAAGCTGCATGATGGTCTGATACACAATTTGCCAGTTTAATGAGCTTGGGATTTTTAATAGCTAATGCACTGCAGTGTGTTTTGGCTGAGTTCCTAAGACATTTCAAAGCCCAGTTATATCTTACAAGGTCAGTAAGCACTTATTCTTAAGAGCCCATGATTCAATATATGTTTGCATTCTATACTCCCTTTAATGTCTTAATGTTTGTTATAAAAATTGCCACAGTGATTCATTTGCATGTATTTCTCCTTTGTTTGGAAGGGAATTGTTTAGAGTGGCTATTTTAAGGGTTGTTAAGTGGAACAATCTAAGTGTGAACACTCTGAAAAGATAAATGGAAACATTTAATATTTATGCTCTGCTATTCTACTGTGTCTCAGTCACGTAAAACCAGATCACTATCCTACAGCTCTTGCTTTAAAAAGACAGCACTAAAAGTAATAAAATGTAGCAATAATTGACTTGTTAAAACAAGTGGTGATAAACAATTCAGAGGCACAATTCCATCACACTTGCAATGCTGAAAGTGCGCTGAAACCATGCTGAAATAAAGAAATACAAAAGAAAAGACTCTTTTACCCTCAGGCAACTATTTTACAGTGAGCTTGCTTCAGCCATAGCTGCATTCAAAGTGATTCAAAGGTGCATCAGCCTCTTGCTCCTGCTCCCAGTACATCCTGAAGGTGCAGTTCATATCTTCCTGGCAGCAATGTCAGTTTACAGAGTTCCTCCAGTTTTATACCTACCCAACTGCTTGTGAGTTTGCTGTACAAATGTAATCAGTGGTTTTTGTGTCAGCAAAAAGGAACTGTGAAAAAGAGCACAAAATCTCCTTGAATGGGCTTTGCTTCAGAAACCAGACTGCTCCAAACACGGCCTCCCAGTACTGCAGGCAAGATACTGATCCCAGTTCTGTGAGCAATAAAACCATGGATACGAATATGCTTATTTTACCAAATCAGAGCTGTACTGCATCCAGGACCAACTGACAGGTCCCAGGGCTCATGGAGCTCATGGACAGCAGCACAAGGACCCTACATCACCACCCTGAGCGACAACCACAGCTTCACCCCAAAGCCATTCCCTCTGGGAGACTTCTTCCAGCCTTGAGCTCTGAGATGAGCACACCAATTGAACTTGTCTTAGTGTCAACCAGTATAAATTTACACATTGCCCATGTACAGAACTAGTCCCTCCTTGAATCTTAGTTCTCAGTCCTTAAATTTCAAGGATTAGGATCCACTGTGCTACACAGTCAACGGGATTCCTTGTTAGGATCATTTCGGATCAAGCTCCCACAGACAGACTGATCAGTGCATTTGTAAATTCTATAATAAGTGTTCAACTTTTGGCGTGACTTGGTCTCTGAATTCTGAAAGACTATTTTTGTCCTTCAAATTGAAGTTAACAGATCTATTTATCATTTCCCTGTAGGTTTCGAGGAGTGTAACAGAGCTATTTTTTCCTGCTGCCAAACATTTGCCAAATGTCTTTGACTGACAATAAGTTTTATAGGTGCAGACATTTGCAGGCAATACATGAACTAAAATTCACCATTTAATTGTTTCAAGTCACTCACTCACTTCTGACAATGTCTAGTAGTATCCCATATTAGGGTTAAACCTTCATTCTCAGAACTGAAACTTGGCTGCTAAATATAAACTTGAGCCTAAGCCAAGATCTTGCTTCAAAAATGTTGGTTTATACCGCTGACTGTGCTAAGTGGGGATGGAAAGCTGTTATGCTGAAGAAGTTCCTTACTATTTTGAAGCAACTTTACCAGCAATTCCTTTGCTGTATGTCTCCCTCTCACATTGCTGGTCCCAGCTAAAAATACATGGAATATTTTTTCCATTCTCCCTGGGGCAGCAGGTGAGGGTGGTGAAACGGCCAGGGGTTCTCACAGCTGACACCCTGTGCGCCCAACCACACACTTGGCCAGGAATGAGGCTGGGTGAAGGAACATGAGCAAAAATAATCCATGAAGATTAAGATGAAGATAAACTCTTAACTTGCGAATAAAGGTCTATTAGAGCACTGAGAAGACTCTGCTCTCCTCAAAAGGAGGGGACACACCCACAGCAGCTGGTGTGACACCCAGTCCCATGGCAGCTACTTCCTCCTTCTTTTCCTCCTTTCTTCCTCCTCCTCCTCCTCTTCCTCCTCCTCCTTGCTCTAGGGTTTAACTTGATCCAGTCTTTATCTGTCCTTTAGAGTTTGATCCACTCCAGCTGTGGAGAGAAATAAAATCTTTTAGGTTGGAACAGACCTTTGAGATAGAGTTTCACTGCTGAGTCCACGCTAAACCACGCCCCTGTGTTCAGATCTTCACTTTGCTTGGCTATGCTGCTCATGGATTGCCAAAGTGCAAAGAAAGCAAAGGTGAATTTAGCTGCCAACTGGGGATCTCCTACTCTGTGAATATTCAGAAACGCTTGCACATATTTTCTTCCACCCTATTCCAAAATTGGCAAAGGAGGTATAAATAACTATCCTGCTGCATGTTAATAATGAACAAAAAGAGCTAAAAAGTTTGGGTGAATATTAGTAATTATTAGTATTAAGACTATCTCGAATGGGACCTCCTTCTGTTAAGAGCTACAGCTCCACCTCAGTCTTATTACAAGTCTTATTAACTGGAACTTAATCTCCAGGTTTTCAGACAAGAATGTGCTTCCGCATGGAATCCCAGAATGGTTTTGGTTGGAAGAAACCTTAAAACTCATCCCATTCCACCCCCCTGCCATGGGCAGGGACACCTTCCACTGTCCCAGGCTGCTCCAAGCCCCAATGTCCAGCCTGGCCTTGGACACTGCCAGGGATCCAGGGGCAGCCACAGCTGCTCTGGGCACCCTGTGCCAGGGCCTGCCCACCCTCCCAGGGAACAATTTCTTCCTTAAACCTATTACAAATCCACCCTCTTTCAGTTTAAAGCCATTCCCTCTTGTTCCCAGTCCCTCTCCAGCTCTCCTGGAGCCCCTTTAGGCCCTGGAAGGGGCTCTGAGCTCTCCCTGGAGCCTTCCCTTCTCCAGGTGAGCACTCCCAGCTCTCCCAGCCTGGCTCCAGAGCAGAGGGACTCCAGCTCTTGGAGCATTTTTGTGGCCTCCTCTGGACTCCCTCCAGCAGCTCCAGGTCCTTATGTTGGGGTCCCAGAGCTGAATGCAAAGAGCCAATTTGATCCTGTGCTCTTCCTATTTGGTGTATTTACTCAAGACAGGATCAGAGGACACGTTAGTGTCATCTCCATGGCAGCCTAATTAGGCAGAATTTGTTCCCCTTTTTCCCACATAAGGTACCTATTATTAGAAAATAGCCTTGTGCCCCTGAGGAGAAAAGTAGCATTGCTGTGTGTGGTAGTACAGTGGAATCAATCAAATGGTAGCACAATCCTCTTCCCGTTGTCCATGGGTAATTCACTGTGTTTGGTCATAGTACCACAGACTGTGTTCTTAAACAACCATCACTGCTCAAAAGGTTTTCACCCGTCTCTTCAAACAGGAATGTCTCTTTCCTACCCCTGCTTCTTGCTCCTAGTCATCAACTACCAACTACCAACCGAAGCTGAGAAAATACTCTTCTGCTCTTTATCTCCATAGTCCAGCACAAGTGGGAAATGAGGATATTTGCTTTGATAAAGAACTACATTGGAGAGCTACAGATTTGTCTGGGAAGCTTTTTAGCAACTTTGTGAATTTATGGACCTCAAAGGAAATCAACAGAACTGGTGATTAGAGCTTATGAGATTTATTGGTTTATAAACTGTATAAATCCAATAACATTTACTCAATATTGCAATGAAACGACCCATTGGTTTTATCTGATAAGCAAAGTGATCTGTAAGCTAAACTGTTCACTAAATATCTCCCTGGTTACTCCTAAACTGTACCCATGGAATGCCAGACAATGGATAAGCATCCTAAGAAATTAAAGCAGTAGCATCAGCACTCATTTCGTATCCCATCTTTCAGTACTGAAATTCAGTAAGAAGCACTGTTGTTCTACATTGCTCTCCAGAGCTCTAAAGCATCAGCAAGAAAACCACTAAAAGCATGAAAATGTGAATTTACTTGGCTCATGTGCTGATCCAAAGGTTTAAGTGGCCAAGGAATCTCTTGTGTAACGGAACCCTCTATTGGTGCCAGACAAGTTTGTTCCTCTTTGTCTCCCAAGACTCCTCCTGTTACCTGGAACGACACAAACACATTTTATGTGTGAACTGACTGCAGAGAAAAGCCAGCCAGGTGAAACTTAAACTGTCCCCTTTACAGGGATGGTTTGGGTAGTCATGGTGCAGGTCAGCTGAGGGATGGTGATTTCTACAGACCAAATCAGTCACTTCACAACTGCTTGACTGTATCTGCACACCTGAGTGAGGAGAAAGGAAGAATTCTCCTCCAAACTCAGAGAAGTGCTTTTAACAAAATATGACTTTGGTGGTATTGACATGACAGCTGCCAAAGATCCCTGGGATATCTGGGTCCAAGGAAAACTTGTGTTTTGGTGGGAAAAGTAAGTGTACCTATTTCTGACACAGCTCTAGCACGTACCTCTAAACCAGCTCCGGTGTATGGGAGGTTGGTTTTTCAGCTACAGGAACCCAGCTTTTCAAAGGGGAGAGGTTGCTGGGCCAGCAAAACTGCCCCTGTTCCTTGGGGATAACAACCAGAGAGCCTCACACACTTGCCTGTCGTGAAGAGAAGAGCTGAACTGGTTTCTGTGCCAGTCTTTCTGTTCCCTGCCACTCTAAACAACACAGGGTGTGACTCTGGGGGCGTCCTGTGAAGGGCCAGGAGCTGCACTCCATGATCCTTGTGGGTCCCTTCCAACCCACTGATTCCGTGGCTCTGTGCTTCTGTGAATTGTTTTGTTTCCTCGCATTCTGTACCTGTCAATCCCTTCCTCTTGTATCCACTAGAAGTGTACTGGCACCTACAACTTTTTAATCAAATAAGAACATCCCGCCTCACTAGTCCAATGTATTTCCTCCATTGAATAACTATTCAGAGTGAAGCTGTTTCTGTGCCAGAAACCAGCAGCCACATATTCACAATGAAAGAGGGACTTCACAGTGAGAACTCTCTGGAGTCGAGCAGCAGGAATTCAAACACCCATTTTGTTCCTGGTAGCAGTTAAGCATCTTCTCATTATCTAAACCTAAAGTTGAACATGATCAACAGGTTTCTGTAGAAATTTGGCTAAACTCTGAGCAGAAAAGTGAGTTTTACTGCCTGAGGGGAATGGCTTTCAATAAATGCAGCCTGTGCTTGCAGAGGCACTTCAGGTCAGCAGAATGAAAGTTCAGCTCCTTTGCTCTGGGTTCACATTCAAACGATGCTCCTTGGAAACAGAAGTACAGCCAGCCAGCTGAGATTGCTTTTGAGAATGAAGACTTCTCATTTATAATTCATAGGAAATAAATACCCACCCCGAGTGGTTTAGAAGAGAGTTTCTGTACCTTTGTAACAAGGAAGGGAATTCCATGTGAGGGAATTGCCCTTGTCTTGTAATAACAGGGGGAAAACTTTCTTATAATTGAGGCTGATTTCAGAGTTTTGAACTTGTAAAATAATTAAATCCACTACCTGTATGTCTGCACCTATTTCTTAATAAATCTTAACTGGAAATACAGCTGAAATGCAGCAGCTGATAGGGCAGGGAAACAGTGGGAGTGCACCAGGGACATGCAGTACAGCATTTTCTGTTTAGGCTTGGTACTGAACCCTGCACAGAAATCAAACTGAAAACCAAAAAAACCCATATAAAGTGAAAAGAAGAATTTTCAGTAACTTTTGGAACCAAAAAAATCCCATCTAGAAAAAAAAAGATTATTGGAATCAGGTAGAAATATTGTGGAAGCTAATTTTATAAACCTGTGGAAACTTGAGGGGCTGCTCTGTCCCAAGAGGTTTCCAGATAAAAACTGCTAAAATAAGCTACTAGGTAGGAACTCTTTTAACTTAATCTAATGAGCTTATCTGGGGTTGGGAGGAACTAGCACCTTGAATGAAAAGGTTCTACAAAGCAGACAGAAGTTTGAAGGTAAGACTTTGGTGAAATTTTCATCTTGCTTACTGAGAAAAGGACCAAGTTGATTTCAAATGCAGAGCATTCGGAGCAAGAGGGGCACTCCCCCTCCTTACCCAGGGATCCTCACTCTGAAAAAACAACCTCATGAATTAAAGAGAGTTTTAACTTTTTTCTAGCACATATTTCTGCCAACTCTGAGTGAAATGTTCAGGAGAAAGGAGAAAATATTGGTATCTTTCCATGGCACAGGATTCTGAACATGCTGTGTCAGGTGATTAAGGAAGATAATCAGGTGGAGTACAGTTTGGTTTACATTTTGTTCCAGGAGAATTATGTATTCCCCAGCAAAAACATCACTAATGTACTTGACCAACAGTTTTGACGCAGCTGGATAAAACTTCCCCTAAGAGACATTCAGGGATTCCCTTCTTCTTATGAATAGTCATTTCCTTACAATGGTAACACTTACAACTGAACCAAATCTCTTCACAATACTTGGCAAAAGCATATTTTAGAAGGGGCCCTTTGGAGAATACTGTTTTGTTTCGATAGAATCTAAGAGAATCTAACGCCATTTCAGAAGTATCTACAAGGGTATTGGTGTAAATAGTTGTGAAATTCACATTAAAAAAGTAGACTTGTTATTAAAATGCACAGCTTGGATTAACCAAGCTGGCAATGAGCAACAACTTTTAGTTTGGCATGAAAGATCAAAGGAGCCTGAGTGGTGGATAAGGGGTTCATGGCAGGCAAGAAGCGAGTCAGTTCTTTGTCATTTCCAAAACAAGATCCTTGCTACACAAAGTGTAATGAATGGAACTACAGGGCCTCAGCTGATAATTCTGATGATATTATCTAATTAATTACGCACACTGATTAGCCCTATGGCATTTGCTTTGAGCAGCCAGGTGTTCTTCACTCAAATGTAACAAAAGTTGCCCCAACTGCTTCACCAATGTGTCTCCAGGACATCAGCATTTTACTGAAGTCATTAAGGTGAACTTCCTATTTTTAGCAGTCCAGAAGCATATTCTGCCAGAATTACCTCAGCATTCAGGCAGTGAGCAGTTAGGGGAGTTGAAATTGCATTTGTTAAAATCTAAATCCTGGCAGTTCAAGTGTCAGATGCTCACAGAGATGTGCTGATGGTTCTGACATCTCGTCTCAACCTCCTGTGCAGAATTTCTGCTTCATGGTGGAAATGTGCAATCCTTACCCAGACCCAGAAACAACACCAGCTCAAAAGGGGCCAAAGGAGACAAGTTTCCAGTCCAAAAGTAGCTTAAAAAATGAGCAATGAGTGATTAAATAAACAAAGCAAAAATGAGAATAGAGCCACTATACACAGGGAATGTAAACATGAAGCATATTTTTAAACCTTTTTCCATCCCCAGAATGGTGCAACACCTTAAAATAAGGCAAATGTTTGCTCTGGAACTGAGGAAGAGATTGATAAGCACCATATTGATCTTTTCAACTGATGTACAAATGCATTTATATTGACATATTTCTGTTAGCAATCTGCTCAGTAAAGCAGCAATGATGTACTAGCATCCTGCTGGGAAGTTAGGATATACTCCCAGGTCTACCCATGGATACACATTTCCATTTTGTATGTGCCTAAAAAAGTAAACATATTCAAGTTCCCATTTCACACAGATAGGACTAGTTGGCCTACTAGAAATCTGTGATAAGAAAATGCAATTCTCAACTCCACTGACAACCTTGGCACCTGAGTTAAAGTGAAAAGTCAGGTAATTCAAGTGTAATTCACCCTGACCTTTTGGCTGGTCACCTGTTTAGATCAAAGATTCCTTGTTTTGCCTGTGCAGTTGGGAGCCCAACAAGGTTTACATTCCCTATTGAGGCATTTGCATGGGAAACTAATCTAACAATACTTCTACTACTTCCAATGCCCCCACATCACATCAGGTCTTGCTCTGAAGGAAAATGAAAGAGCTTCTTTTGAGTTACTTGTAGACTGCTTTCTTATAGAACTGAAGTTTAGGCATGGGTGCAGTTCCATATTTATGTATAATCACGTGTGCATCTCAGTCTCAAAACATATTTTGAATCTGGTGAACAATTTAACATAAATTGCAAAATCTAATACTATCAATCAGTTAGATTTATGAGGCCCTTGCCCAAGAGAATAAAAACCCCAAGCAACCCCTGGGCAGCAGAGTGTCCAGTCACTCTGTACACAGCTCCAGATCAGCTGCAGAACAGCCTGTGTGTCACTCAGCCCCCGACAGGCAGCTCGGACACTCTGGCTGTAATGCAATGGAAAACTGGTGAAGGGCAGCAGAAAAGCCCAGGAAACACAGGAAGGGTCTGGGGGATTGCAGCAAAGGTTGTGGGAGATGTGAGACATGTGGGAGATGTGGGAGATGTGGGAGATGTGGGAGATGTGGGACATGGTACGATGAGATGAGATGAGATGAGATGAGATGAGATGAGATGAGATGAGATGAGATGAGATGAGATGAGATATGAGGAGGATTTGTGTTTATAAACTGGTACCTTTTCGGCCTCCCCAGCCGTGGCTCAGCACCTGCCCTGCAGGTTCCAGGTAAACAGAGAGCAGGGGAATAGGGGAAGGACAGGAGATTAGCTCCATTCCACAAGCACAGGAGGGAGACCTTGCAGTTAGAACTCACCTTTTTCAGCACCAGATCATCCCCTGTCTAGATCTATCTCCCATGTGGGTTTTCTGGTGTCTAATAAGCACACACTCCCACTGCAGAGTCTCCAAGTGCACACTCAGCTCTTCCTCTGTCATTTCCCTCCCAAGTAATACAGATTCACATCAAGTTTCAGCCTTTTAAAACTCACTTAAAATCCATCAACTAGAGGAAGTGAATATTTGGACAACCTAGTTACATCAATGTCTCTGAGTGAGAGTGAGAATATTTGTTTCCCTTTAAGATGTTTTTTAGTGATCTGCATTACTCCTTACTCTAATATTAATCTTTACAGCACAAGGTACATTTATTGCCATCCTGCCAGTACACCCAGTGCCTGGAAAGGAGAACATTTTACACATGTGTGATTTAAAGACAAAGAGCATTCACTATTTACTTCAATGAAAAAAATTACATTCATTATGTGCATCCTAAAGCTGTAGATTCACAGCTATTTCAGACTGCAATAAAATCACGTTGTCACTAAAAGAAAAGATTTCCAAACATCTCCCTTTTCTTGAGCAGAGCAAGCATTCATAGACAAGCACTAAACGAGATTAGCAGCAAGAGCATTTGTCAGTCTGCTTTGGGAAAAGGATCTTTCCCACACAAACTGGAACTTTGCCTTCTTCCTGCAGTCTCCCCAGCAGCCAGACACCCCACTTTTTGGCTGCTCCCCATCACCGCTTGCCTTACTAGGCAAAGTGTTTTAGGCATCCAGAGAGGGCCCACACCCCCTGCTTGGGTTCCTCATGCTGTTTTCTTGCAAAAACTGCCAATTTAAACAGTTCCTGTTCTTAGCTGCATCCACACCACTCCTTCCACTGTGCCACCACAGCTGATGTGCCAAATGTGCAGTGCACAAGATCATCTTAAAATGATGTTAAAAACAAATGCTCAGGTGTTTCAGGTGGCCACAGCCGATTCCAAGGGAGCCCTTCACTTCTGTCCACGTAGTGTGGTGACAATGCACAGGTTCTGAGAGGTGAAACATTTCCCTGGACTGCGTGTGATGAGTCAGTGGTTCTGCCTGCACAGAGTGAATATCACACATGGAATTAGAGCTCAGGGATTCTTGGATAAAAAGGTTAGTAAAAAGCCCATATTTAGTAAGCGAAGCAGAAGAAGAAAGAGTAAGAATGTACAAAAATAGGAATAAATAGGAATCCAGTGATGTTAAACAGCAAAGTCACTAAAATACCTTGCACTTTGGGGCTGGCAGTGTGTTTTCATTCTGTGCCTGGCACAGAGGGAATCCTGGATTATAGCTGAGGTCCCAACAGGTACAATGTGAATAAAACTAGCACAGGAATAAAGACTGACCCCTCACCACACATTCTCAAAACCAGCACATCCTCAAAAGATCAAAGTAATCTTTTTGAAAAAAAACCCCAAAATCACTTTGAAACATACCCTCAGACAAAATATTGATTCCACACCACTTAACAACTACGAACCTCACTGGCAGAATTCTCTGTTCAAGCCAGAGCATTTTAGTTTGGAGTTTACCTGATGAAGCCATGAGAAGGAGACACTGCTGTGGGGAATACTCCAAAAATGCCTCAAAGAAACAACAATTAAATAGATGTTGTGTGCAAGGCCCCAGAGGGACAGAATTACTTTGGTTATTGAAGCAAAGTCTTCCCGTGCCCACAAGAACTGCCTGTGCAAGCAATTCTCAAGATAGATCACTGACATATTTACATATTGATATACTTGATATTGGTATGTTTGCATTTAATTTGCATGACATTTAAATGAAAAATGAAAATTTAAATGCAAAAAACCCCCCAAAGTCTCTACATTTTGTGCTTTCAAATGTTTACATACAAGTCATAGCACCACTGCTACAGGAACCAAGAGCTGGATTTACTTTTGCATTCAAGTTTAGGAAAAAATCCTCAGTTTCAAAGATTAAGGAAAATTCTGCATCTGTGTTTAGAGTTACCAAGTGAGGCATGTCTCTAAAACCGGGCAATCGACTGGCCTGAGCAAACCCCTTTTTGTGTAACCAAGAGATCAGTCTCACAGACGATACTGTTAGCAAACCCTGAGCAGGAAAACTCCCCTGGTTCCTTCTCTTCCTCCTGCCCTTTGGCCAAGCACTCATTTAAAGAGAAAGCTGAATTGGGAAGGCATTGAAAAGGGAGCTGTGAGGCTCCCTTCCAGCTGGCCAGGGCTCCCTGTCACTCCCAGAAAGGGCACCAGAACCGTGGAAAAACAGAGGCAGGCTGCGTGCCAAGGGCTGCTTCCATCCTTCCCTTTCCTTCCCTCCCTCCTCCTGCTGAAACCCTTCCATGGACAAGAAGACACCACTGCCTGTAGCAGCTCCCTGGGAGGGGCACCAGGGCCAGGGAGGATTTGAACATTTGGGTGTCCAGGTCACGCAGCCACCCCCTGCCTGGGCACCGTGCCCAGGGACCCGGAGCCCTCAGGACAGCCAGGCCATCTGGGGGGCCACGGCTGGGCAGTGGCACCATCCCCATCCCTCCACCAGGATCCACCTGCATCCAGCACCATCCCCATCCCTCCACCTGGATCCACCTGCATCCAGCACGAGTCCCATCCCCTCCGCCACGGGGGGCTCCCAGCACCGACCCCCTGCCCTGGGATGCCAGTCAGTGTTCAGGTATTATGGCTTTATAAGCTATTCCAGGCAATTTCTGGTGAGCAGCTTCAATCCAAGCGTCCCAAAGGGAAGGAGTTACCAGCATAAAACAGCAAGCAGTCAAAATCAAATAATCAGACATCACATCACAAGTTAGTGGATCCCCAGTGTAAAATCAGATTTCCCCAGCTGCTATTCTTACCAATGCAGATGGTTTTCTGTTCACAATAGGATTAACAGCAAAGAAACAATTACTGGTTAAAAGTGTAGATTCAAAACTGAGTAAATTTGATTTCATAATTAGCTAAAGCCCCAACTCAACCATTGCATTTTATAAATAGCAGTTTAAATTTGTTATTTGTGATTTGTTATACAAATGGGAAAGGAAGAAGGAATTTAAAAATCAGTATAAATGGGCAGATGAAAATTTTAAAAATAGTATATTGGAAAGGTTGTAAGAGCTTTAATTAAAAAAAATAAAATCCATCCCCTCAAAATACTTGGATCTTTCAGGTTGTGATACATGTGTGTAGTAATAGCAGCAAATAATTTAATCTACTTTAAAATTTCTCAAACCAAGACAAAGAGGTTACCTGAATCTCCTAGCCATTACAAGAGAGTGATACTGGTTTGTTGACCCATTTATGAAATGAAAAAGGATTATTTTGGTTTATATTTTAGGACGAAGATGGGGATGTTAAGAAGCAAGGGCCGGCTCCTGTGGCCGGGCTCTGCTCGTGCAGATGTCCAGGAGATGTCCGGGAGCCAGTGAGGGCACCCACAGCTCCTGCCTCAGCTCGGAGCTCTCGGCTCCGAGTTCCCCCACGCAGGTGGGAGCTCCGTGTCCGAGTCAGGGGAGCCTGGCAGCATTCCCGGTTATCCCACACAGCTCCGGGAGCGAGCGCTGCCAGGGCCTCCCTCGCTCCCAGCCCCGGGCTCCGGGTGCCTCTGCGGGCGGGGTGAGCTCAGGGAGGCCCCGGGCCCACGGGCCCACGGGCCGCGTCTCACGGACCGCAGCGGGCCCGAATCCCCTCCTGAGGAGGAAAGGAGCGCACGGGAGAACACCCCAAGGCAGGAACTCCGAAGGACAGCTGCCAGCACCCACACAGCGGCACCATGGCCCTGCCAGCCACCTCCCTGGAGAGGGGCGTCTCGTACCCGCTGGGTCGCTGTGCTCTGGGGGCCTCACTTCGGACACCGCTGCACCCCGGGAGCTGCTGGGACGGCCCTGCCGGCCTGGCACAGCTGGCAGGGGCTCAGGAGCCGCGGGGTGTGCCAGGGACAGCTGGGCACACGCAGGCTCTTCGTCTCCAGAGTCCTCCTCTCGACACCTTCCACCAACAGCCACCGATGGCAGTGTTTTCTGTGCAAAAACCCATCGGCCAAACGTCTGGATGCTCCAGGTCTTTGGTCAAGCTATTTCTACGTGGTGTTCCAGAAATAGCACATGGGTTTATCTACTGTGTGGCAGTCCACATTAATTTGCCAAGTGCCATTATGTAACAGCAATTAATTACATTATTTCTTCATTACTAGCTGTGAGCATAGACTGTTTCCACAATGTGCTGAATGCGTTTCTGTAGCTCTTCTCAGTAGCTTTGAAGAGAAGATAAATGAGGACAAGCAGAGTGCCTGGATTAACAACAAATGATAAATCCAAGCCCCTTCATGAAGCCAAATTAAATATTTTGTTGTAGGCCTTGACCTAATTCCAGCTACTGGTTATTTTTCTTCTACTTTTTCATTAAATAGATTTTTTAAAAGATCTGTGTCTGTCATGAGAATAGGCTAAACTCTTCCTTTAGACATACCTTCAGAAATGATCTTGCAAGCTATGGATAATTTCAGATGGCTCCAAAAGTTGCTACTAGATTTCCTGGAATCAGAATTTAATTCTCTATTTAAAGAGAAAAACTTGTGTTGCTAAGAATAGTGATTTATCTACCTTTTAAACACTACAGGCTATATGTGCTTGCAGACAAGCCCAAATGTTATTGGCAGGACCCGGTCCTTAGGTTTAACTTTTTGAACTTTTCTTTGGTTATTCTTGTACTTTAGAACACTGATGTGTCCAGAAGAGAGGTGTAAGGTATGTGTTGTACATCCTCCTGGCATACACACTGTGTACTGTACTTTACTGTTTTATCAGAATTGTACCACCTTTCAAGCACTTGTAAAGAACAGTCAATACTGTACGGAATTTCTTTTAAGTATTTAATTTATTTAATCTTGTCCAGTCTTGCAGCCTTAGAATCTCCTGAATTTCTTTTCTTAGAGCTTTGTTTTCTCTCTCTACATCTTCCCTGTAATAACTGATCTCTCTGTCCCTAGGATTCAGTCTCCTGCATCAGAAAAACTCCAGTGTGTTCTATCTCATAGATTCAAAATCAGCCCTAAACTACACTGACCTATTTTACCCCTGTATCATTGTCAGAGAGGAGATGTGCCAGATGTCTGAGATGTTTCCTTATTCCCTCAGGGAACCTGACCTATCCTAGAATAAAACTGAGATTGCACGAGAAGGACCAAACCCTATTTTCAGAGACAATGAACTCACTGGACGGATTCAGAGTCTTGGAAATGAATGTGTGTCCATACTGGTGTGGCTGGGGTCAGAATCTGGCTAAAGAGCTGCTCTCAAAATAACAGTTTTGCCATCTGGCTACTAAACTAGATGCTAAACTGAGTCTCTCCTATGCTCTTAAAATGCTTTTGGCCCAGGTAGGCTCCAGATATGTGCAGGTGTTGGTGTTCATGACATCTCTGATGCATTTGCTGAGCAAAAGCTTCTTATTCAAACTCAGTGCCATGTCTGCTCCTCCACGGGCAAAATCCCAACCATGAGAGGACATAATCATGGAAGTAAACAGGTCCACACATGCCTTTTAAGTCTTTTAACTGTAAAACAACCAGAATATCTGCAGCATCCCTGCCCTTCACACGCTCCCCAGGCTGAGGCTGGGGTCCTCCAGGAGCCTCCCTCAGCCCTGCTTACCTTCTCCTCCACATCACAGCTTGTTTATTTCTCTTGTGCAGCCCTTTCAAAAGCATCTTTATTTTGACTGGTCTCACAGCTGATTTTATTGTATTCACAAGAATTCCAGCCCTTCCTGACCATCACAGCCCTGTGCCCTTGTAAGCCAGCACTGCCACCTGATCACTGTCCTTGCTCTGCTATGTTTGCCTGGTGGTAAAAGAGTTCCACAGCTGGAGACCTCATACAAGGGACTTCCAAACTGGCAAAACAGACCTTACTGCTCTGGGGGGTTTCAATAACATTCCTTCAGTTCTAATCCAAAAAAGAATGATGCCTACAGAAAGAAGAGAGGGTGCATTTTTAATGCTCCCTACCATGTCTAAGCTTCTAAGGGTGTGTGACTCTTCTTCCTGATCAGAGTTCATAAGGGATACACAGATAAGCCTCTCCTGAGACACACACTCAGCATTGCAAAAACCAGATTTTGTATCAGATATTGAATTAAACTGGCTGTGTATTTGGGGTATCTGCAAGGGTACAGACCGAACTGTGTCTGTGTAACTTTAAACAACCACCTCTGTATCCCAAAGTGCCATCCCGAGGTGACCTTTTAAAACTCCACTGATTCATGAGAGAGATAATTGAAATTTGTGCCTCTTCTGATTAAATCCAAACCAGACTAGAAAAAGCCTATTTGGTGACCTCTGAAAGTTGCCTTTCCAAAAGCAAAGAGCAGTGTTGCAGCTGGCAAACAGGAACTTATATCGAGCTGTTTTGGTGGAATGGGCAGTGACAGGACAGGCTTGAAGGCACAATAACCTGATCTTTCTCAGAGATGGCATCTCTAGCAAAGCTTTTAGCATAGGGGCTGTCAGCACAGGGGAGCTTACCCTGATCTTTCTTCTGTCATATGAGTTATTCAGCTGACACCAAGTAAAATTTACCCATCTAGTCCAAAGAAGTACAAAAAAATCACTTCATAGGTGTAAGCACATTTTTAGGCGTGTTTACTGTAAACAATTTTGCAAGGTGTTAATTAGATTTCCAGGACATGGAACAAATATAATCAGAACAGAGTTAGTAGGTGCAGAGCTCAATCAGAACAAGCAGAAACTGTAAACTCTAAGTATTCCCCATGGAAAAATTTGGGGTGTCTTGTTTTGACATGTCAGCATTGAAAGGAAAAATCCTGGGACTTATGACAGCAATGAATGCAGAGTCCACAGTCAGAAGGCCTGGAAAATCTGTCCACTGCTCGAGGGGAAGGGAGACAGCAAAATCACATACACTGTAAAGATCCATACAAATTAGATAAGCAAATTCTTATTTTTAGCATTTGCCCAACAGCAAAGACAAGGGAACAGCACATAAACAACTCAGAAGGGAAGCAGTAACCTAAGATAATCCAGGGCAGCCAAGTTCCATTGAGCAGTCAAGTTCCAGAGGCAGGAGGTGCTCATGTCACTGAAGAACAAGAACTCCTATAACTGAAGAAAAATTGTAATAAGCAATCAAACGGGGAAGAAAAACCACGTTTTCTGTCCCTACCTTGCCACTCCAGGAGTGATCTTGCAAAATGCCAAGGGTCTTTTGCTCAAACCTGAGTGCCAGAGTAAATCAAAGACTTCACTTGCCCAGAATTATGAGAGTAACTTGGCACTCAACTCTCATTAAACTGTCGTGAAAGTCAAATGGGGTTTAGGAAGATAAACCTCGGAGGATCCAGGCCTTTGGTACCTAAAATAAAACCTGGGCTTAATTGAAAACCAGCACCAAAACAGTGATTCTGAATTCTTTTCAGCCATCTGGAGATGCCTGATATTTTTAGTTTTCCCTGTTTTTCTGAGAGAGGCATAAAGATAGAAAAACTCTGTAGCACAGGGAATATGGAAATCAGTCTTGAGCTCTTTCACTCTGACATATTTAAAGCAGAAAGAATGAATAACACACATTTCCATACCTCCTTCCTGAGCAGCTGCCTTTACCAGAAAAGGAGACACCACCACCACCTGTCCTCTCAAGGAGCCTTTCAGGACAAGAAAGGAAACCCTGCTCTGTTCTGTGGGTGAGCAGGCAGAGGGGGCATCGTTTGGAAGGGGAGTCAGAGCTGTGGAATCCGAATGGAGAGAAGATCCCCCTGACTGCAGAGAATGAAATCTCTTGCAACTCAGTGTGTGAGATCCAGCTTGTCCCCACTACTTCCCTAAAAACCAGCACGCAGCTGCCTGCTCAGCTTGGGATCCCTTCTGCTGCTCTTCTGAACTGCTGCAGCTCTGGAATAAAAAGTCTTCTCCTGAGATCAAGTGCTAAAATCATAGGAATAGGTCTGGCCTTGAAGCCAGTCACAATTCCACACCAGTTGAAGCTCTTGTGGAAGAGAGACGTAGATTCTATTTTATACATATATATGATTGCATTTTATATTTTGCAATATATTGGAGAATTTAGGATGTATCTCCCAGAGTATAAGAGAATATAGGAGATGTGCTCCTAGGAGCTTATCTTGTTCAAAATAAATAAAATATGATCTACACTTGTTCATGGTATAAACAGAGCTAAATTGTAATTCCCTCCACTGATTAAATTCTGTTTGTAAGTAAGGAAAGCGATTAAAGATGCCATTAGCCTAGTGATGAGTACGTTTCCATCCTCCACGTGACTCTTACTTGAGCGTCTGTGTTCTTGTGAGAAACCCTGTGATTAAATTCATGATCTCTGAAGATAATCTCCTAATTTCTGCTTTCTTATTCTCTCTGAAAAATTTTGTTTGTCTGTAACTTGAAAACAGTACAATTAAGTCTGTGTAGCCTAAAGTAAAGCTACATTCTAGAAATTATATAAATTGTACCTGTTGAATTATGTTCTCCATTCAAGACAAAGATTTTTGCTAGGATTGGCCGAAGAGATTTTCAAAATCTTACTGCTTCAGGCACTGAAGGACAAAAAGGAAACACTGTATAACTGCATTGCAAGAAATCTGAACAATGGCAGTAAAAACTGCTCCTGGAATCTCCTGGAGTGGGAGCCAGTGTGACCCACACACTGCTTGCAAAAAAAAGTCTAAGGAAAATCTCTGTACTTGACTTGGAACAGATCAACAAATGGCAGCTCTGGGAAAGACTGGGGTGTTTATTAGCTTTTGTCATCACCCTTTTAAGAAAGATTGGTTGCAATAGCAGGGGCCTAACATAATTAGTACCAGTGAGGGAGGGGTAGGATCTTAACCTGGAAGAGGAAAAATAGGGATTAGGGAGTTTTCATACGGGCTTGGAGAACTTTGTCATCCTTGGTTATTTAATGAAGTAACTGAAGCAGTTCTGTAGCTCTTAATAGTTCTCTTTCAAAAATACTACACGAGGGTAGCAAGGGGAAAAAGAAAAAGGAACACATTTCTTATTCTAAGAAAGAGTGAAGCGGTTAGCAGCTGGGGAATTATAAATTATATTCATCAATTAAAATTCCTGGGAAAATACTTACATATTTTCCAACATTTTATAAAAGCATGTGGGAAACCCAAAGATTCACAGGCATCATGGATCTATTGAGAACAAATTCTGTCAAGACAATCTAATTCCCTTCTCTCAAAGACTCTGGCTCTGGGAATGGAGAAAAAGCAGTGGGAGTCAAATGTCTGGGCTCCAGTAAAGCCTTGGCTGTTGTCTCATGGAACATCCACACAGGGAGGTATCCTCTGGATGAAGTTACTGCAGGACATGTGCAGGGAAAGGATATTGGGACTGCAATGCTCAGTGATTCAGAGAAAACTGAAGGACTTGTGCTTGATTCTGTCCCAGAAAATCCTGTTCGTGCTCTCAGTGCTGACTTGGAAGATGGAATAGAGAGTCTCCTTATTCAATTTGCAAATGCCAGTAAGCTGAGCCTGCAAGTGCTCAGGATAAATTTGGAAAATAAATGTCTGCAAAGAGACGCAGGTCAATAGCAAGAAGTGCTATACTGGTCCAAACAGAAATAGTCAACTGCAAAAATAAAAGATGGGGAATAAATGATGAGGGAACATTAATGCTGGACTTGGGAGTCTCAGTGACTCACAAGCTGGACGTGAGTCAGGGAGCCAACGCTGCTAATGCAGTCACAAAAATGGGAGAGGGCAGGCTGAGAGGTTTAAGTGAAAGTGAAGGAACCTTCTACTCCACTTTGCAGCAGTGCAACTTCTGGGCCCCAGTTTCGGGGGCCATTCTTCAAGAAAGCTGTTGCTGAGTTTAAGAAAATTCAGAGGAGAGGTACAATGAAGGACCTTTTAAATTCTGTGCAAGAATGAACAAAATGGGATTGCCTTGCTCAAAGCATTGAAAACTGGGAAAACAATGAAATACTCCCCAGATGGACAGGAAAAGAAAAAAGAGATTTAATCACAGGAAAAGAAACCCCAACAATGTTCAGGTTAGATATTAGAAAAGCTTTCCAAGAATAATAGTGAAAGTTCAGAACAGTTGACCCTGGAATATTTTAGTCCCCAGCACTGACAGTCCCTAAGGACATATTTAAGGGAAAGTCACAGTGCAGTTTTCTTGCCCTGTGGCTGAGGGATGAAGCTGGTGATAAGCTGAGGCTTCCTAGAGCTAGTCTCTTTGACTTTCTAGAATGCCTGAGTCTCCAGCTGCTAATAAATCTCCATTTTGGAGTAATGATAAGCCCATTTGTATGCACATTATTTGTTCTCTGAGATACCCCTTTGCATGCCCCTGCCTGTCTGCTGGGGGAGGTTCTGTCCACACTGCCCCCATTCTCTAATGGCTTTATTTAAAACATAACATCTTTCAATAACAAAGTCTTTATTTATCTAATTTTAGGATATGGATAAGAATTATCCAATACATTGCTTTTACAAAACATAAATTACCTGCATAAATGCAACTAAGTGGATATGAACTCAACAGAGCTGTTTGTGAAGATACTTGGACATAAATATGTTGTGGAGCTTAAACAGACACAAAAAGGAAGCCCTTTTGTGTTACAGCATAACATACGTGTTAAAGCAGGAAACCTTTGTTATTCAGGTGAAAAGAAAAATACTACAACATCTTTGTTTATTTTGTGAGTGACTTGACTTGAAGCAGGTACTCTTTGAACTAATAATCTCATATATGGATCCAGCCTCAAGTGCCACAGCTTTTTCTTGGAGTCAAAAGTGAAAATTTCTCCTTATATAATGCAGAACAGATTAAAGCAGCATTGCAGCTGCACAAAATTCTCTTTGAAAACTTCACTTTTAAATAACACCAGAAAAAAACCCCGAAACACCAAAGTTGAAAATGTTAATTCTGGTACATTCAAAAAACATCTCTACGTTAGATACCTTCTTGAATTTAACCTAAAATTATTTCTTTTGCTGCTTCCTATCAGTTAGGAGTCTTCAAGAAACACAGTGACATGTCAGTGTACAAACGAACCATGTAATAGCTTAATAATTTTCTCATTTCCCCTGTAAAATTATTCTGTACATCAAGAAACACTGATTTAACAAAGTAAACTCTTCTCATTTTTACATTTTTAAAGGATCCTTTCAGAGAAAACGGAAACCTATTGATTATAAGATGGCCTATTTGTGTGTTTATTGTGAGTTTATCTCTGTCATAGCTGATAGTCTCCCAAACAGCCTATTCATCTGGATTTTCCCACTAAATGCCTGGGACATGATTCCAGCTGGGTTGAGAGCAGGTGCCTGGGGCTGCACTTGGTGCCTGTGCAGTGACATCCACAGAGATTCCCTTCCTAAGGATTCCACAAGGAGGTTGGCCCACAGAAAAAATATTTTTCAGGAAGCTGCTGAAATAAGGAAAAATTCAGGAAGTGAGTCCCACTTCACTTCACTGAAATGCATGTTATTCATTTCAGAAGAATTTATTCAAAGTACTTTACGCTTAAATCCGTTTTAAAGCTACTCAGAGTAACCGAGTTCCCAGTGAGTTTTGTTCACTGGATAAGATTGGAATATTATTGTTTCCAAGTAATAGACAATCCCAAGATGATAAGCAATTGATCAGCTCAATCCCAACCCCTTTCCCTGTGTGCCCCCAGCCTTATGACTCTCACCTTGGTTGAAAAGCAGAGGCGTGCAGCAGTGAGGGACTCGCACCCACCACCCCCAGTTTGCTGCGCCGGCAGTGCTGCTGCTCTGCTGGGGGACAGCACCCAGCACTGCCAACAGCACTGGGAGCTTTGTGGGACCCACACCTCCCCCAAAATTATAACACTAGAACACAGAAAGGTCAAATAAAGGTGATGAGATACAAATCAGGACTGTTAAAATACATAGGATTTGGGGTTTGACTTCTCGTGTCCATTAGAGGTTTCTGTTAACTGACACATTCTTTTTTTCTGAAAAATCGAATGAAATGATTGTTTATGGTTTGATCATAACCCATAATTGATGAGTCTAAACACAGGCAACTGGAGGAATTAACTGGGCTACTTATCCAGGATCTGGCCTTCCTTTCTAAATATCAGCCAAACAATACTTCTGAAGAGAACAGGAGCTTCTCAGCAATCATGGCTCATGGAGTGAAGTAAGAAATCCAGTCTGGCTTGGGCCCTGCAACAAATGGAACCTGGATGAGCTACAGTCTGAGCACAGCCAGAACTGATAAAGGACAGAGGCAATCTCTGATGTCACCATTGCTAAAGACACTCAGCAAAACACAAAAAGACTCAATGTACTATAAATATGATGCAGACTCCCCAAGCTGGGTATAATAACATCAAAAAGAGAGACTTCGTTTCAATAACCCTGGTTAACCCTGGTCTCTTTTAGCACTAATGAATTTTTAGTGCCCATTCCTGCCTCATGCAGGAAACCTTTCATGTGGTTACAGCAACCAACTGAGCTTCTTTGAAAAATCATATGCCTGATAAAATGGAAAAGATTCTGTTCCAGTTAGATACCAGCCTGTTGGCAGCCACAGGCTATTTTGGGAATCACACTTCCAATACTGCAAGTCAAGCCAAGATATTGACTTCTGCCAAGGATACAGCTTGATGGGAGTTTAAAAGGACTTCGGGTTTTCTACCAAGATCTTAAAAAAACTATTTCTGTAAAGCTGCTTGAATCAAGATTATAGTAATTCAGGGGATTCATTATTCTGTAGTGAAGAATATTACACACGCCTTTTTATAGTATATGGATCCTGTACAGCAAGGTACTTAAACAACTGTTCACTGCTAATACATGTTTCAGGATATATGCATATGCCTTGCTAAAGGAAAGCCCGAATTGCTGAGGATAAACTTCTGTGTCAAATGTTCAAAAGCAGCTTTTCATTTTACTGCTTGACCAAACTGGTTTATTGCTAAGGTCAAAGTGTAATTCTGGGGAAGAATTCCAGCACCTTTGCAGGTCTCCAGGCTTCTAAGATCCCCACTGCTGGAAGATAAGTTCTTCTGTGAGCCCTGGAAATGACGAGAGGGCTGCTTTCCATCAGTCTGTGTTCTCTTTCTCTGCAAATGCCCACCTAAACCATTGCATTAACACGTTTCTCTCTGTGTGTTCTAGAATGTCCCTGCCTGTGGGTTGGCCTGTTAGCCCTGCTGAGCAGAGTGTGGCACTCAGGGTGTCCCTCTCCTCCCCTCACTTAGCACAGATTTTCTCCTCTGCACAGATTTCAGTTTTATTGGAACCTAATTATGAATCAGACTTCCATATTTTTTGTCAGCTTTGGCTAAAATTACCCCATGGGTATAAAGCATCTCCAGGGAAATAGAATGATGTTATTGCTAATAAGTATGATAATATAAATCTCATTTTCATAAGAAGCTAAGCTACACAGAAAATGACTGTCAGTGATTATAACTTCCATGAGTTCAGTGGAATTCTCCTAGGGCTTCAGCTGATTCCTCCTTATCTCAGAAGGCAAATCTGGGAAAGAATCATTGGACTCATTTCTCTCAGTGAGAATCCAGTGATTGAAGTCACTGTCCTCAAAGAGACCATTGTTACCATCTTGTCTAAGAAATTCCAGGGACAGTGACCTCCAGAGTGTAAGATGGTTCTGCTGTCTGCAGGTTTTCCAGAGGTACTGACAAAAGACAGAAGGAAAAACATTCAGTGTGTACCATGGGAAGGCCTAGTGAAGATTTTCTGGATCTAGCTCCTGTTCTCTTTTTTTACATTTTTACCTTTCCTGAATATCGGTGGAAAACAGATTTGAAGTCCCCAGAAAATGTGTATCTGGAAATAGAACCTGAATATTGCCTGGCACTCTAACAAGTCTCAAATAAGTAGGTGCCTGTTGTCTGCTATTTTTACTGAATTCATCAAAAATGCTTATTTTCTGATTTGGAACAGACTGGATCTAAAGAAGAGGGCTGACAGTTCAGACTTAAGGGCTCTACAAATGTTTCTCAGGGCTTCCAAACCTTCAAAATAATTTATTTGATTTATTTTTAAAAATTGTAAATCATACCCACTTAAGAAGCAAACTTGTACATCTCTTTAATGACTCTTTCCTAGTAGCTTAGAAGTGTGCTTTATGTACAAGCTCTCCTTTCTAGAGGTGGGACTTTTACAGGAGTCATTTCAAATTGGTGGCTGATTCTCTTTGCACTTTATCAAAGCCACACTGAGCTGTGAAAAATACCAAAATTCCTCCCAGTTGCAACCATGTGTCTGGAAACTGCTTCCAAACTTATTTTTGGAGTTTCCATGTATCTTGTAACACCATTGAGTCCTGCAGTTTGCAGGAAAGGTCTCCTGTTCCCGCTCGAGTTGGATTCGTGCCCAGGTGCACCAACGTGAGGAGCAGAGGGATAAGCTCTGCTCTTGGTAAATCCAGTGCCAGTGAGCTCAAGAGGCCCATTAAAATAGAAATAGTTAAGACAAGTGACGCAGCCACACAAAATTTTCCTGGCAGGGAAGGAAAGGGGTGCACTGGAGCTGGGACATAAATGTCAGGCTCAGGATTCCCCTCCTGTGGTGATCTCACTGCAAATCCCCAAGAGAGGCTGCCTCCTGGTTATGGTTTAGCTACAAAATAACATTCCCCCACATTCAGAGAGGATGACAGAAACCCAAAATGACCTTCTTCTGCTCTTTTCTTACTTTTACGGTCTAGTTGTTTCAGTGAAACCTTCAGAAACCTGGGATATGGGAATGAGTTTCCACTTGCCCATCTCCCTGTCATCCTCCAATTCAATTTATACTTCAGCAACGTTTAGGATTAGGTCTTTTGATAGTTTGGACTTTTGGAGAAAATAGTTAAGAAAGACTGATTTTTTTCATTTCAGCTATTGGGAGTGTAGACTTCTGCAATTATTTGATGGCCTGACAGTAGAGAATGTGATGACTCACAGAAGGTAATGAGAAGAAGCAAATGTCTTTCACGGACAAAGCGAGTGAAATGACACAAAATGGAGTTGTATTTCAGAGATTTCCATAGCAACAGCAGAAGCAAGTCGTTTGTACAGATTCAGAAAGATTCACGAGAACAGACCTAAGACAGAAAACACCTTGAGATCACAGATCTGAGAAAGCCAAAAAGAGCCACCTTGCTCTTCCAAAAAGCCCTTCAAACTTTGGCACCTAACAAATACAAAGGAAGCAAGCAAGCCATCAGCCAGACAGAAATCTGGACTCAGGGGCTGATTCTTGCATTGCTGTTGTCTCCTCTCCCTGTTCCTGCCACCAGGTCTGGCAAGACTGGGATGAGAAACCTGGAAAGGAATGGAATTCTCCTTCTGGGAGCTGCGCCTTCCCTCGGGCACTGGTGGCTGGGTGGTCTCCGCGTGGCTCCTGCCTGTGGGAGCCCTGACACCTCTCCCATCAATCAGTGGCTGTGAACAGCACCCAGAAACGGGGTGAAGGTACAATAGCTCATTAATTACATCCTCATTACCCTCTGAGTGGCACAGGCTCAGCTGTTCCATGGCAGGGACTCAACAGAGCCCATCACTGAGGGCAGTCCTGCAGCCCCTCCTGGGCAGTCGCCCTGATCCCACTGTGGGATATTCCACGCTGGAGGAACCAACAGCCCGGGAGAAGGACTGGAACCAGTTACTCAGGAACCTCCTTCCTGCCCTGCTCCCCTCAGACTGGAAAGTCGCCTTCCCTGCCTCACTAGCAGCCCCACCAGGAGCAGTCTGTGTGTGGGGAGCCGGGCTGTGGCGAGCGCTCGGTGACTTTAACGAGTCACGCTTCCCTGCCATCGGCTGCTCGAGCTACTTATAGCCCCTGCCAGATTATGCAAGGATTCCCAGAACACTGCAGACTCCAGTTGGAAATTATATCTGCATAGCCTGGAGTATATCAAGCAGTGTTTTTTAAAGCCCATTGTTGGCAGAATGAGCGTCTTGCAGCTAAAACTACAGAAAACCTGAAGTAAATTGGGATAGATTCCATACAATAAGAAGTTAATTTTGTTTTGTTTGCCAGGAAATTTTGATAATCTATATCTTTAAAAAAACCCAAAATGTTAGTTGCATTTTAAAAAGCCTGAAAACCCAACATAAATCGCTCATTTGATTGAAAAGTGAGATTTTTCTGATGTTTGAGACAGTATATTTTAGAAAGTGTGAGGGAATGTGAATAATTTGGACAAGAATACCTGAATTTCAATATTTTAATGTCAACTTAAAATTTCTTGAAAGCAACAAAATGCTTTCAAATTTCTGACAAAATACAGTACCTTGTTATCCATTCAGCCATGGGATAGGAACTTGCAGTGAAATCTTGTTTTGTGTTGCAAACATTACAGATTTCTTACACTTTCATGTTGAAAAAAATAATAAATCTGGGACTTAAAATATTTCAGTGACATTTAAAAACCTAATAATCCACAAGAAAAGCAATGTAGCAGGAGAGCCACATGGATATAAAAGAAAAATACATATTTCACTCAACATCCACGTTTTCAATGCAAATACACTATAAACCCCTGCTTCTGTTTCTTTTCCCCCAACTCTTATGCCATGTAAACTTGAGGTACTCTTATGCTTTGAAATAGGTCAATTGGCAGAGCTTATTCTTAATTTTCAACTGGCTTGTCACTCCTGAAGCAGGAATTTCTGAAAGTCAGGCTCAAGAAGAGCCATTGTGAAAACTTGGATGAGTTTTGTTGAAAGCAAAGTAGGTTCATAATTCTATTACGAAGTTTTTTATCACTGAGTCATCACAGGTTTTCACTGAAACGTCAAATACAGACAAGTTTGGGTCAAGCCTATTCAAAAATATAACCAACAACGGCCATTTTCATGCCAGTGCATTCTGTCAGACCTCATAATCTTCATTAATTTTAAAAGTGGATTATTGATGGGATGTCCCAGTCTATTTTAGACAGTGAAACAGTGAAACTATTCACTGGTTTGCTGGTTATCTAATCAATCCAAGAACAAATTGCACTCTTCATTATGAAGTGAACTTTGTAGTCTAACAATAAAATACAGCTACAGAGTCTGCACAGTCATCTTCAGTAACTTAGTGACATACCTGGGCTTAACTGTAACATTTCATGAGATGTCTTAAATGTGCTACAAAGCAGAGTTTAGACAACTAGAATTAGAAAACCCAACTTCTCTGCTTGATTCAGAAGTTGCAGAACTTCAGGAGTTAACAAAATCTCCTATCAAACTGTTAATTAATGCAGCATTCAGACCTCTGTACCTACATGTCAGGTTCTGCAGCTCTTCAGTGCATTGAAAATATAAAACAATGGGAAGAGGGGAAAGAAGAAAGGGGGTTGTTTCTAGACCCCCATATAACGTGGAAGGGATTTTTGTGGTATATTTGTTTAGTGATGTCACCTACACCTTTTGTGTCACTCAAATTTTAACCTGGGAAGTGCCATTTTTCTGTCAACAAACTGTGGAAAGAGGGCGACATGAGCTCCTCAGCCGTGTCTCAGTTATCCATCATTAATGGGCTGGGTTGCAACGTAAACCCTCAGCAGTAACTTTAGAGTCAGAAAGGAGCCAGATAGGCAGTTTTAGTTACCCAGGAGTCATTATTTGAGCCCTTTCCTCTCATACCCCTTCATTTTTGAATCAAACCTCCCGTCTCCCATGCTGGGTCTGGCACCTCAGCCTTTGGGCCCTGCAGCAACTCCCCCAAGGTGTGAAGGAGCCCATTTTTAGCTATCTGGGACAAAGTTAGCAGCGTTACTATTCTTACTGGGCACAGCGTGCAAGATCCATTCCCACACTAGGAGAGTATTTAGTAAGGTCACAAGGATGCCTAATCCTTATCAAACACATTCCCTGGAAACTTGGCAGGGGTTTCGTTTTACAAGAATTCAGGCACAAATTAACGGCATTTGTTTTAGACTTATTAAAATTTCTCAGTGTTTGTGCAGAAAGATTTGCATTGCCAACCTATAACAGAAAATTTGTTGTCAGCAGTATTCAAAGTCTAATTTTCCTTTGGTTAAATTGATTTTTAATCCATTTAATTGACCAATTTTGGTAGAGTTGCTTCACATTTGTACTAGAAGCACGCTGTATTTACACTACTAAGATTTATTTTAGTCTATTTAATAATTTCTTAAGGAAGAAAGCTGAGCTTTTTACATCATTTTAAAGATGATAACATCGAGGCTGGAGGCAAACACAGAGTGATACATGCAAGGACTGGATGCAATTTTCCACGTTCAAAGAGGATCCTGTGTAAACCAGAGACACAGAAGTGATAGAAGTGTGGCTCTAAATGAAAGCACAGCCCTGCAGAAAGACAGGACTTGGTCAGAACTCTGTGTCTGCCTGATAATATGTGGGAAAGAGGGGAATCCCTCACAGGCTTTGTTTTTGTCATTTTCCCGACATTTTCCTGTGGAAAGTGTCTGTGTGTGGTGGGCACATTGCCAGAAACTGAGAGGTGTAAATTGAACATGACCGACCATTGATGGTCCCTCAGAGCTCCCAGACCATCTGTGCAATCCCTGGGGGCTCTTCAGACCCTACTCCGAGCCAGACCAAACTGTGTCCTGACAAGGTGTAGTAAATAACTGTATCCAGTGGAAAAAAATGTGATATGCTGGCTCCTGAGGAAAGCCTTGTTTTAGGGAAGAGCCTTTTCTAGAAAACTGATTAAAAGGAGAAAAAGAAGAGCAGGAATAGAGTTATCATCACCAGCAGAAGCTGAATAGAGCCTCAATAAATGGATGAGGGGGCTCAGACCACTCTGTATATAAATGTATATAAAAATAGATTATGGATCTTTAAAAATATTGCATTTAACTCCGTATCCTGAAAGCAGAATATCCACATCTCATATTCAATGCAAAATATTTGCTGTGGCATCATCAGTTGGGGTTTGTTATGCATTGAGGCCCCTCCTCAACTTCCTCAGCCTCAGCCAGAAGTTGGAATGTGAAGATGGATAGTTTATTAGTTTCAGCTAATAGAAAAAGGCCTAGATACTGCCTTGTACAAGCCCTGTGCAATGAAAGCCCAGTCCTTCCCCAGGCAGGCAGAGCAGGTCCAGCAGGCAGCAGAGCTCTGCCTTCTGCTCCCACTCCTACACCTTCACCCCCAGCATGCTGGAATGGCACCCTGGATTTGCAGAACATCCTGGCCAGAAGATGGCATTTGGGTAAAAGCCCACTCCAGAAGCCCAGCAAAACAAATCCTCCCAGCCTGTGTGTCAGAGTCAAGTCTTCTAGCAGAGGACACCTTCTGTCAGAGGCTGGCAGTCCTGCTGAGGACAGCCACACTTTGGGAACTTTCACATCTGCCTCTGTGACCTTGAACAAGTAATTGGCTTGTCTGGGCCTCAGTTTGCTGCCTGAAAAATACTTGTGGGGGTTCTTGAGGATGAGATTGCAAAGCCCTCAAATACAACGGTACTGAGGACAAAAAAAGTGGACAAACTTTTTTTGGAAACACACCTTTCTACTTCAACTATCAAAAAAACCCCCAGCTGCACCAGAGTTCAAGTATGGGGGTCGAAAAAGGCTGTGATAAGAGAGAGCCTTCCAACTCTGCTCGTGGGTAATGAACATGTCTTGTGACACTTACACAGCCCTGCTGATAAACAATGCGGCGTCTTGCCCTCCTGGCCCACACAAAGGGTCACCACACGCAGGGCTTGGAGCTGCTCTGGGAAATGCAGCTCTTGGAAGACTTCACCATGAGTGACACAGTTATATAATCACCATTCCTCCTCCCAGATAGAGAGCTCTCAGACCCTGACATGCCCTGGCTCTCCTCACGTGAGCGCCGCGGTGCTCCGGGAGCAGCGTCGCTCCTGGAGCTCACGGCTCAGTGCCTCTGTCTGCCGTGACTGTAAGTGGCAGTGTCAACGCTCAGGCCAAAAATAACCCCCTGACGGATGGCATGGATGCTCCACAGGCATCCAGGCATCTTTTTATAGCAACCTTTTGATTTCAGATACCAAACCTGGGCTATTTTGGGCGCATAGGCTTGGAGAAACTTTCATGATCTTTAGCTTACATGAGTACTTTTGCACACAGGTGCTGTCAGAGTTCTTGTGGCTCTTCTTGAAGATAGGGAATATATTTATCTCACTGGACATTTGTACTCACTAGAGGGATAACTAACCTAGAAAATAGAGACTGTACTATCACATGAGGTTTTCCAAATTGTTGCTGGGTTTTAAAGGACTTGTCACTTCAAGAAGTCCTAAGATGTCTGATGGTTTGATACTCAATGTAACTGAAAAGAATAATTTTGAACTGGATTAACTAGAAGTGAATTGTAACCATGGGATGACTTTGATGTCTTCCCTCATTTAATGACCAGGAGAGGATATGTATATACACACATATATACATACATTTATATATATATTTTAGTAAGAGAATGTGGTACTAATGGCAGATGTCCAATTCACCCTTCTGGCAGATAGAAGTTCACTATTTATTCACGTTGCAGATGTCCTTATACAAACACTTTTTTTTAAAACAGAATGTACCTCTAGTGCAATTCTACCAGCCATAAACAGCACTAGAATCTCCTGTGTGGGCAGAGCCCTTGTTATGTCACCTCACATCAGTTCAGTACATCGGGGTAACAGAATAGGAACATTTTGGCAGCACTACCTGCTTTAATCATTGCTGTCAACATTCTAGGGAATTGTAATTCTGGTGTTTACTATTGTAGTCACTACAGCCAAGTCTCAAGGAAAGGTGTGTGGATGGTAAATGTTCTCTAGCTTGAGGAATGCTGGCCAGACCAGACCTAGTTTACCACAGTACATACATAATCTGCAATGTAATTTCATTTTCCCTTCCTGATAAATCTTAACATCACTGGTAAGATTTTTCAAAGGAAAATTATAATTTCCATGACACCATGTCATCTGCAGCTGATTAAATACAAGTCCAAGCTAGCAAATCAATTTTTACCTAGGAAAACATAACACTAGGAGACAGGGACAAGCAGATGCTCTGGAGGGACAACTTTCAAAAAGAGAAGAGGCCTTGTAAGGTGCCACATCTGGAATTCTGTGTCGAGTGTGGGCTTTGCTGCTCTCCAGTGCCTCCAGTTCAGAAAGTCTCTGCTCCCTGCACCTGGCACCATTCACAGAACAAAGAGAGCAGCCTCTGTATTATCCAGGACGGACACAGAGTGGAAAGGTAAAGAAATGCAGCAAAAACAAATCCATGGCTCAGCATCAGAAAAACTGGAACAGATCCCCAGCTCTACTTTAAAATTCTCAATTGAAGTTTCTTGCTCATGTTACCTTTCAATATGACTTTACAGACAATCTAGGCACTTAATGTACAACGCGAAAAAATCAATGTTATGGACACTTTGCCAATATTTGAAATAATTTTGAAAGTTAATTTCACAAGAAGTCTGTGAATAAGGCCTTATAGCTTCTGGAAATAAATCTGGTCCCAAATACCAGTGCATTAAGGCTGCTTTAGGCTGGAAGTAGGGTGATTCCAACTTGTCCTATTTTAACAGAGTATACCCAAGGTATACTTTAAGACTACAGAATGCAATTCATTTCCTAATTACTTTGAGAGGATTAAAAACCTGACCAGATTAGATTCAAAGCCTGGGCAGCAATTGCTACAGCTGAGTATCTTCATATACCTATGCATGTCAGCTGCTCCCTGATGGTAGAATCCACTGGTCATCAAGGAAACACTCAGTCCTTCAGCCTCTCTCCCCCAAGGCACACTAATGATTATGGCTATTAATCCAACTACAAAATTGTTCCTCTGTACATAATCTCCCTCTCCTTTAGCATTTGACAATTTCAAATGCTGGAAGAGGGACTATGACCTCCAGTGGAAACACTAAAATTAAAAGAATAAATGAAAACAAAAGGATTGAAAGGCTACTACACTTATGGTTGAGGTAAGTGGGGAAAATTGCCTTTTATTTTAAAAGCTGTTCTACAATGTGTATCCATATATCTGTGTATGTGTATCCCTATGCTTTAGCAGTTTTCTTTTTTACCTTTTCCAGGTCTCCACAGTCTGGTCTGGCTCCAGGGAAAGCCCACTGAAGATTATATATCTTGTTGTGCTGTATCTGCCAGAACTGCTTTATTTGGGAAAACAACAGAAAATAGGCCAAACTAAAATTAAAAGAGGCTCATAACTTACACTGTCAACCAGAGCACAGGCATCAGAAAAATATATAGTAAAACAATGAGCTGGTTTGGGAGGGAGAAAATTCCCTTACCTCATCTTAGAAATTCAGCAGTGATTTTTAATTCTGCCATATGTCAGAAAATGTACTAAAATACTGCTAAATATGAAAGTTTAAGAGAGATGCAGCCATAATCAGAGAGGAGCTGCATTGTCATAAACCATCTTTCTCCCAATTTATTGGTGTTACAAAATCTGACAGGAAATTAAAGTGGAAGAAACTCTTTCGCTGAACTTTTCTAGTGCGAGGTATCTGCTGAGGAGTGACTCTCGGCCTCTCTACAGCAGGACCAGCGAGGCAGGGTAAGCAAATCCTGCTTATCATCCATTTTCCACAGCCTCCTGTGTGCAAGCACCTCCGAAAGGAAAGCGGCCCACGGGCACCGAGATGCTCTGGGCAGAAGGCAGTGCCTTCCCCTTGAGCTAAGAGAAGGTGCCAGCCTCCCTGGGGAAGCGGAGAGCAGAGCCGGGCTGGAGCTCCCAGCCCCCAGCAGTGCCCCGGGAAGCAGCACCCGGCCCCCGGGGCCCCGGGGCTCCCGGCTCCGCCCTGGGGGCTGTCTGAAGAGGCCACAAAGAGCTCAAGGGCACCATTCACACCACTAATGTGCACTAATTCCCTGTTTATAAACGAACTGTGGATCACACTACTGCTCGTCTTACCGGTGACTTAGCACCTTGCACCCTCCCTGCAGAGGGTGACTGCTGTAACCACAGGGAGCTGTCTGATCCATTCTGAGCACCCAAGCCAAGTCTCCCACTACATCACACTTGTGTGACCCTAATGGAGCAAGAATTTCTCCAGATTGATGACACACCAATAGGTCAAAACCTTAATTATTTCATTTTCCTACTGTCTTGGATGTCTGTTTTTACTTGGAAGTATTATTTGTATACTGACATACATAAGTTTTATGATTACATTACTCAGAGAAATAAGCAATGAGCAGTCTTGGACACAACCTGCAGCTGACAGCAGGTTGGCCAGTAGAGGGAAATAATTCTGAATTCTCTTCATTTCAGCATGAAATACTGCCAAGAAAAAGGTGAATACCACTATGTAAGCTACAGACAACTCTCTGAAATACCCTTATAATTTAGCCTTTAAAGGGGAAAAATTGACACAAATATCAAAGATCAAAAAGTAGTATTGGACTGTTGTTTTTACATTTAAAACTTAGCAGTTTATTTCCAAGATTTTTAAAAAACCTTGGTGTCAGATGTGAGTACCATTCTTTGAGTACAATGCAAATTGTCGAGCACATAACCTTTAGGAGGCTTTTCTCATCCCCAGGGCGAGGTGCTGGGGGAAAGGAGTGATAAAATGATGAGTGATAAAACACACATCTAACGCTGACTCAAATGCTCCACAGCCCCAGCTCACCCTGTGACAGAGAGACAGACAGACAGGCAGACAGACAGACAGACACTGGTGTCACTGACACCGGGCAGAGGCCGGGGGTGCTCCCGGGTGGTGGCTGAGAACGGAACAGCTTTGGCTGCCTGTGCCACCTGCACTCCCAGCCAGGGCTGGGGGCTCTGCACTCGCAGCCAGGGGTGCTCACCTTCCCTAAGCTCACAGGAGAGCCCTCCCCTGCCAGAACCAGGCCAAACTGGACTTTTCAGCAGACGTGAGCGCAGTGTGGGTTAGCAGATTGCTAAACTCACGGGTGAAAGATTGGAATCACAGTGCACTACATAGGTTAAAGTATTTCCATAGTTAGAGCTATAGAAGTCTAAAGAATGTCCATAATCAGAACTGTAGAAGTCTAAAGAATCTGTACTAAAAAATAGATGCACTGGAAACATATTTTTGGTAGGAGTCCTCTTTCCCCTGGCTGGAAACCAAGAGAAGCCCTGCAGGCAAAGCCCCATTCACTCATTGCAAAGGGTGCAAAACCTGAACCATTTTATCTTTTCTCAAAACCAAGCATCTCTGCACACAGCTCCTCTGCTCCCCTTACCTCCAGATTTCAGCAGTAGATTTCCTGCCTCTTTTCTGGAAGGGCTGGGATATTTTTACTGCAAGCAGGCAGTGCTCAGCATCGTGTTTCAAACCAGCCCCCTTGCCCACATGCTCCGAGTTGTGAGGCAGCAGCAAAGTAACTCACAACTGCTGTTTGTTTCCTGAAGCAAAAAGCTGGAAAGGCGCCTTTGTTCCTTTGATTGACACAGAGTTTAGACATTCCACCCACAGCTGACACAGTTCCTTCTTGTATTTAGTTCAGCTCTTTCATTTCCACCGTATACCTGGAGATAAATAAATTGTAAGGTGACAGATGAGGAGCCATCTTTTGCCTAAGAGTAACTGTAAAAGAGGATTCACTCTGGCTCCTAAGAGGCATTGGTTGAAATGTAAGCTGCCAGCCGATTAATTGCAGAACAGACACAAAAAGTTAGCCAAAATAGATAAATGATGATACTGTTTTTCTTTTAGATTGTAGTGAAATGAGCTACCTACTTTGCTTTCTATGCAGTCACACCACTGAAACAGAATTGTTCTAGTTTAGTTGGATCAGTTATTTGATCATTTTAGGCAAATTTGGAAAGCTAATTGAAGTTTAACAGCTACTACTTGTACTCTTTTTCTATGCTGTGTTTTGGTTACAGCCTGACTCTGTTCTTTCGTTGGGCCAGGGGGACACAGCTGAATGCTGCTTCTGCAACTTATTTTTCACCACCTGCACAAAGTGCTTGTGTGTTTTTACACCTCCAGTTCCAACACAGCTCTCCCGGGCGGATCAGACTCACTAATCCCCCATTTCCATGAGTACGAGTTATTGGAATGCTGGTTCTTCAGCAGGCAAGTTCTGCCTACGGTTATTCACAGAAATGCCTTAAAAAACCCCAACAATATGGTGCTGCAATATCAGACACTGCTCTGCTGCTTTAGAGATGGCAAATCCTGCTGTGCCTAAACTTTGGAACCAGAATCCTTTGTGGACATATCCCATATTGGTATTAGCTACCTTAAAATTAAAATTTGGTATGACAAGTGCTGTTTCAAACTGTGGATATGACTTAATCTATTTGAGAGCTCAGGAACTCTTTGGAAAGTTTGGTGAATAGCTTCAGCAGAGTACTGGAACACTACCACTTTTATACTCAGGAGGAGATAATTTAAAAATATCCATAGAATTAAAAAAAAAGCAAAAATCTTCAGTCTTCAAGAGAGTATTGCTGTTTTTCAAAAATATGGGAAACTTTAATTGTAAAATTAGTTTTAGAAAATAGTCTATAGTAGCCATGGACTCTGTTCAAGTCCTCCTTGCTTTTAGAGGGTTGGGTGTCCTTCTGTAGGATGGCTTAGGGACTTTAGTAGGATTTCAGACATTTATGGTAGCACAGCTTCTGGCTCTTCTCTTCTAAGGGTGAAGTCAGTGCAAGTGGGGATAGCAGGAAATTCACACTGAGATGCAAGCACACATTCTGCTCAGTCAGCCTTGGCTTTATAGATCTCAGTCACTTCTCACTCAGCTGAAACTCTGAATAAATATGCAAGAAGAACTACATGACAAATGGATCTTTCAACTGTTGTTCAAGTGGACAGAACTTTACCTGGTACCTTCCCATGCAGAGTCCACACACACTTCCAGAACACAAACAGACACAGCTGCAGTGCAGAAGAATCCCCAGTGACACGGATGCCCAGCCACTAGCAACGGCGTGTCGGAGCCACGTCACCACGGGCCTTCTCAGAGACACAGGCCATAACCCAGCCAGGGACAATTCTCCTCAGTTCTCCACTAAAACAGAGGTAATCTTGGATGCCACACAACAGCAAGTAAGTTGAATGCATAGATTTGTCCTTGGCTGAGATTTCATCCCTGATCCCCTGCAAACCCAAAGCAGAGTGCGAGTGCTCAGGCAGGGCAGGTATTGGCAGTGCAGTTACCTGACAAATGTGTATTGACACCAGTTCAGAGGCCTCCAGCTGTGCTTTTACTGAACACTTGCCTTCTGAGCTGTGAACAAGGGATGTTCCACTTGTTCCATTTGTCTGTCTGCACAACTGTTGGCTTGAATCTGCATTTTAAGTTATATATAACGAGGCAAACCCTATCACAGAATTAATGTTTAAAATCCTTTGTACATTAGGCTAAAGGCAGTATTAATACATCCCATTGCGTGCCACTTCCAATGCCTTGTAGAAGATAAGATTATCTCATGAATCCTGTTGATCTCCCTCCCAGGAGGTAAAACCCCAGACAAACCCCACAAAATGAAGTGGTTGAAAAGTGGCATCTGACACCAGAGCATCAGAGCAAAGCTGTGGATGCTGCCAAAGCTTCTGAAAAAGCACAAATTTAAATTAGGGATCTTCACTGTCTGTAACTCCCACCTAGACCCACACATAAGAGCAGTTCTTTCTGACCAGTCTAAAGTGTGTAGAAAACAGACAGGTTTCATTCACTGCTGCAGTTACTCCCTAACTTTGCCTCTAAACAATTCACAGTCTTCAGAGCCTCAGGGAAAATTGTGACACAAGAAAGCATTTTTTCCCAATTCAAAGAAATACAACAATAACAACAACAAAATAATACTTCCAGCTGTCTCTTACTGTTGTATTTATGAAATACATCTCTTTATCTATATAAATACACTTCAGGCTACTTTTTAAGCAGATATGATATTTCCCCCCCACCCTCCTAATACTTTCATTTTGACATCAATTATTAGTTCAGAAGACAATAACAAAAGGTAAGACATTTTATATCAATCAGTTGTATTAATGTTAAACAAGAAATGCATAGAGCATTGTGGTAAAAGTTAGAATTACACAAACTGCATTTCCATGGTTACTGTTACAGTAGTGGGAACTCTGCAAAGTTGAAAAATGGAAATTTCCATCAGGGCTCCAATGAAAGGAAGGGGATACTGTGAGGAGCCTCAGTAGCATTTTGGATGTTCAGAGGTCCAGCTGCTTTCTGCTCACATAAATACAGCTTTAGTCAGTCACATCTCCTGAGTATNCCATGAGTACGAGTTATTGGAATGCTGGTTCTTCAGCAGGCAAGTTCTGCCTACGGTTATTCACAGAAATGCCTTAAAAAACCCCAACAATATGGTGCTGCAATATCAGACACTGCTCTGCTGCTTTAGAGATGGCAAATCCTGCTGTGCCTAAACTTTGGAACCAGAATCCTTTGTGGACATATCCCATATTGGTATTAGCTACCTTAAAATTAAAATTTGGTATGACAAGTGCTGTTTCAAACTGTGGATATGACTTAATCTATTTGAGAGCTCAGGAACTCTTTGGAAAGTTTGGTGAATAGCTTCAGCAGAGTACTGGAACACTACCACTTTTATACTCAGGAGGAGATAATTTAAAAATATCCATAGAATTAAAAAAAAAGCAAAAATCTTCAGTCTTCAAGAGAGTATTGCTGTTTTTCAAAAATATGGGAAACTTTAATTGTAAAATTAGTTTTAGAAAATAGTCTATAGTAGCCATGGACTCTGTTCAAGTCCTCCTTGCTTTTAGAGGGTTGGGTGTCCTTCTGTAGGATGGCTGGGTGTCCTTCTGTAGGATGGCTTAGGGACTTTAGTAGGATTTCAGACATTTATGGTAGCACAGCTTCTGGATCTTCTAAGGGTGAAGTCAGTGCAAGTGGGGATAGCAGGAAATTCACACTGAGATGCAAGCACACATTCTGCTCAGTCAGCCTTGGCTTTATAGATCTCAGTCACTTCTCACTCAGCTGAAACTCTGAATAAATATGCAAGAAGAACTACATGACAAATGGATCTTTCAACTGTTGTTCAAGTGGACGGAACTTTACCTGGTACCTTCCCATGCAGAGTCCACACACACTTCCAGAACACAAACACTCAGACACAGCTGCAGTGCAGAAGAATCCCCAGTGACACGGATGCACAGCCACTAGCAACGGCGTGTCGGAGCCACGTCACCACGGGCCTTCTCAGAGACACAGGCCATAACCCAGCCAGGGACAATTCTCCTCAGTTCTCCACTAAAACAGAGGTAATCTTGGATGCCACACAACAGCAAGTAAGTTGAATGCATAGATTTGTCCTTGGCTGAGATTTCATCCCTGATCCCCTGCAAACCCAAAGCAGAGTGCGAGTGCTCAGGCAGGGCAGGTATTGGCAGTGCAGTTACCTGACAAATGTGTATTGACACCAGTTCAGAGGCCTCCAGCTGTGCTTTTACTGAACACTTGCCTTCTGAGCTGTGAACAAGGGATGTTCCACTTGTTCCATTTGTCTGTCTGCACAACTGTTGGCTTGAATCTGCATTTTAAGTTATATATAACGAGGCAAACCCTATCACAGAATTAATGTTTAAAATCCTTTGTACATTAGGCTAAAGGCAGTATTAATACATCCCATTGCGTGCCATTTCCAATGCCTTGTAGAAGAGAAGATTATCTCATGAATCCTGTTGATCTCCCTCCCAGGAGGTAAAACCCCAGACAAACCCCACAAAATGAAGTGGTTGAAAAGTGGCATCTGACACCAGAGCATCAGAGCAAAGCTGTGGATGCTGCCAAAGCTTCTGAAAAAGCACAAATTTAAATTAGGGATCTTCACTGTCTGTAACTCCCACCTAGACCCACACATAAGAGCAGTTCTTTCTGACCAGTCTAAAGTGTGTAGAAAACAGACAGGTTTCATTCACTGCTGCAGTTACTCCCTAACTTTGCCTCTAAACAATTCACAGTCCTCAGAGCCTCAGGGAAAATTGTGACACAAGAAAGCATTTTTTCCCAATTCAAAGAAATACAACAATAACAACAACAAAATAATACTTCCAGCTGTCTCTTACTGTTGTATTTATGAAATACATCTCTTTATCTATATAAATACACTTCAGGCTACTTTTTAAGCAGATATGATATTTCCCCCCCACCCTCCTAATACTTTCATTTTGACATCAATTATTAGTTCAGAAGACAATAACAAAAGGTAAGACATTTTATATCAATCAGTTGTATTAATATTAAACAAGAAATGCACAGAGCATTGTGGTAAAAGTTAGAATTACACAAACTGCATTTCCATGGTTACTGTTAAAGTAGTGGGAACTCTGCAAAGTTGAAAAATGGAAATTTCCATCAGGGCTCCAATGAAAGGAAGGGGATACTGTGAGGAGCCTCAGTAGCATTTTGGATGTTCAGAGGTCCAGCTGCTTTCTGCTCACATAAATACAGCTTTAGTCAGTCACATCTCCTGAGTATAACTCACGGAGGACTTTGGCTCCCCATTTTGTGCTTTTACAACCAAAAAATGCCTTCACACTGAGTGAACTCCATTCTTGCAAAATTTGAATGATAATCACGGGAAAGAAATAACAAGCCCTGGAGAGTAAAAAAGCAACACATGAAACAGAAGTAGAGTTGTCATCAAAACTGTAAAAAATACATGATGAAAATCGAGTGTCCAAATGGATGTGAGGGTTGGATGCCAGAGATGGAAACTTCAGGGAGACCCTATCAAAGGGGACAGAGATAAAGCTTCCACACCAACCCCCAGATGCAGACCATCAATCCTTGCTGACACAAGTGGATTTTACTCAGCTACTTGAAGTTTTCAGTGTTTTAGAGAGAGGTGTTATACTTCAGTCACACTCAGAGTTACACAGAGATTTTGTATTTGAAAAGGGAGATCAGAATCCCACAAAGAATCAGTTGGCTTCAAGACTTCTCCATTTTCTACAGGTTTATAGTTAGCATTTTTTGAGCTGGACTGTCTGGCCTTTAGACACAAACAGATTTTGAAGACAGTGGCTGTCTGAAATCTTCTTATGGATTTCCTTTTTTCCATAAAATTCCAGGTTTTAACATTGTGTTTTCACCCACTCCCTACACATGCTGCAACTCAGAAGGAGCAGTGATTTCCAGCAATCACTTCATAACAACAGGGAAAGCTTTCTGTCCTTGTTACCAGGACAAATCTGTTCTCAGATAATTACTTCACAGGATCATTGGCATAAACTCCCTCAGCTCAGAACACCCAAAGCTGTGAACATCCTGGCTCAGCAGTCCCAGGTTCTGCAACAGACACCTACAGGAGAGACAACGAAGAGTTACAGCTTGCCAAAGACTTGCTGAAAGCCCAACAAAATATTTGGGGCCAAATTATTGAAATAATATTAATATTAATATTAATGGTAATATTAATATTAATATTACCTGGTTTTACATTTTTATGTTATAATTATGATGTTGATGATGATGATGAATAAAAGTATCCCCAAATGAGCCAGTTTCTTTAATCTTGAGACACCAAAGAACAGGAACAATCTGGTGCCATTGGTCAGCTCAGCTCTCCCAGCAATATGCTAAATCCCTGGAATCCTAAGGCAAATTAGTAAAATGTGCTCTAACACAAAAAAAAAAACCCCAAAATATCACTTGGCCACTAAGAGAAGTCAGCCTGTAGCCAGTGGCCATTCACAAAGGGATTTGTAAAGCTCTCCCTAAGGAAGGATCCACGTCTCTGCTGTGCAGGAAGGAGCCCGTTCCCAATCCAGTCATGGCACAAGTTTCTTCCCAAGGGAAGATGAAACAAATGTGGCCTTGAGGACTAATGGCACTGGACTGTCATGATTCCACCTGAACTAGCCTGCTTAACTCTTAGGCAGAGAAACTTTTAAAGTTAATACTTGGTTTTATACAAGCTGCTCCTGAAGAAGCCATTTAAATTTAAAAAGTGTTGATGGAAATTCTGAATTGCCTTTTCATAGGAAATTAACATTTTTCAGCCCTACCCTGAGGGAAGGAAAAGATTTATTGCAGAGTTTATTTCCCTGTAATATTTTGTTGATTACCTCCAAACATTGCAGTTTTTATCCTGTGAAAATCAGTATGTAAGACTGTGAAATGTGTGACTGAACAATCCAGTTTATTTAAACCAACAGAAAATTATTGTACGTCTCATTTTTAAATGAAAATTAGAGCTCTATACGGTAGTGAAAAAGCTGTGAGTGCTTTAAAACCTTTTTTAAAGAAAAACCTTTTCATAAATTAAAAATTACCACTCGATATCACTTTAGTGATTGCCCTAATGCTGTAACTTGGCAGGTTATAGGATTTACAGACAACCTGTAAACCTTCCAAATAGACATCAGTAATAGAAGTAATTGCACGGTCTTTATAAAGCAATCTGAACAATTATGTTCCAATATAAAAATCTATTTCCCCTATAACCAGTGATGAATCAGATGCCCATTAATGAATAAAGATTGTGAATCATCATCTTTAAAAGATTTAAGACTGGGAAATGTAGCAGCTTCTTAAAATTGGCCCCTGAACTTGTCTGGGTTAGCGACTGCGTGGCCAAGGTGGTTGAGAGCTTGCTGGAGTTTTTTCCAGTGTCCCAAAGTAAACCTGATGTGCAGCTTGGAAATGGCCCTCCCAAGGACACACCCTCTGTGTGGCACACTGGGAATGTCCCCAGCTCTCACCTGGGCTGGACAACATCACAGAGCCACAGAGTCACAGAATCACAGAGCCACAGAGCCAGAGAGTCACAGAGCCACAGAGCCACAGAGCCAGAGAGTCACAGAGTCACAGAGCCACAGAGCCACAGAGTCACAGAGTTACAGAG
>VWZW01004120.1:325218-342601 GCA_013397115.1 Edolisoma coerulescens
CACAGAGCCACAGAGTCACAGAGTCACAGAGTCACAGAGTCACAGAGTCACAGAGTCACCGAGTCACCGAGCCACAGAGTCACAGAGTCACAGAGCCACAGAGCCAGAGAGTCACAGAGTCACAGAGCCACAGAATCAGCCAGCTTGGAAAAGGCCTCTGAGATCGAGTCCAGCCTGGAACCCAACCCCACCCTGTCACCCAGACCATGGCACTGAGCACCACGTCCAGGCTTTCTTAAACACCTCCAGGGACACTGCCACAAAGCAAAAGGGCCTCCTTCAGCAAAACATTCATAAGCAGTTTCAAATTTCCTGTGAAGCAATTCCCTCCTCCGTCAGTATCAATTAAACACGGTGTGAGTCAGATGGGAGCAGACCACCCTGGCTGCTGCTGACTAACTAATTGTCAGCATCAATTCCTGGAGAAATTCAGTGAACTAATGGTGATTGGCAACTTTGATCAGCGGCAGCCACTCCAAGCACAGTATCTGTGTTTTAAGGATGGGTATTATTGCATTGAAACCACTAACATGAGAAGGCAAGATACATCATAAAGACTTTCATATTGAATAACCCAGATTTACTTCTGCTTGCCAATGTTTTGTACTTTATGAGTCTTTTACATTCTTTCCACACTCTTTTTGCTGAGACTTGTCCTAATGAAACTTGTGTGTATGCCTAAAATAATTTAGGCAATGCATTAGTTTTAACCTCTTCTTTTTATAAGCATTGTATATGGTGTAAATAAACACATCCTTTACCAGAGGGAAAAAAGTTTGCAAATCCACAGAGACCAAAGGAAAAAGACAGGTGTGGGAGAAGTACTCCAGTAAGTTTGAAACGAGCATGACAAATTTATTTTTCAGGTCAGTGCGTGATTTTCTATTACTTTCTTTTCTTTAATCAGACCTGGCTTACACAACCCAATGTGTAATTAAGATCACTAATTTAACCTGAAATTGAAATAGATTTTTAACAGTCAGTTGTGCTTTCAGCTCGGATCCTTCACACACAGCGAGTCAGCTGAATGTGAGGTGGTAGTTTTGAACTGTGTGCACAGGTTTTTTCTACAGTCTCCAAGTCCTCTGAGCTTCACAAATGCTAAAAATCTGCTTAGACAGACTGCCCATTCACACTGGCTTGGTTTTGAGAGGATGGTGTTTGTTTCCATGGAGCTTGAGGGTTTTGGGGTATTTTTAGTTTTTGGAGAAGGGATCAAAATTTTAATAAGGCACAATTCAAAGGAGGGTGCAGTGATTTTGAGACTCAGTTTTCCTTCTTCTGACTTCAGAATACTGTAGTCACTATTTGAATAGTCTAATTTTTCCACAAAATGCTTAGTCATATACATCTACATAGCTACACCAGAAATTTCCAGTTTTAGGGAAGTGAAAGAATGATTTTTGAAGTAAATGTCAAAAACCACAGGAGGAAGACAGACATCACCTTGAAGTTATGCGAGTTATGTGCATTAACAAACAAGTCACAAACACAAAACTTAAATGTAATTTCAGGTGCTGCCTGTGTCCTTTCCTTTAGGTTGGTATAAGTGAGTCTAAAAAAACATTTGCAGTTTTGTCTAAATCCAGCAGCCCCTGATCACCCAAAAGCCATGTGAGAAACAGTTAAATCAACCACCTGTCTTGCTGTTATCACTGCTTCATTTCTTAATGCAGTACTGTGAACACAGAAAAGCCTTCTTTAGCTTTCAGACACAAATATTAGATGCTTTATTTCAAACAAAAAAAAGATTTGTAGCCAACACAATTTTTCAAAGTTAAAAGTATCTCTTTAAATAGTCCTCTCAAAAGACTGAATTCTTGGTAAAACTAGATGAATTTTGCAGTTCTGGGTGTGAACAAGGAAAAGACTTCATGTCGAAGACATTTCACTCTCCCACAGTGAGGAAGCAGGACTTCCCCAAGGCCTGTTCATGCCACGCGGCCGAGCCTGAGCTCAGAGCTGGGCACCGTCAGGGCTCACAGGTTTTATCTGCTTCTGGGATGGTCTGAGCTCAGCAAACCTTCTCACTCCGCTGGTTGCTCTTTCTACCCTTTATTCCTTTCTCAGGCACCTACAATATATGTATTTTCTTGTATGCTTTGTGTGAGGAGAGGTGAGAGAATTGGGATTGTTCAGCCTGGAGAGGAGAAGCTTTGGGGGGAGCTCAGTGCGGCCTTGCAGGGCCTGAAGGAGCTGCAGGAAAGATGGAGAGAGACAATTGCCAAGGGCTGGAGGGCCAGGCCACAGGGAATGGCTTCCCAGTGCCAGAGGGCAGGGCTGGATGGGATATTGGGCAGGAATTGTTCCCTGGGAGGGTGGGCAGGCCCTGGCACAGGGTGCCCAGAGCAGCTGGGGCTGCCCCTGGATCCCTGGCAGTGCCCAAGGCCAGGCTGGACACTGGGGCTTGGAGCAACCTGGGACAGTGGGAGGTGTCCCTGCCCATGGCAGGGGTGGCACTGGATGGGCTTTAAGGTCCCTTCCAATCCAAATCATTCTGGGATTCTATGATAATGTAATTCTTAAATACCTAATGTTCATATCCTAGAAAAATGTCCCCCAGCTCCCCCTCATTGCCGTGTGGGTGTCAGGGTGTTCACCCTGCGCAGTGAGCTTTGTTCCTCAGTGAGGAAAGAAGTCAAGACATCACTTAGGGCAGTATTTAATGATAATAAAAATAACTAGTTTGACATCCAGCCATGTTTGAAACGTGCCAGTAAGGGAGGAATTAGAGCAAAATCTTCATGCATGCCCAGCTCCAGAGTTCTGGGAGGCGCCGTGTGCCCGGAGTTACCAGTTCCCAGAGGAATTAGTGGTGGCCTGATGCAGTGAGTCTTTACTCTTCCATGTGGGTAGGTAGGTTAGAGGATTTATGCATTTTCCAGCAGTAATCCTACTTGAGACAGTGAAATAGAGTCACACATCCATAAATTTACCTCACCACTTCAGCACCAAGGGTTGATACAGGAGACATTTCTGCCTCTTACATATGAGGAAGACTGGCAGAGGTTTATAAGACTTGGATTTCATGCAAGCCTCACGTGGAGATAGCTCAGAATAGCAGAAGATACCAGAAATAGTTTGTTTATCCCACTGTATAGACTTCATTTATTTTCCTTATCATTAACTACCCTCATTTTTTTCCTCCTTTCTCTCCTTCCGGTATATGCTGCCTTGAATCTCTTTTTTCCAGATGGTTTCTATCACCCTTAACAGCAATACAAAAATTGCCCATGTGTTTTTTAAAGGTTCTGAACCAATTAGCTAAGCCTTTGCTTTCATTTCATCAGTTCAAAATTTCTGTATATCTGATCACATTGTTCCAGCTGTGATCCTAATGAGCTAGAATTTCTCATTTTGGGGGCCCCTAAATTCTATTTATAGAGTCTTTTCCAACAATGAATTCATCTGTTCAGAAAACAAGGTCGGACTGTGCTCAAAAATAACTTATAATGAGCCATGTCAGCAAATACCAGATGAAGGTAGTGCTGAAAGAGGGAAATGAATACTTCAAGCTCATTTATGATTTATGAGTTCAGGGTTGAAATGGAAGTGGCACATAATAATGAACAATGGAAATATCTCTTGTTTGGAAAGTGCAGATGAATAGAACTTTGGGCTTGAATAGGTTATTAATAGGTTATTGATCCAACCTATTTCTGCTACAAAAAAAAAAAAAAAAGGGGGACCAAAGTTCAAAAACTGGTCAGCAATAAACAGAAATATACTCCATCAGCCAATAGCCAAAATACTCCTGCACAGCCATAAAAATAGAGATCCTTAACCATCAGTCATGGGTGTCTCACATCTGAAGCCACACTGCACGTGCAGTTACAACGTCCAGGGGGTCACACTCACTCCTCCCGAGTGCTCCAAGGAGAGGCCAAGTGACTGGACAGAGTCCCAGGATCATGGGAGTGAAAATTTATGTGACCTCAAGGGAGAGAACAACACTGCATTTTCTACCCAGGGCAGGGAATCCAAAACCTGTGATTTTTCAGAGGTGGACATTTGCTTTCCTTCTACTTTCCCAGTAGCATTGTCCTGCTGACCAGTGCGTGACCAGGTCTGCCCTCAGGTGCAACACCTACACCACTGGCATGTTTGGTTTTAATTCAACACCACCCTGGGAACCAGGGCCAGCCTTTGCTATGTTCCTGAGGAACATGTCAGAAACACAGTCATGCCTCTCAGTTCATGGCAGAGCTCTTAGAGCAGCTAAAATTTCATCAAGTATAGAAAACCTCCTCAGACAAAAAAAAAAAGTTTAAATGGAGGCATATTCGTACCTCTCCCTTTTCTTCACAGAGCAGAAAAATCATATTTTCATCACAAAAATGTATTTAAAGCAGGAAGATCCTTGTGCTCATGACTGCCCAGGATCCCAGCTTGCCTACAGGTCTTGCTGTTCCTCTGTAGATCAAGTGATGTGTTTATCCACACTTACATATATAATACACAAACAGCTGCAGAAATCAGCTGGTCTGGTGAATAGTACAACCTGTTCAAATTGATTTAGTAATTTTGTTATATTTTAACGAGATATGCAGGCTCCTGCAGCAATTTGCAGTTTTTACAAAACGTAATTGCCAAATACAGCTTGAGGAGAGCGGATTGATTACAGCTGTTATTTGCTGGGTACCACGTGGGTGTTTTGCAAAAAGAACATAAAGCAAGAGCAGGTTCACCTGTTGCTACATTTCCTGGGTTACATTCTTCCTCTTGCTCTAATTAACATCAGAACTTTACGATTCCTAACCTCTTCAAAAAAAGTGATAAAAAATTCCTACACTAAGCTGAAAAAGGATCAATTGCATCCATAACTGGAAAGTTTTTGAACTCTCTCAGCAACAGAAGTTTCGTGGGAGATTGTTTTCATCAGCAGGATGAATAAAAGATGAGTTGGCAGGTGAATCAAGTAGAAATATTTATTACTCTCATGCACTGAGAATGACACTAGAATGCCTCTAAAAGCCTGACTGGGGGGGAAAAATAAATGAAAAAGCCATTTAAAAATTAACTCTCACTCCAGAAAAGAAAATTAAGATAACCAGATAGCCAAGCACACCTACTTTTATATTATGTGGCTAAAAAAACACACAAAAATTGAAGTCAAAACGAAATTGAAGTCAAAATTAAATTGAAGCCCCTTTTCCTTTACCTCACGTGGTCATAGAAGGACAACGATGCCCCATTGTTTCTGTGGGTTTTACAGAGGGTTCCACACTCTCTTCCCCAAATGTCACCACAGAAACTCAGATTATTGGCCAGAGCCATCTGCTGTACTGCAGCCAAAGATTTCAGAGACACAGGGCTTAGCACAAAGTCATCATAAGAACAAATAAATCACTTTTTCAGCAGTGTTGGGATTTTACTACTATTGTCATAGTTTCAATAATACAGCAATTATCTCTTATTCCTAAACTGAGCTCTGCAAATGGGGGGAAGGTTCTACATACCTGCCTTGGGGATTCACAGGGGATTTCACAGCAGAGAAAACCTCTGGCAAACAGCAGATTTCTGAATGCATGACACACCAGAGTTAGGGTGGATGCACCGATTTGATTTGTTTTACGTATGCTTGCAAACAGTCAGAGATAACTTTTCCAGTTTTGTTTTGTTGTTTTTTTTTATAGGATGATGCAACATTAGCCCCAACCCTGGAAGATTTTAATCACGACTTATTTCCTCTGAAAATCTGGCCAAATGACTGGATTTCACTTCTGAAAGAGCAGGAGCACAGAAAAGATCTGGTTAGCAAAGGCTCCCAACGGGTTTGAGATCAGAACCTGACGCGAGGCCACGCGTGGAGCAAGTCCATGGAGGACCAACGCCAAAGTCGACAACTTTGCCCTGTCCCACCACTGCCCAGCATCTCAATCTTTCTGATGAGTTGCCACTTGTTGTCTGATTATTTTATTTTCATGGTAAGTGGTTAGAAAAAGACTCAAAAACATCCCAGGCTGAAGTTTGGGATTGCACAAAAGGTAAAGTTGGTCTAAGAGGAGGATGCACTACTTTTATCAAATAACAAAGAGGACAAAGTGATTCCTCTGGCCCCCAGCACTTCAGATGGGTTATTCGCTGTGCTGATACTGCATTGCTGTGACAGCAGCAAACAGTGGGAGAAGCTTTTCTATGGAATTGTGGATTATTCACGTGTGCACCCCGCTGAAAGCATGTCCGGTCACACTCTGGAATTCCCTCACCTTCCTATGTGGAAGAAAGTCACATCTCCCTTCTCATATTGCTCTAAAATTACAATGTTGCCTCTTTTTCTTGATGTAGTTGCTCGGAGCAATAATCAGAAAATATAATAAATACCACGGAGTAGCAGGAACAGGAGGGGGAGAGGCACGAGGGAAATATGACAGCAAGAATACACAGAAAATGCAAGTTTTCATAAGTTGCATCCAGTGCAGGCAACCACGTCCAGAAAAAAAGAACTGGAGATAAAAGGAAAGGATAAAGGGTGGGCAAACCCTCATCTTAAGAATGCCAGCTGACAACGAGGTTGGAGCAAGACATCTCTGTGAACACCCAGACTAACAGTGTATCCCCATTCCTCCCAGCAGCAAGCTCCTCCAGGAGCGTCCCAAAGCAATTCCCAGACGAGAAGTTTGTCCAAATGAAAATGTTTTAACCGAAGGCACAGCACGGCCCTGGGGCAGCCGTGGCACTGCAGGAGCCAGACACTTGGGTTATGGCCGAGCAAGACTTGCTCAGCCTTGGGAGCATCTTTTCCTCTTGTGCGACTGAAGACTCTCCAGGAAGCTCAGGCAGGTGTGTCCTGGCTTCACCTGCGTGTTCTTGTACCTCACAGTGCCAGGACAAGGAGACAGTTCCACAAAGCTTAACCCCTTAGGGTACCTGGACCATTTAACCTTGGTCTTGAAAAAGAATTGAAGTTAAACTCTTGCTCAGATTACCCCGTTCATGGGTTTGAAGTACTAATAAATCACAGAGAATTTTTAAGATGTGTGTAGGCGATTGGTGGGGTTTTTTCTCCATTTTCAAGAGCACCTGAAATTTATGTTACGAACACGTAAGTGAGAGTGAGGAGAGCCTGGTCACAGCACAGCAATCCTTTTGCAAAACTCAGGTGACATCGTCTGGCCAACCCCAGCTCTGCAGGTACCAAATCGAGGATTATCCAGTAATGCACTGAAATGGGAATTCTGCTTGTTAAGAACAACACCACGGAACTGTGGAGCGTGGAGTTGTGCTGTAAGAGCCACCTCAAAGCAACCAGGTCCATTTCAGAGGGGACAAAACAAAGCAGCTGAACACAATTCGAAAGGAACAGTCCGAGGCTGTGCCCTGGGAGCTCAGAGCCCCCGGCACTGGCAGCAGGATGCTGGCTCCTAAAGCACTGCAGGTGCCTGCAGGTGGGAAGAACTTCCACAGGGAGCACCCCGGGCTGGTTTGAGAGAAGTACAAAGCCAGAGTCTGAACTAACCTACCCGCCCTAGAACAAGTCCCTGTAGGATTGGCTCCAAAATTTCAGCAGGGAGGCATGGGAAGTATGCTTTATCTCATATCTGCTGCCCATATAATTTTAAACACTGCTTGATGACCACAGTTTCCCCTTCTGCACTGTTTAATTCAAAAAAACCCTCACCAAGCCAGACAGTTTTTCTCTTTAAGAAAAGTGCCCAGATAAGTTCCCCTAACCCAAATAAAAACGATAATTATTCTTCCCTGCCACAGCTTCTGGCTCCCAGTCACCTTTTTCCTTGAGGATGTTGAAGAGCTTCAGTCAGAGCACGTCCAGTCCCTGACAGCCGGGCTCCAAATGCCGAGCCCCAGCAGAGGTGCCCTGTGTGCCGTGCGGGGCTGTGGCATGGGCCAGGGGCTGTGGTGTCCCTGAGCCACCACACAGAGATGACTCTCACCCGACTGACAGGTGCAGAGATCCCCCAGGAGCAGCGTGAGCCAGTTCTTCAGGATGAATACAAGGATCTGGTAAAACGTTAAGTGTTCTGCTGGACGGTAACAATGTGAAGGTCAACGTCCCCAGCACAGATACAAAGAAGGGAAAAGATTTTTTTTCATGTCATGGCATTCTTTTCCAATGTAAGCCTAAGAGAAACACACACCTGGGATTCCTCCCTTTCTACTTTCTATTGAAGTATTCAGCCTGTGGCACTACAGAGCACACCCCAGCAGTGTGACCAACTGATATCTGACAAAACCCCAAGGTGTGCACAGCTCTGCCTTCAGTTCTCATTACAACTGAACAGAGAACCTCTGGTCAACTTAAACAATACCAAAAAACTCTTCCTCAGAGTCTAGACAAGTATCTTCTTTTGGAAGAAAAAAAAAAGTCAGTCCCAAATAATTTTCTTTTCTCTTTACCTCTCCTACAATAGACAAATACTTGAAATTAATGGGAATAAAGTTAAGCTTTGAAGACTAAGTACATGAATAGTTGCCTTGGTACTGGTCTATTGCAATTTAAGGATCTATTGTTTCTAGAGGTGTTGTAGGGGTGTTTTGCATTACTTTAAGACAATTACAACATTTTTAAGTTACAGTGATGTTTTATCTGCTGATGAACACTTACGTATCAAAGTTAAAATAACTTCCTGTAAGTGTCAAATTAACTAAAGCCCAATTTGGGTATTGGGCCAGTGAACTCGTGTCCCCTGTGCTGCCTGGTTAACTTAGTGGAACCTCAATAGTGTCAAGATGTCTTTACTTTCATTTATTAAGAGTTGTTTTTGTTGTGGAAAACCCCCAGAGCTACAAACACGTCAGCAAACTCACACCTACTCAAGCTGTTTACTTCTACCCCAGGTTGAACATTTGTGCTCTCTGACCTGGAATCTGGCATATTTCCCGAGGAGCTACATTCCAGTGCAGCAACCAAAACATTGCCTTTCATCCATTTAATAAAGATTGGTTTTAAGTGTGAAAGGAATATTTTTACTTAGAAAAACAGTGATCCCCCCTCACCAATTACAAAAAAAGTTACCAAAGAAAAAAAAAAGACCCTCTCCAAACTTCAACTGAGTTGTGGAGGTCTGAATACTTTAAAGAAGCATCATCATTTAGAAGTTCCGGAGAAAAAAAAAGTGACAAAGCTGTACTTGAGCTCAAGATGTAAGTTTTAGGGAAGAAAACAATATTTTTCTACTATTTACATCCATGCTTAACCTCAGATGTTTCACTTCAGGGTCATAATGCCCATAATACCACATTTTAAGACACAGAAGTTGTGTGACTGCTATTTACTATTACTGCTGCTATGTGAAGTGAAGAATGCCATGGAAGTGAAGAACACAAAAGGCAAACAGAACTATCTAACCTAACCCAGACACACTGCCTGCAAAGCTGTTTGTTCCAACAGATTTTCAATACGGCAGGAGTTGCATCTAAACATTCTTCACATCATCGAGCTTGCAGGAGCAGGTTAATGCAGTTAGTTTGCTCACTTAAACATTGTTGAAGTTCCATGTCACAGAATACTATTTTTATTAGTGCCAGTTAGCTCTGACTGCACTAATTGATGAAGCAATTAAGAGAAGAAAATACCCAGTTCAAATGGGTACAATCCCTATTTTCCTCACCACAAGTCTATGGTGTACACATTACTGAGAACTTAGAGTGACTGAAATCTGGAACTTCTTTAAAATACATTGGATAGAAGACATGACTGAATTGCTGTCAATTCAGGTAATTTCAGGGTGCAGTAAATTGTTGAACTCGTGCAACTTACTGTGGTTGTAGTGGGTGAATTCATCATGAAACATTTCACTCTGTGTACACTGTCACAGTTCAGTACAACCTTTAATTTCTGCAGTGACCTTAAAATGTGACTTTTTTTCCCTGGGTAAATATGCACACCTAATCCTGCAGAGAATTTAGACTGAAAGGAATTGTAAGAAAAGTGCAACATCTCAGCATGGTGGAGCATGAAGGTGTCACTTTATTCTGTTCCAGCAGCTCTTCAGAGCTGAAGATCCCTCATGCTTGTTGAGAGGACACCCCCTCGTTTTGATCAGGTACAGTTCTTCTGGGTCACCTGGCCACCAGCTGTGAGAGATCATGAAAGGAGGAGGGAAGGTGTTGTCACCTTGCTCTTACGTGAGCATGGAAATACAAATGAACCCCAGTGCTTACGTGGCTCCAGCTGCTCAGCTGTTTGAGGGGACGAAGGACACAGCCCGGGGGCCACAGCCGCTGACTGGGGTGTGTCATCTCCAGCCAGCTGCTCCTGCCACCTGTGTGACAGCTACAGCGACAGAGGGGACAGCAGGGGGTCTCTGTCACCTCACAGTCCCGGGGTATAACCTAAGAATCCAAAACTCAGCGTTCTGGTAAGAATGCAGAATAATACCTTGCTTACCTGAAGGTTGTCTTTGACATGTGCTTGGCATCTCAGAGAATCAGCCTTGGGTTTCCAGAGTTCTCACACACTTCTCCCTGCGTAGACTTTTCACCCTGGGGTTTTCTCATCCTGCTTAGCTCTAGTTCACACACATTTTGTGGAGGGGCAGGAACTTCTGGCAGGTTCCTCTCTTTCCCTGTGTGCTTGCCCAGGGCAGTGGTGGAGTCACCACCCCTGGAGATATTTAAAAGACACGTGGATGTGGTGCTTAGGGACATGGTTTAGTGGTGGCCTTGGCAGTGCCGGGTTAATGGCTGGATTCAATCTTAGAGATCTTCCCCAACCCAAATGATTCTAAGTATGGACGGGTTGCCTTCATTGACAGCAACAAATTCCAGGGGATATGCAGTTGAATCCATGATTTGTATTTTAAAAACCAACCAACCAAACCAAATCAAACTTTTAACCAGTTTAACGTTATCCTTTTCCACCGTAGGATGATTATCGTGCTGCATGTGACAACTGAGCAAACCTACCATGAAATGCAAAATCATCTTTCTGATTTTCAGAAAGATTTCCCCAAAACAATCATTACCAATTTGCAGGTGCAGGTACAACCTACACACAGTATCACCAGGAGTTACACTTGATGAAAAAGTGCCACAGTGATTCTTCCAAAAGACGACCTGGATTTCACCACTGGACAGTGAAAGGAACAGAAATTTGTGTTTATTTTATGACTAGACACTTGCTGGTTTGCTACACTACTCTTGCAGCAGCAGGCTGGCTCTACATTAGATGTTTTCTAGACTGTCTTCATAAAACAAGTCTCACTTCACATCCCTCTGAGAATGGGTTTAGCACCTTTGTGCCTCTGGCTACATTGCTAAGTTATTTCTCTCTTAAGAGGTAGTCGAGAAATGCTTTCCTTTCACTGCTTTAGGGCTAAATTTCGAGCAGTGAAGCCTGTAACTGATCACACAAGAGGATCTGTAAGGGCAAACAGAAACAGCCCACTGAAGGCAGAAGGGTCCAGGGATGCTGCTGAGGAGCTCTCCCCTCCTCACCCACCTCCCTGCAGGCAGAGCAGACCCCTCCCGAGGTTAACACAGGCCTGACCTCCCCCGTTTGCCTTTCCTGGCAGAGGAAATCTCAGTCTGCACAGCACCAGCCTGGAGGATGAGAGCAGGGCACACTTTAAAGCAAGCTGGACCCCAGCAACAACTTCACAACCTCTGTGGCATCGGGCACAAACCCAAAGTCTGCCTGCAGCCCTTATCACCCAGAGCTCGGGGGCAGATTTCCTGAGGTAAATGCTGCTTTGTTGGTATCAAGGGGAACAGACCCACTCATTGAATCTGCCTCCAGGCTGAATTGCTGGGTGTACTGCAATAGGTACTAGATGAAAAAAAAATTAACAGTAAATTCAGAGCAAAGTTTTTTTAAGGATGCATTCAGTGATTGCAATTGTAGCACTGAATTACAGTCAATCCTGAATAGTCAAAAGCATGAATATTTTTTGAACAGTTTTAGCTTCCTTCTCCTTCTAATCCCATCTTCAAAACAGACTAAATGCCTGAAAAAAGCACTAAGAAATTTTATGTGTAAGGAAGAGTATACAAAGAGCCCTAAATTCACAAATGCTACCAGTTTATGCTCCAAGACCTCGTCTATTTAAGATCTTGAGAAAAAAATAACTACTTTTTCATCTGCTAAACTGAGGAAAGATAATGCTTTTAAGTGAATTTAAGAAAAACCCCACTATTTTTATTTGCTCTGCTGCACCCACACAAGTTCTTACTCAGCAGCAAGAACAGTGAACAGTCCTATATTCCCAGTATTTCTGTGTGCAACAGTTCCTGTTGAGTGTAAACAAGAGGCACCACAGAACACCATACGTAAAAGCTAATTTGCAAGCTTGGATGGCACTCTGGAAAGCTCAGTATAAAAGAAAACCATTGTAAAATACACTTTTGTCTATGTTCAGAGACTAAAACATACATTCATTAGTGAAAATAACTCTGTACCTATAAGGAAAAGCAAGAATGAAAGATTAGACATATTTTGGAGAAGTATCAGTACTGTTATTTCTTCTAAGTTGAATCTGGAGAGAAAGGTGCTCTCTTTTGCTGCATTTACTTTTAAGTGAATTTTTGAACTTCTAGATCTGACAAACAACTTAAATTACAGTTGGTGGATTTGATGCACAGGATTTTATAGATCAATACTTAATAAAGGGTACATTCTTTAAGGAAAATATTTAAATGCTTACATCTAGTACTGTTAAATCCTAAACAGGGAATTGTGAAGACTCTCATGTGTTTGAACTCTAAGCTGTCACACAAGTCCACACAGAGTTAAATTCACACTTAAAAAGAATTGCACAAGAAAATACAGTTTTTCCCTTGCTTAAGGAAGAGAATCAGGAAAGACAGCTGACAACCCCAAGGCTCTTTGAACAGCCTTCTTTCATGTTGTTTTATAAATATGGGGCCATTTGTTAAAATATCTGACACATCCAAAAAAAGTTTGGTAGTTAATTTATTTAATTCAGTTACAGTGCTTCAAGAGGATGCTACTTGTTCTCCACAAGAGCAGAGCCTGACACTCCATGCAGCTACACCTATTATCCATCTCTATTAAATTGTACCAGTCTCAGTGAAATTTGCCTTGTTTGATCATTTGGAAGGTTTTACCAGATGCTCTCATGGAATCAGAACTGGTCCACGATCTTTAGTTCAGTTACATTTCAGTGAGGTTTTATGAAAACGTTTTTCTTCAGTGTATACAAACCTGAAAACCCAGGGAAATTTCACCTTCTAGAAAGTTATTTTCCAAGCCAGTAAGTAACAAAAAGATTTAGGAACTTGCAGACACTGGTAGCCACTCGACTACCAGAGAGTGAGAGGCATGGTTCAGTGTCAAAGTTCCCTAGTGGTACTGAACTGCAGCAGCACAAGGCTCTACTCGTGGTTCCTGTAGTAATCTTCAATAGTTTCTGAGTTGAAGAACACCACGGTGACTGTGATGTCGTCCCTGTACATCCTGGCCAGGTCCTCAGGCAGGGTCAGCATGGCAGCCAGTTTCTCGGGGTCCACCTCGCCGTACTCGTTGCTGCCGATCGCGTGCCGTATCAAATGGGTGGCGATGTTCTGGTCCAGGGGGGCCAGGCCCTTGCTCTTCCTCTGCAGCAACAAGTTGTGCATGTAACCCAAATTAACTGGTTTCTTAAAAGTCAGTGGTGGTTTCCGCACGTTAAGCTCTGTAAGGTGTCCAGCAACAAGTTTTACAACCTTCTCATTACTCAGCATCTCCCATAGCCCATCTGAAGCAATAACAAGAAACTTATCCTTGCTCCTTAATTTGTGATATGTGACTTCAGGCTCTGCAGTTAAATAAGGGGGGGTATGGTAGTTTGGAGGAACGTACTGATAAATGTTTAGAGCCTCGACATCACAGCTGTTCTCGAGAATGCTGTGTTGCAATTCTTTACTCCATTTTAATTGAACATCTCCAAAAGCTCTGGAGGGCATGAGAATCCCCAGTAATCTGTCATTCACAAATAGGGTTTTCTCCTCAGATCTAGGATGTTCTCTCTTCAATCTTCTGATTTCAAATTCATCAAAGGCATTGTGGTCTCGGGTTAGAGGGAGAGTAGACCATGTTCCATCTTCTTCACGAACCCCTAAAACCGCTCTGCAATCACCGGTGTTTGCCACGTGCAGGTGAACACCATCAATGTGAGCTACACAGGCTGTTGCACCAGAAAAAGCTACTTGCAGGGCAATATTTCTCATCAACTCACTTTCCTGAGGAGCCTGAACTTCCAGCGATATGTCTGAGTCTAACCTTTTGAACGCACAAATCATGGCTTCTTCTAAACTAAACCCCAGCTCAGTGTCCAGGTCCAGCAAGTGCTGCCAGTAAACGCGGAGGTTTTCAAAGTACTGCGAGGTGATTTCTCGGTACTCTACATCGCTGGGATGCCTGTGCCACTGCAGGATGGGCCGCACCGGTTTCATGGCCTCCACGGCCAGCTCGATCTCCTCCAGGCTCTGGCGGGACATGAGGGACACGGCGATGTAGTGCAGCAGCCTCTCGCTCACGGCCTGGGCGCAGGCGGCGCCCGCGTGGCCGTCGAACACCCCGAACATCATCCCCGCCGTCTGCAGGCACGTGGCCGCGCTCCGCCGGTCCTCCATGGGGCTGTTGGAGGCCAGCTGGTTGCTTTCAAACCTCAGCACGGAACTGGCATTCTTGCCGTTCAAATCCAGTGTTTTGTGGGAGAGTTCACCTGCTCTGAGTATGTCATTGATTTGTGCCGGAGACAACTGGAAAGAAAAATGTTCTTCTTCGGTGGAAGTGTGTCGGAATGCTTTGGGTAAGGAGAAAGCACTGTCTAAGCTGCAGCTGCCAGCAGGGTAGGGACATGTTTTGGAGAAAACAAGCTTCCATTTGATCTTGTTTCTATTTGGGATACAGATGGAGTACCAACGTCCTTTCCCTTGTAAAACAATGCTGCTTCTGGCTGAGCTTAAAATCCAGGATGATACAGTTCTTGACATCATAAGTCACTCCAAAAATAGAGCACCTTCCTTCAGTAACTCAGAATGTCCTTGCAGCCTGGAATATAAATGCAGGAAAGGGAAAATAATTAGAAAGTTCTTAAGAAGCTTTCCATACAGAAATACAAAAGCATGTCTAGAGCTCTCAGAAATATTCAGAAATTTTTTCCAAAAGAGATTGCTATAGTTGAGGCATCCTTAAAGGGATAAAATTTCCATCACTTAATTATAACCAAGGATATGACTGCTCCTTTTAACTCATCACAAAAGATAATTTTTACTCTCCAGACAAGTTTTTTTTCCTCATTGTGGCAAGACTAAGAAAAAATGGCAGCATTATGAGAAATGTTATTGGAAACTGTACAATGAAAAGCCTCGTCTAACATGGCACGGAACAAACAGATCCAACGAGCTTGGAAGTAGGGACTTAAGTGACAATTAATGCAGAACTCTCAAAAAAGCCTGCTAGGGTACAACTCTATTAATAGACTCGAAACTTCAAACCCAAGAGAAGATAAGTACTTAAACCCTATGGAAAGACTGAAAGATGTGGCCAGTTAATGATTTATGTGAACTACCATGATCCTCACAACTAGAACAAGCCAGTCTACCTTTCCAATTCTGTTACAGCTTATAAGATCAGCTGTTCTTTTTTTTACCTTCAAGGTCTTAACCAACCTTCAGGCAGGCAGGATCTTTTACACAGCTGAAGGCAGATTCTACTGCTGGTTAATTAATGCTTTTTTCACAGCACTGTGCACTTTGGTGCAGTGAAAGCTACAACACAGTTACATTGACAACTTTTACAGGTTCACAGTTTGGCTTGTTCATTTGGAGGGCAATTAAAACAAGCAGCAGTGAAGATCTCTGCTGCCAACAGCACTGAAACCTAGGGCACCTCAGCAGCTGAAGCTCTTCTGTTGCCATAGGGGAGGTCCTCACATTGTCTCCTGCTTTCAATGAGGTATTCCAGCTGTGCGATATTGCTAAGTACAACCAGATGTTCACTCACAACAGAATTTTGCCCCATGGATTTCAGAAACTCACTGTATGGCAGCACTGCAAGTACAATCACTCCCAAAAGATCCCACTAGCAGCCACTGAGAACAAGAGAGTTCTCTGTGAGCTTTCAGACACTTCGAGGTGGCCAGTGACACCATTTGCTCAGGCCAAAGACACTACATGCTACTACAACACTGGCTTTTTAGCAGGGCGCTTCACAAGAAATAACAGAAACTAGCCAGATCAGACGCATGAAAATGTTTCCAAGAAATCAGCAGGAAGTAAAAGTGACCTTGAGCTATTCTAAACAGAAGGCCTACTGATATAACCCAAGGACTGCTGAAATCCCATTTGGAACCCAAAGCAATGTGTCACAAAACATTTCTGAAGTGTCCTACCCATACTTAACACAGAAAAGAGCATACAAGCATTCCAACAAACCCCACCACTATGATCCTGGCGATCTGGTGAGAACAGGCAAAGACACAGCATAATTTTACTGCTGATGTCAGGAGAGCAGATGGAAAAGGCAGTGCCAGTTCGCTGTCCAAGGCGTGCCTGCAGTCTCCTGGGACACTGCATCTCCCAACACACAATGCCTTTTGTTGTACTACAGAAAGAATGCAACCAAAATAAGAGGAAGGCAGCTGACACTACCAACTCCAGCAACAGCTAAACCCAAAAAGCACCTACAGCACAAGACAAGCCAGGGTTTTCAGTCCATTCCCTGTCCTGTTTTTCCTTCTTTCTTTTCTTGCCCCTCTCAGCCACATCAGTTTGAAACAATGATGACTTTCACATACTTGATCAAAAAGCCCATTGAAACAGGGTTTTAAAGAAACCTCCCCCGTTCACACCGGCTGGCTGACAGAGCGAGGCGGTGTGGTTTTCCTCCCAGCAGCAGAGTCACTAACACCAGTCAGCCCCGCGCTTGCCTAAGGTCAGGTAGCACTGACGAGTCCTGGAGCACTTGTGAGCCAGCCCTGCTCACTGCGTTTCCATCCTCGGGGTCCTCCCCAGCCGCAGTGTGCAGACGCTGCTGCCAGGACGCCCCCGGTAGCGGTGCTAATTAAAGCGGTGTGCTAAAGACCATTATGTAAGAGCCAATTATTACACAAACTCGCTCCCGCTTCGGCGCCAGCACGGCCTCCCCAGGGACGCGGTGTCCCAGCGGGGCCCGGGCTGAGCCCGGCCAGCCCCGGCATGGCCCCGGCACGGCCCGCAGCTGCCGGAGCGCACAGCGCAGCAGCGCCCGCTTTTCCCACTGAAACAGCAGTCATCCGTTACATTTGGATTTACAGCCCCTCTGAGAGCCGCACCAACCCCACATTCGCCTCACTCACTCTCCTGACACTGCCCACACCCATCCCTCACCCCACACACATCCGGCACACACCGATCCCTACCCCGCCACCTCCCCGCTGCCCCAGCCCCACACACCGACAGAGACCCCCCCCTCTGCTGCCCAACAGCCTGTGTCCCC
>VWZW01004120.1:342770-364269 GCA_013397115.1 Edolisoma coerulescens
CCGGCCCCGCGCCCGCCGCCCCTCAGGCGCGAGGGAGCGCCGGGCCCGGCCCTGCGCGGCCCCGGGCAGCACAATAACGTGGGCAAAAAGGGAGCGAGTGACACGTGTTAGGAGGAAAAAGCACCAGCAGGGGTTTTTCCTCATTAGTAACGTTCAAACCCACGCTGTTACCTTGAGGGGAGGAGGGGGGCCTCGGCTTTTCGTTTCTTTTCAGCAGTCTTCCACACTTCAGCGCTGAGGGGCACTGGCTGATGAGGCTCAAAATCGCAAAGCTCTTTCGTAATTAATTCGCCATATAAATTATGGAGAACAAAAGGGCTCATTTTGCTGACTTCCCGGTTTTTTGGTTTCATATGACTGCTTGTCTTGGTTAAAATTTCCACTGAGCCCGGTAAGGAGGGGAAGGAATGGGCCCAAAGTGCATGGCGGTTAATCAGTAGTTACTGCTGTTAACGCAGTGGTTACTGAGTAGTCCCTGCTTTAAAGCCTCTAAATATCATTTTTGCAAAACCAGAGGCTCAGAAGTCACAAGAGGCTTTGTTATTACTAGTGCATTTTTTAATTCGCCCGGCTTCCTGTACTGAAGAATTTTTTAGTTAAATAATGCAGTGCAAGTATCCTAGATGAGATAAGAGTGTTCCCAGGTTATCTCATGTGGAAAGATGCGGATCATCTTCAATGACTCTGAGCTTTCACTTGTTTCTTGTTTTCATTAAAACAATGAAACATAGCTTCATGTTGCATGGAAGAGTAAACCAAAAAATAGGTCATCTTAATGAAAATTTTCAGAACAGTATTTTAGCACATGCAAAAAAATACTGTAAGTTTGAAATAATTATTTTATCTGGCTGACAAATGTGCTGAACTGAAAGAGGACACCCACAGCAGCCCTTACCTGCGTCTCTCTGCTCTGTCCAGTGCTCAGATACACCACCAGCCGTTCCTGGATCTCCCCAGGGAACGGGCACGGCCCCGAGCTCCAGGAGCGTTCGGGCAGCGCTGCCAGGGATGCCCAGGGTGGGGTTGGTGGGGGGCTGTGCAGGACCGGGAGCTGGACTCGATCACCCTTGTGGGTCCCTTCCAACTCAGGATATTCCATGATTCAGTGATTCTTCCTTTGGACCTACCAATTTTCAGCTTTTGTAATATTTACAAAATGGATAAAGCCTCCTACAGCAGCCTGAAAATGAACCTGACTGCTCTGAGATTCCTGTGCTCCCACCATGGTTAAATGCTTCTCTTCAGCTGAAAGCTGTAACTTATTGCTCTCATGTTCATGCAGTAATTTCATAAATTCATATGCATAAGCTGAAGTGACTTAGGAACCATGTAAATGAAGGTGAAACAATTAACAGTCCTGCAGGAGAAGATGTCCCTTTCACTCCATGTTTTCTAAACACAAGAAGGAATAGCATATTGAAGGTACTTGACACGGCTGGATATTAAGTTGAATTGAGATTTAGATTCTGCTTTGGATTGTTTGATTATGCTGATGAACTAAAGTGATATATAATTAAAGGAAAAAATAGTAGAAATGCTACTCTGATATGATCTGAGGAAAGAAATAGTATTACTCAGGCTTGCAGTATTTTTGCTTTTAGGAATATCTAATAAAAATGCCAAATTTCTGTAGCAACGGTGCTTGGTTGCCATAGTGCTCTATGTTCTTAATTTGCATTGAAAAAATTAGAACTCAGGTTTCTTTAAATAAAACTCAGACTTGGTTTTGACTTTGCTGATTATAGGTGACCAAAGTTTAGTCCTGTGCCAGAAGAAAATCCTTACCTGTATTTATTAGAAAATGAGTGTAATTCCAGATATTGTATTAAGATGCAGCCATAGGTTAAAATGTAGCAAATCCTGTATTTAGATTTTTTCAAGGAACAATTTCATCTGCTGACTTGTACAGCTCTGGTTTTCTTTGGAAATACATTCTCGTACTCATTTCTGTGTTCTTGTGTAGGCCAGACTGCACTATTTGGGGTTTCCTTCTTTCCCATGGGATGTTATTTTTTCCCCCTGCTTGTTCATTTGGACAATCGGCTGTGGCCACTTTGGTGCAATTTAAACATCTTCTGCTTCCAGAGGCTGCAAAGAGCTGCCCCTCATCCCCACCGCCTTCACAGCAGGTGCTAGCATGGATTACTTTCCATGACCTCGTTGATATTCATGAAAAGTCTGGGACTCCTGATGCTTTGTAAACATTTCTTGTTATGGGAACACACAAAGATCAGAACCACCAAATAAGCCAGATATCCCTAGGAAAGCAAGTCATAAATTGGACTAATATTTCTAATAAATAGCTAATCCTTTTGTCAAAAAGCTGACCAGTATCAAAAAGTTTGAATCCAATGAAAAGTAGTAAACTACTACTAAAAGGAGTTTCCTAGTTTTCAGAAGTTTTTCTGCCATAAAGAGAGACTCAGCCTAGTGATACAGATTAAAAAACAGCCATAGCTCCAAACCCTGTGGAAACTTGTGAATGGCCAACATGCAAAGGAAGGCGAGTCCTGGTAATGAATTGTCTCTCTGGCCCATCTTAGTGAGCACAGAGTGAGTTTTGTGCCTTTTGCACAATAAGCTCTCCAGTCTAATAACCAGCTTCCGGAAAGGAAACACAGCACCAGCCCACAAAATACCTTCCTGCTGAGTGCCTTTGAGAATGTCCACTGTTTGCTGGCTGTATCTGCCTGTGAATAGTGACATTTCACCTGCTGTGGATGGCATTTTGGATTTTCACAAAAGGCAAATTGGCACCACAGATGCAGAAATCTCTCATTATAAACAAACAAAACCCACAAACAAATGAAGAAATGAAGGAGGCTCTAGGTCTGTTAGAGCAATTGCATTTTCTAGTTTGGTTATAGCTGTTTCCAGTCTGGTCTTCCTAAATAATCTAAACCAAACACTCCAATGCTAGGAAAGAAGGCAAGCTGCAAGAAACATGGATGAACAGAGGTAACCACCATGAACAATTGTAGGAGGGGTGCCATTCTAACTCTCCAGCTTCATTTAGCCTCTCCTGTTGCAGCACAGGCTGAGCAGTGTCTGGAGTTGCAGGGGTTAATCTGAAGACCCAGTTTAAGTCAATGTAATTGCACTGGTGCAAAGGTCTTTCCAGCTGCTGTAATGGCATCTGAGCTCCACATGGATCATTTTTATTGGATGTTGCTTACAAATTGGTTTAAGTTAAACTGAAACAAATGTTCATTAAGGTTCTGTGCCACTGTAAAAGTAAATTTACATTTCTTGGGATCAGTGTTCAAGTACAGGAAAGTCTTGTGGCTTGGGGAGAAGTGCTCATGTGTAAAAAAGTGATTGTATTCCTTTTCTCTCTCTTCTTCCACCTTCTCCTCCTCCAACAGACAAACAGGGTGAGCTGGCTCCTAAATTGCTGCATTTAATATTCCACTATATTGATATGAAATTAAATGATTTGCATTACTATGTTGCTGTTCACAACCTGAAGTAAGGTGCTGAAATTTTACTAAATTTCAAATGCAATGCAAGTAGCAGCATAAATGGAACTTCAGAGGAATGAAAGTTCCCTGCCTTAGAGCTGTGCAAGTTGGGAATAGTTCTGTGCACGTCAGTCAGGTTCCATCTGCTGCTGTGCTTTCCTCAGGGTAAATGAGAACAAGTGTGACCCCCCCCACTGTCCCAGACAGAGCAGAGACAGTGCTTTGATGCTCGCTGCTGTTACTCAATGGTCGCTTCTGCAACAGAGGAATTCAGAGAGGAAAACAGCTACACTGAGGTGTAAGATAACATCCCATTTTCTTCAGGCTTATCTCTGTTTTTTTCCTGAAATGCTCCCTTTTTTATCTTTCTGACCTTTGAACTCTGCCAAAAGCACCATCTGGTGTTGAGGTACCTTGCAAAACTTCTCCTCTGATGCTTGTATGTGGATTAATTTACACTCATCATGAAATGTATCGTTATAAATCTGCTACATCTTAGCAACTGTATGATGGAAACTGCCTAAAAATCTTTCTGCTTGCAAGAGATTGGGGAAAAACCCCAAAGCTGAACTGTAACTACAGCTATTAAAGTTTAAAAGCTGAAGTTAAGAGAGTGTGCAGTTCACCAAGCAGAGGATATCTCTGCTCAGCAGTGAAATGAGGAACAAAAAATTGTAACTGGTTTATCGAGTTTCTTTTGTCAGACTGATTTTTATCAGAGAAAGGAGTTTCAATGACTACATACATAAAGCCACAGCAAGGGGTTTTCAGTTACAATCACTCATCTCTTTAAAAATTATTATTGTCAGAGTTAAATTCTCTCATCTGTTGTATTTTGAGTAAATGGGCCTTAAAAATTATTTTAAGCATTGTGGCAAGAAATGGCAGGAAAGCCACTAGATGGCATTTTTAATCCAGCTTTTACAGCTGTGCAAGTTGAGTCGCTGTCCTAAATGTGAGGCCTCTGTTCTCTCAGTAAGGGCAGCTGCAATCCCAGGAGAAGGTAAGTGAATTCTTGAATTACAGTCAACTCCCATTTTTCCTTCAACACGCTTGGTAAAAGATAAGGATAGCTCATGTTTTAGAACCACCCAATCTCAAAATAAATCAAGTGCATTAAATAGGTGTTTGTACAATACAATATTTGTGGGTTTTTTAATGGATGATCAGGGTCTCAAGAAACAACAAAGAATACGAAAGTCTTCCTTTTATGTTTTACTTCACCATGGTAAAAAATAGATCATGTTCTTCCATCCGACAACTGAAAAAAAACCAAACCAAACAACCCAAAACCCCTTTAAGTAAAATAAAATTTATTTCTGAAGGAAGGCACAGTTCAGTTTCTCCCTGGCACTGAACACCTTGGGGCAACGCAGCATTTAAAGCTCTTTGCAATAGCTAAGCTTTTACAATAACCTTGTAAGCTAAACATTATCCTTCTGTTGTTCGTGACTAAACCACCCTCAAAGAAGCTTAAGCACTATGTGCAAGGTCACAGAACAGACACGTTCTGGGCATAAATAAACTTTTTTTTAGGTTGAGGAGTTGGAGCTGGGGAAAACTGGACAAAGTTTCAGTGTACAAGCCCTCTTTACCTACTGCAAGAGACAGGGAGCAGAAACCTACCCCTATGCTTAAAATGAGAGGAAAACACTGTAAAAAGTTGATTTTGACCTGCTCTGTGAACACCTGTACTGATATAAATACAGCAGTACTGGGATAGCTTGATTGTGCTACATATGGTAAATAAGATTGGTTATATTTTAGTCACAAAAGTATTTTAAATTTGCCCCAATAAATTTTTTTTTGGCTATCAAAATGTAAGGTTTTTTGAAAGACTTTTTACATTTTAGAATGCATCTCTTCATGTAAATTTTAACAGGGACATATGATTCATGATAATAATCTAACTCTGGGCAAGAAGGCATTCAAGTTATACAGTATGTCAGAACTTAGGTGAAAGGATTAAGCTGAAACAGAAACTGTTAATCCCAGAAGATGGTAAGAACTGTGATATAGACTAAAAAGAGGTGTCAGAAATAATTTCTAGAATTTAAAAACATGCCCACAAACTTGGGAGGGATAACTCTTATCTGTACTTAGACCATTCCACTATAGCTTAGTCAGGGTTTCTGTAGAACTGAAGATAAAAAATCAAAGCATTCCTCAGTCCAAAAGAGATGCATCAGTTGAAAACATCAAACATCATTTCTGTTAATAAGAATCCAAGAAAAATAGTGCTGTAAGTAGGGAGAGGTGGGTCTTCTCAAAATAAAAGATGAAGATATGCACATATGATTTTAAAGTCTCATTTATTTCATTTGTTAAAGAAATTAAGATACATTAAATAGAGTTTCTGCAATACCAGTTTGCATTACTAGCAAAGTTACTAATAATAGCTAAAACCATTGCATTTTGTAAAGATTTTCCATTGCCTTTAGCATCTGCTGGATAAGAATCTCACATCTAAAACAATGCTGAATTAGCCCTCACAACAGCCCTGTGAGGTAGAGGTCAGTGTTACCCTCTTTTTACATAAGAGGAAACTGAGAAACAAAGTGGTTTAGGTCAGTGTACCAGAAAAACCATAGAGATTTGAGGAGCAGAATTCTAGTCTTTCCTTCCTTGTACTGTGCTCCTCATCTCGTGTCTTCCTTCCTTGGAGAAAGGGGAGCAGCCCACAGCAGCTGCTGTTCTCCTTTCTCCCCACTTTCCTTGGCGTTGTACATCTTTGATTTCTCCATCTCAGCCGATAAGAAGTGATCAACATCAGCGATTCCCACCTGAACTACACAGACAGAACAGACCCTGGGAAGCCCAGAACTACAGCAACTGGGAATTGACCCTGGGTAGTCACAGAGAACATCACAGTATCAAGAACCAGAGTTGGAATTTTGTCACTAAGCTGCAGAACCAACACGTGGCTTTTCTAAAGCAACTTTTGCAGAGGTAAAAGGACTCAGGAGCGCTGACGCCTCGTGTGTGCAGGGAGCTCCCCTGCGAGGCAGCCCTGGGCCAGGGAGCGTCTGTGCTGCAATGCACACTCGGGGCAGACCAGATCTACCCACGTTAGGTCCCTAAAGGAAACAAAGTAGCTGCTTGCTGTAGGGCAGACACTGAAGGCGGTCCTACTGCAGAGCATAGCGCTGAACTGAGGTAGAATCTGAGCAATTGAGGACCACAAAACACACCTGGGTCACTACAGAGGAACTTTTCAACTAAATTGACCCTGACCAGGGCACTGTGGTCCTGTGTTCTGCATGGGCTGGAAGGATAAATACCTAAATAACACTGTGCAGTAAACTGCTCTGCTTTTCAACACAGCATGACCTTGCTGTTTTCTTTATAAAGATAGCATCTTAGAACAGTAGATTTAAAATATATATTTAATTTTCATACCAGGGCCTACTTGAAGTGAATAAAGAACTTTTTCTAGTGCTACTCATACACTCTGTGTCATCAGGCAGCAAGAATACTGTGAAAGCAATCTTTAAATCAGAGCTCAGCAAATACTAACAACAGTTAAGTAGGGAAAATTTAAGTCAAAGTTTTCCAAAATTCTTGATTACTGTTTCCTCATGTATTAAATGAGACAATTAGAAGTTGTAGCCATCAGGACTGGTAGATCACTACATAATTTCCCATTTTGTATCAAGTTGGATTTTAATTTCATTTTAATTTTACAGAGTTTCAGGTCTTGGATAACAACCTAGTACACTCGGCTATCGCTTATATTAAATAGTGCTGGTTAAAAAGATCTCATTTCTCCAAAGAATGAGCACTTCAAATAAAATACAGAGCCAAAAGATTGTTCCCCTCCAAGCAGAGAGTTCATGGAAATGCCTGTCTTGTGTTTTCCATGAGTGGTGTGAAGACCAGAGTTCCTGTTTATAGTATCTCACACGTGGAAGCTCTTGGATATCTCAGGACCATTATCAGTTTTCTTCAGGCCTTGAAGGAAGCTCGAACAATTCTCCCCTTCAGAGGCTGAGGGGGGCGGAAATTATTGGCCATTTGGATCCTCTGGTCTTCCTCACTGGTGAAGAGCAGCATGCGGAATTTCTCCAGCTGGAAATTCAGGGGAGACAATTCACTGCTTAAGGGGGCAATCAACAGTAATGTTTTTAAAAAAGGACTAAAAGGAAGTATTCAGTATATTTTAATCAGTTAATGAAGCAGGTTCAAACAAAGCTCCTGGAGAGTATTAACAGAAAGTAACAGAAGCCCTGAGGACTGAACATGCTGAATATTTACAGACTTTTAACTTAGCCTCATTTCAAATCAAAACAGTCTTTGCCTGCTTATCCAGCACTGAATCCTACAAGAACTGAGAGAGTATCAGAAGTTTACCTGTTTCACAGAGATTCTGATGGGTTCTTTCAGCACTATCCATGTCACACTCTCATTAAGGGGTGGGGTTGTCAGAGAACCAAGGTATGTCCAATAATCTAGACTCAAGGGCAGGAGACATTTAGGGTTGAAGCCTCTAAACTGAGCTTTTGTTCCCTGGGAAAAGAAAATGGACTTGAAATTTATCCTTTTACTTTTAACAGGTTAAATAACTTTTTTGAAAGAGAAGAGAATGTTAAAGTGACATTAAAAATAGGGGAAAGGAGAAGTCTGTAAAGGTTTGGCTGCCTTATAACAACTGCTAGCCAAAAGGAGATGGCAAGTGTGATGCCTAATGCTGTCTTACTGGACTTTGAGGGCTTGCACAATTATGTCTACCAAAATTCACCTCCTGTCACAACAGGCCCAAAAATAATGCAGGAGGTGTGTTCTGTATATAGTGTTCAGTGTGAGCTATAGATAATATCATGGCAGAGTTCCTTGTCTCATTACTTGCTATTTTCTATTCTTCTCACCTATTTTAGTAGAAAAATTTAAACTCTATAGCCATTTTCTCCATTGGCTTTAAAAGAAAAATGAAAATCAAACCTTCAAGTCTAAAATTAGAGGAAGGTGGATAGATAGAGGAAGATACATCAACCAAAAGATTATAGAAATAGAAGGAGGTGCTGCCTAAAGTAATGATTGCCTTAAGTACCACAGTCTAGAGCAAAACTCTTCAGCCTGGAGGAATATCCAAAAGGATCTCAGTCACTCAGAAAACACTTCAGGAACCGACTAACTCTGGACCTCAGTGAGATCATCCCTGACAGAGCTCTGCAGCAAAGACAAACAGGCAGCTTCCACTTGTTCCAGCCTAGGCTCAATGGAAAAGGGATTATTTTGCTGAGTCTTAAGAGCTGAGCCTCAAGGGTCATGGAGCTGTTGATTTTAGATTTTTTGGGAAAGGCAGAACCTCTGGATGACCAGTGGGGTCAGCACAGCCTCGTGAGGCACCTGAGATTAGGTAAATAATATGGACTTTGGAGGGGAAGAAACTACAACTACAGTTATGTTCTAGTTATGGGAGTATCTGTGCGTGGGTGATTTTCATTTTTGTCTCAAACATGTACATGAGCATGATTTTTAAAGGATATCCCAGAAGCAAATTTAAAGAGCTGAGAACTTACTTTAAATTTTACCATGTACAAAGCATCAGTGAGTCTGTTCATACTGGCATGTTCTTTTCCAATCTAAAATAATGGAATAGACAGGTTGAATAAGAAGGATTACAACTATGCTTTAATTAGGTGTTGTTTTCTTACCCAAATCTTAACATTCCTACCAAAGTTTATCAGCAATTTGCAGTGCATTAGTGCTTCCAGTAAGTCATCTGTTTTCCTTAAGCACTTCTTAAATATGTGGCATGGTCCTCAAACACTTTACAGCATAATGCTTTTCATCATGTAAACATGCTATTTTTGCAATTCTTACCTCCAAGAAAACACCAACTACTGCCAAGCCATCTGGAGCTGCTGCTGCCTCTCCAAATGTTGCATATTTTCTGGCATTCCAATGAACTAAGTGGAGCTTTAAAGAAAAATAACAAATAAGAATTAAATTAGTGATAGAAGCCGTGAATGTGGTTTCTTGTTGACAGCACGAACAGTTGTTCATAACAGAATGGTTTTGTGTCAAAGGCGTTGCTGGAAACATGAAGTTCAGTCTTTTGGACAGGTCCATGAGTGTGGGCAGGCACTAGGCAAGTTTTCTGTAACAGCCCACACTGGTGTGGCATGGCCAGGCTTTGGGAGTGGGAGGGTACAGGGGTGGCTTCTGTGAGAAACCGCCAGAAGCTTCCCCAGCTCGTGATCACAAGGAAGGGACCCAGGCTGGAGCAGCTCCTGAAGGACTGACTGCACCCAGGGAAAGGGACCAGGCTGGAGCAGCTCCTGAAGGACTGACTGCACCCAGGGAAAGGGACCAGGCTGGAGCAGCTCCTGAAGGACTGCAGCCCATGGGAGGCTCTCAGGCTGGAGAAGTTCATGGAGTTCACAGTCTCCTGTGGGAGGGACCCCACACTGGAGCACGGGAGGAGTGTGAGGAGCCCTTCCCCTGAGGAGGAAGGAGCAGCAGAGACAGCCTGGGATGAGCTGAGCACAGCCCCCATTCCCCGTCCCCCTGCACCACTCGGGGGAGGAGATGGAGAAAGCTGGGAGTAAAGTTAAGCCCAGGAAGCAAGCAGGGGTGAGGAGAAACTGTTGTAGGATTTAGTTTTTATTTCTCATTATCCTACTCTGATTTGGTTGTTAATAGATTTTTTTGTTTTGCTGTGTCAGTACTGGTGTGGGATGTCTCCCTGCCCTTATCCCAACGTTTCCTCTCCCCATCCAGCTGAGGAGGGCAGGGATGGCTGACCTACCCATGGTGAGCAAGGAATCAGAATCCTAATCCTGTCCCCACTGCAGACAAAGTCATGTGACAACAGCATTTGCATGAAATAATCCCATCTGTGAAAACACATCCTTACCTCACAGGGAAAAGGTTTTCCATCAATGGTATGCTCTGATCCCTGGCTGTGTGTGGTCCCCCAGTGGAAATGGAACTGCTTTAGCCGGAATGGATTCTGAAAGGGCCCTCCACTGATTGCTGGGAAGAAGAACAAAAAAAAAATTTAGAAAAAGAGAAAAAAGCTTAAGCATTCTGGCTTTTTAGCTTCCTGCTAGTAAAACTAACCACTGTTGGCACAATAGTGGAAAAAAGCCAGCAGCCTCTCCCAGCTGCCAGCATGAAAAAGATGCATCATCCAGGCATTTAAGAGGGGTGGATTTATTAAAGGAAAGCACCTAAATTCATTTGAAAATGTAAATTAAAACATTGCGTGGCTACCTGTACAGAATTTGTAGCTTTCTTGAAAGAGTATATTTGACACATGAAGATGTGGTAACCACCCTTATGGCTACGCCTTTCCTGTTAAACACAATAAACACAAGTGGAACAGGTGGAGCAGCCCTGGGAGAAGCACTTGGGGTGCTGTGGGTGAGAGCTGGCCCTGCCCCAGCCCTGAAACCCCCCTGTGGGCAGCAGGGGAGGGGGATTCTGCCCTCTGCCCCCTCAGCTGAGACCCCCCTGCAGAGCTGCCCCAGCCCTGGGCCAGCACGGGAAGGAGCTGGAGCTGCTGCAGAGAGCCCAGAGGAGGCACCAGGATGAGCAGAGGGATGGAGCAGCTCTGCTGGCAGCAAAGGCTGCGAGAGCTGGGGGTGTTCAGCCTGGAGAGGAGAAGGCTCCAAGGGAACCTTATACCCTGAACATCAGGTAGACAATTCAGCTAAGTATTTCCTTCTTACAGTATCTTTACTTCCAGGGGAGGTTATCTATATTCCATTTCTTTTAAATACCTGATCCCATAAAAGAGGAAATATAATAGCTGTTACTTCACACGACACCACTCAACCTCAAATCACCTTCTAAAGGTAAGGAAATGCCACAGAGACACTTCATACATCATTTAGAAATAACACCTAAGAACAGAGGAATGTTTAAGATGCTACCTAAAGAACATATTTTATCAACAGCATCAGTAATCCCTGTAATTTCATGTGCCACCAAACCTAAGACATTTTGCCCAACAGACATCAAAACCTGATCAGGGTCTCACATTAAGAAAATGAAAATTACATTTAGTATCTGTAAAGCTTGTATCCTCAGTGCAGTTCATAACATTTTATTTACAGAGTGAAAGCTGGGGCTTGCACAGTGCTACCACATGTGCATGGTTCCAGCTGGCCTTTATGCAGGAAACTGGCCTTGCCAAAGCAAAGGTTTTAGTATTAATTAAGGATATAAATATCTCCTAGTATGTTTTTCTAAACTTAGCAAAAGAATGCATCACCTGTCCCAAATATTTTAAGAAATTTACCTATTATGGATTACTGTCAAAATTCTGTTGTGTCATTTATGCAGAGCTTTGAGTCACTAGATCTATTTCAACAGAACTAAAACCAGTTTAAACTACGTTTTCCACTCCTAGCAGTCATCTTCCTTGAAAAAATGTTATTGAAACAAGACATGTGCTTAGTGTAGAAAGGGTCTCATTCCTGACAGGTGCTCTGAGTCTGTATCTCTAAATGCAGAGTAATAGATGTTCTTAAACTTCTAAAGCTGAATAAAGTTCACTGTTACACAGATACAGTTCAGCTGAAAATCGCATTAAAGTAGTTAGCAAGCTAAGATAATACTTCCACAGATATTTTACAAATTCTATTTATAGGATGACATTCTGAACAGATCTGTGCAGTAAAAATGGAAAATGCTCACCCAGTCTTCTCTGCAAATTCAGTTAAGATGAGATGCTTGAAAACCTGACCATTTCATTGGGCAGGTTCTCGAATTCATTCCAGAAAAATACTTAAACAAAATGGCTGGAATTTTAACCTCTAACCCTTATTTCAAAGGGTTACCAGTACAGGCAAGCCAGTTCACAGAAAAAGTAACTTGCTTTGAATATCAGGGTATCTTATTTAGCTTGCATCAATCAGCACACCCAAAAGGAGGATGAAATCAGCTGATAGGTTTAAAAATTGTTCCGGTTCTTTTTGTTTTGTTTTTTTTAAATGCACTCTTTCCATTTATCAGCAGCTTTATCATCTCCACTTGAATGCTCTTCCTCTACCCCAGATGTAAAAGTACAGTCTACCATGGAAACAGACCTAACAGAAGAAATAATCAATCACTTAAAAGAATTTACATTCTCTGCCAAGAGCTGAGACAAGAATAATTTACAACTGCAGACAGTCCAACATCCAAAGTTGGCTGCTACCAACTCAGAACCCAGAATTAGCTGAAGATTTTATAATTCCTGAAGAAACCAAACTGCTACAAGTCAGGGAGGAAAGAAAATGCAAGGTAACAGTGACCAGTCCAGGTACAGCTTGGTGCAGTGAGTATGATGACTGTGCTGCATGACCCATCTCTGCCATCCTCTTCCCTTCCCTGTGGATGGCAGCTGGGCACTGAGCCAGAGCTGGCACACGAGTTGGCATCTTTGATTTAGGTGATCACGAACCAGGGCACTGAGGAGCTTACATCCCTGCTCTGGGTGCTGGAGAGATGCCCAGCAAACTTCAATTCTCATCTAAAAGAAAAGCACTGCAAACAAACTTCTGATTTTCCTGATGCAAGAGCTTTTCCTAATGAAGAAACACTATATTGATCTGTGATATTGCATTGCTAGAGAGGCTCAAAGTGAAGACAAAATATAAATGGCTCCAGTCACATGCCTTGTTCATCATACAAGTTACACTGTACAGAATGTACTTAATTATCTCCCCCACTAAGTCACAAACTGCTGTTCTGAGTTAGCTGGCTCTGTTAGTCTCACCTGTCCTGTCATCAGTGTCTTCAAACTCCACCATAACGGAGTGGCCAGTGTTGGAGATGCTGAGAGAGGTACAGGACTCATAGGAGATGACAAGTGGCTTCAGGCTGGGGTCATAGACTGCTCTTGCAGAGACGATGTCAATGGGGGACTGGCGGTTCCCCTGGGCTATAGGGTAAGCTTTGTGCCACTCGGAAGGTCCTTCAAAAGCAAACAAAGGAAAGCATCATTATTCCCTTCCTGCCATACAGAAAATGGTCATTATGGGTTTTCGTGAGGCTTGAAATAAAGCTTGCTCAGCAAGAGTGACTCGAATGTTTGGAATGTGGGAAATTCATTTAAATTCTAGGCTGGTGTGTTTTTATTAGCACAAGCAGGCTGCAACAAGATGGGGATTCAAAAACCTTGTGCAGAACACACTGAGGAGATCACAGCACATCAACAGCCTGCTGCACCCCCCGTTACTTGTGCCACTCTCTCTCTGCAGAGGCTGCAGTCACCTTGCTAAGGTGTTCCAAGGTGGGTACAGGTGTAAACACTCGCATGCACAAACACACTCCCCCAAGGAAACAGCTTTTAATTCTCCCTGGGAAAGAGTGTAAAAGCTCCAGCAATTCTAATTAGATGCAGATGACTCAATCTCTTAGCTACTGACTATGCAGTTATTTTTAAAATCATTTTATGACTGCAGTAAATCTTTGAGACAGCTCCATTCTTCACTCATGCCCATTTTGGTATCTCTCTAACCTGAGTGAAGGGTACAGGATGATAATTAACACTTTGGGACTTCCTGACCTCAACAGAGCAGGGAGAAAGACCAATTTAATAGCACAACTCTGCTGCCAGAGCTGGAACATTCTTAAGCCATTTGAGATAACAAAAGCTTATCCATATCAAAGAATTCCTTTTTCTTATGGCTCATTTTCTACTTTGCTATGGTAGTGAAAGCAGCAATTAAATTCCTCTGCTGCTTCTGTTCATAAAGTATAACAGTAACAACTGTACTTTGGGATTCTCAAGAAGCACATTTTTAATTGTAGCATTCTCACATACTTTCACAAAGGGGAAGCTTTTTTTAAAATCAACCATAGGTATTTAGCCTCCTTGAGTTTACATAACAAAACAGTGATCTATTACACTTTTGCTTGGCTTTGACATTTTTGCAAAGCTAAGCTTATAAAATAATATCTTTTCTCAGCTTGCCTGCAAAGCAGATTTAGGAATTAAGTGCTGTTACACAAGCTAAGGCAACACCATTTGGCTCTCACAAGCTTCATAAGAGCATACGTGGCTTTATTGCTACTACCTACAAACACAAACACATAACATTATCTGCTAGCACTAACCAGCTTCACTTGGTATTCAAACTTGCTTTTAGACTCACAGAAACTAAAGTAATTGCTGTTAGGAAAGAGACTGGCCCCTGAAGGTTACGCAAAAGACTCTTGCTGGACATTCAGCAGCTAAAATAATTACTGTAAAGAGAGACAGACTCCTGGAAGTTATGCAATTGTCTTATTGGCCAGCATCAGCCACTCATCCATCCTCTCTGTAAAGGATACAGGCACTATAAAACACTACTGTGGCAATCTCTCAGAAGCTCCACATCCCCCCTCACGCTGTGACACGCATCCTTGGAGGTGGGAAGCAAAGGAGGAGGACTAAATTAAAAACTGTCAAATCAGAAAGCGTAAGTTGTTCTGTAAGAGATCTGATACTGATCTGTACAATTTATTGATGTACTAGACAAACATAACACATAGCTTATTTTATTCACTTTTATAAAAGCCTAGATATCACATTTCAGCAGCCACACAGAATCAGGAGATCTATTACCGCTCTACTAAATCTTCTTTGCTTAACAGAATTGCTTCTGGAGAGAGACACAGGTAATCTTTTTTATAACAGCATTTTGGAAAGGGACCCATCTGTAATATCTGCAGTCTGAAAAAACCCCAAACCACTCAAACTGCATCCCTCAGTTTAGGAATGTTGATTGCAACACTGAAAGGCAGCAGATGTAAACTTGTGCATCTTTTGGTGCCACTTTCTGGGTGCTATTGATTATCAATAAAGTAATTAATTACCTGCTGTATATACTTGATTCTTGCAGACATCAAAATGCAGGCAGCTCTGCAGGGCTCAGGCAACAGCTCTAGAAAGAAAAGGAGTGGGGGAAGACAGAGAGATGCAGCACGGAAATGCCATAACCTACCGTCAGCCTGCCCATATCCCCAACTGTGGTGGCCAGTCATTTTGGGAGCTGCCCCTGCTTGGCTCCAGCTCCCTGAGCAGGGCACTGCTGCCTACCTGCCTTTATACCGGCTCCCCGTGGGATAGGGTCAGCCCCTTAAAGATACAGAGCAGCCAAAGCAATTCCTGCAGGACAGGGAAAGTGCCCGTGTTCTCCTGCTCCAGCCTTGCTGCTCCTGCTCCTGCTCCCCCTATTTGCTAAGGCAGCACAGGTGAAGAAAAATGTAAAACTCAGATAACTGAAGTCTCAGGACTTAGAGAGAAAGCCAAACTGTGGATCAAATTTAGGAAAAAATATCATTGTTTTCCCATTCTCTGCCCCAAGGAAGCAAAAGCCGTAAGGTGCTCCGAGCATCAGGACAGTCATGTGCAGGTGGGACCTGCCCTTCTCACATCTGTGTTCTGCAGGGAGAAACATCACTGCCTCTCTGCTGAATCCCTCCTTCCAGCTGCAAAAAAGGAATGATGTTTTCACCAGATCTGTAATTAATCACAATCGGTACTTAGATGAGATGGAGAACATTCTCATCTTGGGAAAAAATTTCTTGTGCTGCTTTTAAACAAGGTACAAAATCACACAAAGTAGGGATAAATTGGAAATCTGATTTTAATTTTGCAACTTTAAAGAAACTTTTTAAATAGAAAAAATTGAAAGTGTGGTTATATGAGGGACAGAACACAGCAGACTCCAGAGAAAGGAGTTGATCTGTGAAGCCTCAGTTATCTGGAATGATCCAGTAGTTGCCTGCACCCTGCTAAAGCCATGAAGAGGCTACAATGAGACACCCAACCTGCAGCTGTAAAATGTCTTGAGACATCTCTGGGGCAAGGAAAATGGCTCCTTCATTGTAATTTTGTTAGATCTGAGGAAATGCTGTCTGTCAAGGCTACATTTTACAAACACATTGATTTTCACAAAGACAATAGCACACAAAAATAGGGACTCTTCAATTATGCAATCAAGAATATGGAAGAAAAAAATCAATAAGAGCATTTTATGCAACTTTTATGTTGTGGTACTGTCTTGTAAGTATTAATTTCCTTTTTCAGGAGGTTTCCATGAGAGTCAGCTATAAAACCTTGGAGAGTTGCTAATGCCAGCTAAATCACTCACAGGGGGATGTAAACTGCTGCAAAGGTCTCCACAGGAGAGTTCTACAGTGACTTACTCGGGTCAGCTCCTCAAAGTATTCCTCTTAGGCTGCTGTGACCCGCTCAGGTCCCTGACACACGCCTGGCACAGACCCTGGGTACGGCTGTGTCCCCACAGTCTGGGCACACAAGCCCTCCTGGGGACCCAACACTGGAATTAGGACCTTAAAATACCCACTCAGATGCAGAGTCAGGAAAGCTGTTCTAGGGAAAAATACAAAAAATGCCAACACAGCAGTGAAAAGAAATGGAAGAGGGATTTTGTGTGTTAAAAGAGCAGAGCACAAACGGGGGAAACCCACGTGCAAGGCAGAGAATGCTGAGCAGCTGTTTTTAAGAGAAACGTCCTCACTGGGCTCAGGTGAGCCCACAGGGCACAGTGGCACTGCACTGCCCAACCTGCCCTCGACACCAGGGACCCCTTCAGCTTTTATCTTCTCACTCAAGCCCACACCGGTGTCTGCATTTCTGGACTACGAACACATGGCACAGGAAGAGCTCTGAGACAAGTGAAAATATCCTGAAGACATGGCAGGAAGCAGACTCCACAAAATGGAGGTTTAAATAAATGGATTTAGAAAAAGTGGACAGGGAATTACAACACCTGAAGGGACAGGAAAGAGAGCCTGAATAAAATTTTAGCTTTAAATGATAGCCAGTGCATATATGACAATTTAATGTGCTGCCAATCTAATCAGCTTTCTTTCTTCATGACGAAAATATTAAATTTCCCTTAAATATAAGGTAACACTGCTGCTTATACAAATATCACATTATTCTGTAACCCTGATACCTCTGGATATTGGCTGACTCTAAGAGAGGGGATTTTCACTGATTGTGTCCTCAAATTATCCTTTATCACTTCAAAAGCTGCAGTCATCATGTAATCCTGCTCTCAATTTAGTTTGAATCCAGGACAATTCCATCACACTCATGAACTTATGGAAGTGAGAACAACAGAGGGGTAGGTGCTTAAGGGGTAGATTTCTTCAGTGCTGAGCTAAAAGTGAAGTACTCATGATTTCCACAAATTTCTCCTCTGCTCTTGACTCCCATGTCAGAAGTGACTGCTTAGCAGTGACTGACAGGAAGACATAATTCCATTCACTACAGTGAGATGTTTCAAGCTGCCTTAAAGCAGAAATCTGTCTTCCCCAGCCTTCTCACTATGGTTTTATTCCCCTTTGCCAGTAGTGATGAGTGAACAGAGCAGCAGCAGCAGCCCAGGACAAATACAGGGGTTCTTCTGAACCTGTCACCAGGTTGTGATACAGAACTAACAACAAATGCTTCAGGTTTCCCACCTCTCTATATAAAAATTCATTTTCTTTATGATTTAATTGGAGCTCCTTTTATTAAAATTGCTATATAAGGACTAACCATTACAGTTAGAAAACTCCAAGTAAGATTGGAATGCTGAATTGAAGTTGGACATATTTAAGCTTTGCAGGTTTGAGGAAATTGGTTTTTTTAATCTCTAAGGTAAAATGTCTCTATAATACTACAGGTCTGGAGTTGTTGGGAGGTTGTTGCACAAGGAGATATCACTTGAGGATAATGCTTCTAATAAATATTACTGCATCACTGTGGAGGGGCAGAGCTGCATTTTAAGGTATGTAAGATGAAGTAAGAGTTATTTGGTTCCAATGTGAATGGCTCAGTGGCACTCTAAGTGTATTAAGTAACTTGGCAATTACATCTGCTGACATGATTAATAATGGTGACACATTTGAACAAGGTGTTATGTGCCTTCTTTAATGCACCCCAGTGTGTCTGGAGTGTCACTGCCTGCTAACAAAACCAGGGCAGAAATCCCACCAGTTTGGGTGCAGGCTGCACACTCCAAGCCATTCCCGTACCGTGGGTAGGAGCAGATGAAATGTTAAATAAAACATTCATCACTCCAGAGCCTGTCTGTGCCTCAGGTTCTTGACAGAGTATCTGTTTATCCAGGCAGCTCCTCTCTCCTCTTACATTGCCACTACGGATGCTGGCAGTTCCCAAAGGGGGTTACACTGAGCTGGCATCTGTTCTTTACATGTGTGTTAAAGGCATTTTTAACAAACCCAGGAACTGCACAGAAATACTCCACACAGTAAATATAAGCACAACAGTTTCCTGCCAACACTGAACACTTAAAAGCACAATCATTCCAGACACTTTTTCTATTTTTTAGTATTCTATTTAAAAACAGACTGCCTACAGTTCTTGATTGACCACAGACAGACATTTCAACTTTTATATTCTCAAATTTTTCCTTGCAAACACAAAAATGTGATGGCTTTTGTATATATATTGATATATTGAGATTATATACACATATATGTATATTGATATATTGAGATTCTCATGCACCCAGTGTAACTTCGGGAGCTGAAAGTGGTCATCCTTCTCCCACAGCTACTGAGGGAGAGTCGTGAGATTTCTAAGGGAAAAACTCAACTGGGAATCTCCTCCTGGCATCAGGGGGAAAACAAAAAAAGGGTGCCAAAGTAAAGAAGGGATTAAGAAGAAAAGGACAAAAAGGACATGCATATAGTTAACAGACAACTATGTGAGAGAAAAAGCTTGAATCAAACATGGGCCCAGATGGCCAAGAGGATAGAAGGAATTTAGTAGGAACACTCCTGGGAAGGTGGGGCAGAAAAAGGGGAATAGGGTACCTGGTTCTCTAGGAGTTCCCCAGCCTTCACACACCATTTTTTTTATTACTTATTTTTGACTTTTAAAGCTGTACACAAATGGCTGCCTTATACTAGGTACAGGAACTACATTCTGGAACTAAGCCTGAAATATTAATTCTTGCAATTTATGGTTTGTTCAGATTAAGCAGTGTAGCAGAGAGCAAGAACAGGAGACTGCTTTTGATTTTGGGAAACAGAATGTTGCTGAAATACTGCAACGGTCACTGAAATGCCAGCAAAAAGAAGGATTTACTGTGGCACAGCAAACACAAGCCTGAAAAAACGACCTTTGGTGGAGATGCCGAACATGGGAAACAAAAGAGGAAGCACTGTATTGTAGTACATAACCTGCAAGATATAAACCACTCCATGATAATGCACTGCTGTGTACATCGTTCCAGCAGATATACAGAAAACTAACCTTACTGAAGAGAGGCAGATTAAAAGGATAATGGACTTTATATGGACTAAGAAATCAGTGTGAATGATGCAGATATTTCAGGACCTCTCTTGTGTTGTTGAAACTTAGTGCCAGAAATGTTGGTTGAAATTTTTTAAGATGTGGAAGTTTTCTCCTTTTTTTTGTACACTGTCAAGGTCCAACCAATGCTGATCCTACATGGAAAGATCATAACAGAAGCACATCAGCACAAGAGATTTCACATGTTCTTGTCTCCATACTAAGCAAGAATAGCTGCAATAATGTGCAACATCTCCGCAAAATATATCTTACCAGATTTTCCTGACTGCAGGTATCTTCAGGGCTTCTGCCTCAGTCTGCCTGAAAATGCCTCGAAAGTCCATACAGAAAGTGCATTGAGAGATGCAGAGAAATGCCCATTTTGATAATAAATTCTGGGAATGGCACTGTTGTCCAGAAAAATTGGATCCATTACTGTGCAGTGGCCAGTAAATACACACTTGAGAGAGACATTGATTATTTATGTCAGAGTCGCAAAGCCTTGTGCTCGGTGATGTTCCACAAATCAAGCAGCCCGACTAGCCATACTTTTTCCTATTTATATATTTTAGCAAACAAAGGCATGAATGTTCATTGGCCACAGGTTACATAGTTCTCTTAATTACTATTCTCTCTTCTATTGGTTAATGCTAATTCTCCTTCTCCTGCTAATTACTGCCATGCCCTATCTCCTCCTTTGGCTCGGTGCTTTCCTGTGGGGGCGGTCCGTGAGTTGGGGGTCGTGATCTGCCCCTGCCGGGATTCCCTTACCCCGTCGGAGCTGATTCCACACAGTTGCTGAATTGCCTTTATTTGTTTCTTCCTTATCTTGGGGGTTCTGCCAAATGTCCTTGTGGCCCCTGAATTCTGCATTCCTCGTGTATCAGTGGAAATCCTTCTCCCCAAGCTTTGTTAACCTCCCCCTGGGCTGGGATCATTGAGACACGTCCAGCCCCAAACCTTGACAAGGCAACTCGGCTGACCAGGAATTTGTATTTCTAACACCTGGACATCACTTAGAGGTTGGCTGCTCTGTTTCATGGATTAAATCTCCCTCCTTTTTGATTAGGCTTGACAGTTACAAACATCAAACAGCAAAGAACATCCTATCTTAATAAAATTTTACATATTTCACATTTTATGAGGAGTAGTGCCAAGGCATAGTTAGGATGTCATTAAACTCTCTATGAGCTCTTTTGAGTGGAATCCTGCTAGGAATGGGGTTCCTATGAGGGCTGGATTGCCGATGGTTGGGCGTGGAGTGGTTGATGGAAGTATTTTTTGTAGGCCTCCTATATAGTTTTCAAATGTCTTGTTCTCTGTTTAGGCTGTGGATAACTGACCCCGAGCAGAGGAGTAACATTGCTCCAAAGAATGGGTGGGTTGAGATGCGGAGGAAAGCTGCTGGGGGCAGGTTTAGTCCGATTGTGACCATTATTAGGGCTAAATGATTTAATGTGGAGAAGGCGGGGTTAATACCGTTCTGTGTCAGGCCTCATGTGGCGGCAAATGGTGCGGACAGGGTCCCCAGGAGCGGCACAGAAGGGCGGGGACGGCGCTGGTGAACACCGGGTGGGTGCGAGTGAGGGGGAAATTCCGGGTACCGCCGACCCTGCGGGGTTCGAGTCTCCAGCAGAGGAGGTGCTGCTCACAGCCAGGGCTAAGGGAGGCAGCGAAGCGCCCGCTCCCAGCGCACACCCCGGGCACAGCAGCGCACCCCGGGCCCGCGCCTCAGGGCAGGAGCCGCCCCGCGCCGCCGGCCCCGCCCCGCGCGTGCGCGCCG
>VWZW01004120.1:364699-400536 GCA_013397115.1 Edolisoma coerulescens
GGGGGCAGGAGCTCTGTCCGACCCGACCCGGCGCGGCCGCGCACCGCGCTCTCGGGCGGAGCCGTGAGAGCTGCACCGGCACACGGAGAATAGATATGCAGAAGATAAACAGTATTTATTAAGGGGAATATATATATGTGTACATCATTTTATGTATCTAGATAAAGGGGGATAGAGATACATAGATAAATATATCTACATAAGTACTTATATATGGTTTTATATAACATATGTAAGTTATTTATGCAGTGTTTGTTATATAAGTAGATAATGTATAAACATATAAATATGTATATTCTATATATTTATATTATGTGTATCTATGTGTATCTCTCTGTATATATGTGAATATGTAAACGGGAGTGTGCCAAAAAGATGGAGCCAGGCTCTGCTCCGGGGCCCAGCAATGGCCCCAGAGCCACGGGCAGGGCCTGAGCCCAGGCAGCTCCCCCTGCACAGGAGGCAGAACTTCTGCCCTGGGCAGGGCCCAGCCCCGAACAGATTGTGCAGAGAGGCTGTGGAGTCTCCTCCCTGGGGATATTGCAGAGCCACACGGACACACTGCTGTGCCCTGTGCTCTGGGATGGCCCTGCTGGAGCAGGGAGGTGGCACCAGAGGAGCCCCTGGGCGCCCCTCCAGCCTCACCCATCCCGGGGTTCTGTGAAAGGGCGGAAAAGATCCGAGTTACCGGGTTAAGGGTAACAGCACCGGGGTCAGGGGTGTCTGTCTGCAGTGTGGCTGTTCAGTTTTCACACGGATACGTGTGAGTGAAGGGCTCAGCAGTGGTGATACCGCTGTGCTGTTCCCTCCTGTGCTGTCCCCTCCAAAGCTTTGTGCAGCGCAGGAGTGCAGAGTCCTGGGCTCCTCAGTATAGGAAAGACAGGGAGCTGCTGGAGAGGGTCCTGCAGAGGGCACAGAGAGGATTTGGGGTCTGGAGCGTCTCCGGTGAGGAGAGGCTGGGAGCTGGACCTGGTTAGCCCAGAGAAGAGAAGACTGAGAGGGATCTCATTCAGGCATAGGAATATCTTAAAAGTGTGTGTCTCAGAGGATGGTGCCAGACTCTTTTGGGTGGTGCCCAGCAGCAGGACAAGGAGCAATGGCCATAAACTAAAACACAAGAAGTTTCACTTCAACATGAGGAAGAACTTGTTTCCCTGGAGGGGGCAGAGCCCTGGAGCAGATGCCCAGGGAGGGAGTGGAGTCTCCCTTTCCGGGACATTCCAAACCTACCTGGACATGCTCCTGTGTCACCTGCTCCAGGTGACCCTGCCTGGGCAGGGCTTGGGCTGGGTGATCTCTAGAGGGCTCTTCCAACCCTAAAAATTCTCTGAGTTACCACCCCAGTGAAATCAGCAGCACTTGTGACTCAGGACTGTCCCAGCTTGATTTCAGCCTCAGTGCTGTTTTCTAGGAGTCTGAAATACCAGATTTAGCAAGACTGATTTCTGCCTCCTGTACATTTCAGTGTCTTGTATGAGAAATTTTAAAATATATATATATAAAATTCTATTATTTATAATAAAAGTTAGGAAAAACAGAGCATTCAGCATTAGGACAAAATTTGAGCAAGGATTGTTTTAACCCATGGAATTTTTAAAAAGTTCAAGTATGTTGCAAGAGAAACATGCATATGGTGTAAAGTTGGAGAAAATGAAATGCCAGGGAAACTGGGTTGCTTTTTGGAAAGTCTCAGAGTTTTCACAGTAAATTTCCTTAAGGATGCTTATTTTGGTTAGTGCTGTTTGGGCCCTCAGCAGTGAAGGGACAGTAGCACGCCGGCTCTCCATTTGTCTTTTTTGTTGTTGTTTGTTCATACTGGCTTTGTGCTCTGAAGTTAAATAACTTCATTGTGTTTTGGTTTCCCTTCCAATACAGGCTGTGGGGTGACCATGGCCAAGAAGCGTTGGAATCTGCCCATGTTTGTGTGATAAATGCAACAGCAACAGGAACTGAAATACTGAAAAACTTGGTGCTGCCAGGTCAGTAGATATTTTTTCTGTCTCTTCTTTGTGGTGTATCTGATAACTTGATGATGCCAAGTTATTCATAGGAGGTTTTTTCCCCCCAAAGGTATTGGATCGTTTACAATTGTCGATGGGAATCAAGTCTCTGGAGAAGATGTGGGAAATAAGTAGGTTTCTTACTCATTTCTGTTACAAACCGTCAGGTGACAGAGTTTCGTAGGTAGTTCCATCTCTATGTTTGCTAAGAAGTCCTGTAAAATTCTTTTAAAAGCCTCTCTGTGTTTCTCCCTGTCTTCTTTGGGTTTGGATGTTGGTGATAGCATGCACAGTCATTTTGATACTAGCTGCTGAATTATTTTACTTGCTGGGTTTGGACCTTACAGGTCTGTTTGCTTCACACATCAGGTTTATAAGGACAATGCTCTACTCGATATAAAAATACTTCAAATTAACTTGTTTGATGTAGTCTTAAGCTATGACAGTGCAAGCCTTGCTTGTGTTTCAGTGTAGCTCAATATATTTTCCCTAATTTTGGTGATGCAGAAAACTTAATTTTCATTAGTCGTTGTGCAAGTGTGACTGCTAGACATTTCTTAGGTTTTGTAGCTTTGAAAGGCTCTGTGCAGCAGCGGAAAGGATAAAAAATCTGTTTGCAAATCCTGGAAAAATGATTTGCTTACTAATTCTTGATCAATTTCTGTTATGGTGCACATAGATACCTACAGGGGTTATGAGGGTGAAGGATATTCTGTTATATGAGGAAATCAGTGCTAGTGGGTCTTTAATTTGCCTGGTGAGAAAGAACCTGCAGTGTGATCCTGTCTTCTAGAGGAGTTTGGCATGTCTTATATTTCAGATTTATGGCTTGGGCATTGAAAAGCTTTCTTAAGAAACCATATCTGAGGAAAATACAACAGTGGTGGAAAAAGCAGATTTAAGGGGGAATGTGGTTTGTTGTGTACGAGAGTCAGCAACATATTCTGCAGTGCAAATGTAACTTCAGTGCTGGTTTTTCTTCAGAATAAAAGTTCTCATGTAATTCTCTCTTGTCTCTTTTTCAGTTTCTTTCTACAAAAAAGCCATATTGGCCAGGTAAGGAGATAATAAATGTCAGTTTATGTGTATTGAAAGAATGGAAATGTTGAGTGTTTAAATGTAGTATTACGAATAACGCGAAAAATGTGTGTAGGGGATGCATTTTTGCCTCAGATGAGCAAGACTTGGCGTAAGGAGCCTTAGCTTACGATGAGCTTTGTTGTGGGGTGTTTTCTGGGGTTGTTTGCTTGGTTTGGCATTGTTAGTATGTGGCATTATGTAGTACTGATACACTGTATAAACTACATTTCATTTTGATTGCTCTGAAACAGAATCGTGCCCAGAGTGCCATGGAGCTCTTGCAGGAATTGAATAGTGATGTTTCTGGAAACTGTGTTGAAGAGGTTTGTCTTCCTAAATTAGTACTATGTGTGTGTTATACAGTGTGATAAACATATGAAGTAACAGCTCTGTGTTGCTTTGTAATGTTGCAGTTTAAATAGATTCAGGATAAAACAGCATTTGAGGAAGATGATCTTGAGTTAAATCATTTTTATGTATTTCAAACATTATTTTGTAACTTCATCTTAATTTTATAACTTTCACTTAACACTTTATGTCCAACAGACTTGCTCTATACTCAGAAATTTCCAATGTTCCCTGACATACATTTTTTTTCTCCTATTTAGAGCCCAGAAAAGCTTTTAGACAACGACCCTTCCTTTTTTAATCGGTTTAACTTAGTGGTTGCAACACAACTAGCAGAAAGGTAAGAAGTACCTCAAGTTGTTTGTTTTCATTCGGTTGTAAAAGCAGGTTTTTATATATATATATATATACACACATATATAAACAGGCACTTTCTTGCAGAAAAACTTGATCAGAACAGAACTCTGTCATTGTGAAAGAAAGTTGGAGCCAGTGATGGCATTTGCTTGAGACCTTTTTGTACTTCTGATTGGAACTGCCTCTGCTGGAAGTTAGGATTGTGCAACACATGGATCTAATTCTTGTTTTCTCTCTTTCACAACTCCTTGAAGCTTTTTGTTTGATACTTGGAGCATTTGGGAGGATGGAATGAGATTTAAGTAAGACAGTGGATGAACATTTTTCCAACTCACTGTAAATTCTTGTATGAAATTAATCACCTTATGTGCTTAGGATCATGTTGATACTAGAGAAGTTTTCTGAGAGAACTCTTTCCCAAGTAACTGGTGTAGGAGTTAAATTCATAGTTAACTGTTGTCTTCTGTATATCTGAAAAAGGAATGTGTTCCTTACAGTACATTGCTGCGCCTGGCTGAAGTTCTCTGGAATTCCAACATTCCTCTGCTGGTCTGCAGGACTTATGGACTGGTTGGTTATATGAGAGTCGTTATTAAAGAACATACAGGTTAGAGGGTTTTCTGAGATAAAGACTTCTCAATAAGGTTTAAAGCTCCAATAACTAATGTCACTTTGGAGTTTTTTGTTTGTATTTTTTCATCTTGTGATGTATTTAATATTTGTTAAGTCTTAGGTAGTTTGCATTCTTTGAGGAATGCATAGGGATTATGGACTGCAACAAATAATAAAATTTGGGATTATCTTGATGTTATGGTTGACTTACAGAGAACATTTACTTTGAGAATCAAGCAGTGAAAGGAGCAGGTGATGCTGTATTGGTGTAGCTCTGTTTTGAACGCCAGACATGAAGCTGGGAAATGCATTGTGTTGTTTTTTCACAGTTGTTGAGTCTCACCCCGACAATATGTTAGAAGATCTGAGACTGGACAAACCATTTCCAGAACTGACAGAACACGTTCAGGATTATGACTTGGATCATATGGACAAGAAGGTTGGTGTGTGGTTTGCACTGTGCTTCCCAGGACAGGTGCAGACACAGCACAGGGATGCTGTGGAAATGGCTCTTGGCAGATGACTCTGGTGCCAAGTCTCATCTGAACAGAGGCAACTCTAGAATCAGTCATGAGGAACTATTTTTGCCTCTGCCCCAAATGTTCCAGTCTATTTAAATCTCAAGCTGGTGGGGGTCTTGGGAAGCAAGGAGTATTCTTGGACAACTTGATCTTTTGTCAGATTGAATACCCCCTCACACCCTCTTTTTGAATTTGTTTTTTAATTTTTATGGTTACCTACTGTTGCAGAGCTTTGCACTGTGGGTGTTTGTGCATAGATAAGTTCCACTCCAGAAAAATATTGGAGAACTTGACTCACCCTTTTTTAAATGAAGTAGTAATAATTTGATAATGTCTTTTATAGTAGGTAAAGAATGTTATGGCTGAATCAAAATCTGCAACATGTCCCGTGTCTTTGAAATAGCGGAAAGGATATTTGGAGTTTACATTGAAAATAAGTTTTTAATTTGTTTCCTATTTTTTATCTTTTCTCAACCTGACAAAGATTTCTCTCCTGTTCAATTACAGGACCACAGCCACACTCCATGGATTGTGATTGTAGCCAAGTATCTCAAAAAATGGTTCAATGAGGTATGTTGCAAAACTGTATTATTATTATTGGTCCGTCTTTTCTAAACTAGTTAATTGTTTTGGCAGTGTGTAACATAAAGAAACCAAGGTAGAATCATAAAAAAAAATTATTAATTGAAATACAAGTGAACGTGTGTGAGCAATGACAGACTCCTGGAGTTCAGCAGTCTGAACATAGTGAGCTTAGTAGTAGGTATTTTAAAGACAAAAATCTCTTTGTGTTTTTTAAATTTAGAAAAGTGAACAGTTGCCTAAGAGTTACAAAGAGAAAGAAGCCTTCAAAGAACTGATTCGGCAAGGTAATCCATGTCCCAGGGGTCCTTTATTCCTACTGGCAGAAACAGATACAAGGTGGTATCTGAAAAGTAATGACAAGTTCTCTCGGGTTTAATTTATGAGAGATCTGCTGGTATATACTGTATGATTCTTCTGCTAAATGATTGTACAGGTAGATCTTAAGATGCCAGACTTGGTTATAAATGTGTGTTGGCAGTGTTTCGTCCTGTCTGAGATCCAGAGTGTGTTCTGATTTGGGTGGGAGGAAAGGCTTTAAGAGAAAATCCTGTTAAAAATGTGATGAAGAAGAAAGCAAGTGGCTTTTGACACTGGAACTGTTATTAACTGCAAATATTTGGTGTGTCCATTGACCCACCAGACACTTGGAGTCATTCATCTCTGAATGACCAGATCCAGTGCACTGTAACCAGTGTGTGAACGACCTCATTTGTGCAGGTGTTTCAGTCCAATACCTTCTGAGGGTGCTAAAATTCATGTGGCATTTTTGATATCTATAAATACATTGTCTTAAATGATTGTAGAAAAACACCATTAACTGAACTTTTGGTGTTTCCTCACTTAAAGGTGGCCTGTGTGCAAATTTGGAGTGCTTCTGTCAGCCTTATCCCCAGGCTGTGATAGGGAGTTGATCGGATCTGTAGTAATTACCTTTGGTTATGTCAGATTTTTAGTGGAGGCCCTTTCTTGGGCTGGCTTGCTCTGTGGATGCATAAGTGTTTGCCAAATTTGATCAAAAAAACACAGGAAAACATGACTGGCATGGGAAGGAGAGTTGAATTGTTAATTTAGTGCTTACGAAACTTCATTATCTCTTTCTCACACAAATAAACTGGTGTTTTTGTGCTAAGTAACTTCTACTTAACATCATGGGAAAATGAATCATATTCAGAATGTAAATGAAGTTAGCTTTATAATTACATCTGGTCTTTTTTCTCGTGATTTATTTTTCATTTTTTTGCTGGTAGATGTTATGCCACGAATACATCCAAAGCCAGTCTGCTCTGTTGGTAAGACATAAATGATGAGATGTAATTCAAACAGTTGTGCATTTTAATGTTTTCTTTCAATAAGGTATCTTAAAGAATGAAAATGGGACCCCAGAAGATGAGGAAAACTTTGAAGAAGCTATAAAAAATGTGAACACAGCATTAAATCCTACAGAGGTAAAATAAACATTTCTCTGATAAAATTGAAGCAATTTCAACCGCCTCATTTTCTCAGAACATACTATTCAGTTTTAGGACAGAAATTCCATTTGTAACATTTGTATTTAGCTAAAACAGGATTAGTACAATATTTAGAACTGAAATTGTGTCGTTAAATAGACCTAGACTAGATGGCACTGTAGCTTATGGAAATTCTCTTACTCCCTTGCTCTTGTAAGAAAGCTGCATTTCCCTCCTGCAGACTTGAATTCAAGTCTAGAATGAGTCAGCAACCAGAGTGCATCAGCAATGAGTTCTTGTCTCAGACTTCCACAGTTCAATCTGTAAAAACTGTGAGGTGCTGGGTACAATTGTAAGGATTTAGCAGCGAGTGGTTTGGCTGATGCTGATTTAAATACACTGCTGGGGGAGAGACTGAGAGCAGTTACTGAAATTGTGCTGTATTGCAGCTAGGGGCTGTAGTAGTTATTCTCTGCAGAAATGAAGGGCTGCAAGGGACTCCTGATACAATAAATTCACTTCGTTCCTTTTGAAGAAACTTACTATAAAATACCCTTCATAAACTGGTCAAGCTTAAAAGTGTTAGAAGTGATGTTTGCATTGTGTTTTAAATAATCCTGACCTAGGAACTCATGGTTTAGAATTGAGCTCTGATTTCCTTAGTTTCTCATCCAGGGTAAACTGCAAAGGCTACATGGGGCAAAAACACATTCTGTGATTCTTTCTAGATTATGTTCTGTTGTTTTGAACTGTGCTGATCCTTGCTTGGATTGGTCATGTTAAGGCTCCCAAGAAAGCAGCAGGTAAAACTTAGTGCTGTCATCCAGGCCACTACAAGACATGGCCCAGGATATTAATACTCGATTGAGTTTATGTGCCAGGCTGACCTGCAGCAGTTAAGGAGTCAAAACACTGACTCTTGCAGCCCCATTCCCCTTCCCTGGCCTTTTTGCTGCTCAGCCCCAGCAGGCAGGGTGGGAAGTTGGGACAGTTGCTGCTGCAGTTCTTTTAAATCTTCTCTGTCAAAGATGGAAATCGGTGAGATTTTGTTTGTAACATCGACCTTGCTCAGAAGCATTGCCTTGTTCTTGGGCAGGGCTGCTATAGAAATGTGTCTGAGAAGCACTGACTGTAGGATTCAGAGGAGGTTTGGTATGAAACTCTGAGGTCACTTGGAGTTGGCTGATCTATGTAGTGAGTGTTGAGGTAATTCAAGAAATCAAAAGTCAAGGAATTACAAACCCAATTAATTTTTTTTCTTAGATTCCAAGAGGCATCGAAGAGCTTTTTAATGATGATTGCTGCCTAAAACTCACAGAGCAGGTATGAGTAGTTAAGGGTAAGACTTAAAAGTAGAAAAAGCATCGTAAATAACATCTGTGTACATTACTGTCTCTTGTGCATTTGTAGTCATCTTCCTTCTGGATTTTGGTTCGAGCTTTAAAGGAATTTGTGGCAAATGAAGGCCAAGGAAGCTTGCCTGTCCGGGGCACCATTCCTGATATGACAGCAGACTCCAGTAAATTCATCAAATTGCAAAATGTGTAAGTAGACAAGTCCTTGAGAGAGCTCACTTCCATTCATGTGGCTTGTATTTTGTCTTTATAATGTAAAACAAACAAAAAGATAGCCTTCACTGTGGAGTTGATGGCTTTCTGCTGTAATTATTTACTTCTTTATTATTTCCAGATACCGTGAGAAAGCAAAGAAGGATATTGCTGCTGTGGGGAACCATGCTGCTAAATTGTTACAGTCCCTGGGCAAGGTGAGTGCAAACCTATGGCCATTCTTGTAATGGAATGAAGTATCTTTGAAGTATCTGCTTTATTTATCACTGTTGGTTTGATCATATAAAAGTCACATGCATACAGGGATATACTATTTACAATTTAAGACACTTTTTTTTGTACATTAGTTACTTTTTATTTCACAATAAACATATTAATATATCTTAAAGCAGGAATTCTCTGGCCATTGTGTGTACTGGAATGAGTATGAGTATGTTCTCTCTTTTAGGCACCTGAGTCTATTTCAGAGAGAGAATTGAAATTGTTCTGTGAGTATACTTGGATTCTGTTCTGGGTTTATGCAAATGATCAAATAATCAAAACCTTTTGAATGATCATGTAGTTATTAAGCAGTAAGTCAATATTTGAATTTTTCAAGTAAGTTCTAAGTGATTTGCATCCCTGTTTTTTAGTGGAAGTAGAGATGTTCAGCATCTCTCAGGAGGGAGTCTGTAAAGGTTGGCTTTAAAATGATGTATTTTTTCACTCCAAACAACAGGCAGCAGCTGCCCTCTGCTTTCTGTGACGAGTACCTGAGCACTCTTGCCCATGCTGGGGTATTGGTTTCAGAGTGTAGGCTCTGTAGACTTGAGGTAGTCTGAAAAGCTGTACCCCAGCTGATGGCACTTCAGGCTGTTGTGGATGTGTACAGGTGTCCAGCAGCAGCCTGGCTGAGGCTCCTCATGGCTGGAAAACTCCCCTGTAAGCACAGAGCCAGGAGCATGCTGCCCTGCATTGGTAAAACATTTGGGAGCCTCCCAGTTGCTCCTTTTTCAGTGCTGGGTTGTAGCCGCACCCTGCGTTGATTCATAGCAATGATGCTGTTAAAATATTAATTGAGAACATGTGAGGCAGTGTTGGATGTAGTGGAAGATGTAAAGAACCATGTTGATTTGCAGCATGGAAGAGGGAAACATGGTGGCTGTGCCTGATGAACCACTGTGGTGTAGCTGTTACATAGCATGGCAGATAGATGGAGATTCCACATGAGCTCAAAGTATTTCCCTAAAACTCTCGTGACCATAGACCTAAATGCAGTTAAACAAATTTTTATGACTGCAAGCTAAGAAGAAACAGGGAAGTGTTCAATAAAATCCTGTCAAGTTGCAGTGCTGCCCACGTCGCAGAGCAGTGAGCAGGCAGGGCTGTGGTGGGTGGTGCCACTGACCGGGTCTCTCCCTGTGCCCCGTGCCCAGGCAGCAACGCCGCCTTCCTGCGCGTGGTGCGCTGCAGGTCCCTGGCTCAGGAGTGCAGCCTCAGCTCTTTCAGCAAGGATGCCATCAGTAAGTACTGCTGCTTGGCACAAACTTCACTGCATTTCCAGCTTGGAATGGTTTTGTGGGGAAAAGGAACTGTAAGCTACGTGTTCTACTGTTACACAGTTTCATCATTTGGCATCAACTACAAGTATGGAGTTTTTAAGTCTAGAATGTTGAATTCAGTTTGATTTTGAAATTTCAAAAATTACCTTACTGATTGATGCATGTTTCAGCTTTTTTTTTTCTTGTGGATTTTATTTGTCGTACTCTATAAATAAAACACTGTTTTCTTCAAGCTTCTCTTTTCTGTACCTCAGTTATTTCTGACAGAGCTGAAAAGGTGCTTTAACCTGACCAAATGAAAATAATTATCTTGACCTCTTTCAGCTTATCTCTATATGAACTAGCAAACTAGTTACTAAATATTGCTTTTGGTTTTTATAATGCCTTTTTTTTTTTTTGAGCCTGCATAAATTAAAAAAAAAGGCTGGAAATACTTTTTTATCAAAGTTTGTTGAAATTAAGCTTATATAAGTCCTCTGAATGTTTTCGACAAAATATGTATCTATTTTGTGTATACATACATCTTGCAATATTTATTATTCCAGTGAAAGCTCCTTGAATTAGTTGGTAATGGGCAGTGGGATTTAAGTAATAGTACTTACAATGACTACTGAGCTGTGTGGTAAGGGATTTAAGACCTGTTTTGTATTTACAGTCATTACAGTTAAATACTTATAGCATGTGTTTCAAATCCTAAAATTATAACTAAGGAATACCCCATTTAAATTAAAGCAGCTGCCAGAATTGAAATGTAAGTTTCTTCACTGAATACTTTATATTACATAAATATAATATGGTTTTGTCATAAACTTTGGAGGCAAAATTGTGTATATGACAGTTGTTTGATTAAGATTCTGTCACAGGTTGTATTCATTAAGGTTTCTTTCTTCTGCAGATTTTACAGTTTGTTTTCAGGGAATTCAAACCCTTTCTTTCTCCATTTCATCTGCAGCAGCTAACCAGTTCTCTTGCTGTTTTCAGTTTCCCATATGGATAACCCAGACAGTGAAATAGTGCTGTACTTGATGCTGAGGGCTGTCAATAGGTTTTACAAGCAGCATGGTAGATACCCAGGTATGTTAATACCAGTTACTTCACATCATCAAAAGAAATATAAAGATCCAGTGGTTACTGTAGTACAAGTTATAAACTATAAATACAACATTAGTTGTGGTTTTGTTTCCGTACTAATACAACTTTAGGAATGTGAAAATTAAAATGAGAATTTTTTCCCTTTGGGAACGTAAGGAATTTATCTGAATTAGTACCACTGAAATGGGTTGTGTGGATTACAAATCAGTTCAGCTATGCAGTAATTTGTCTATCACGAGTAGCATCAACAGAAAATTCAATTATTGTTAGTTTGGTATTAATAACATGTTAATTGGCTTAGAAACTTTTTAGGAAAATGAAATATTTAGGCTGCCATTTAAACCCATTAGCTTTGACTGTGGTATTACAGATGTGTGATGAAACAGTTGATTTATTTTGCAGGTGTCTACAACTACCAGGTAGAAGATGATATTGGAAAACTAAAGTCATGCCTTTCTGGTTTCCTCCAAGAACATGGGCTGTCTGTAGTGGTGAAAGATGACTATGTGCACGAGTTGTAAGTGTTCCATTTCAAGTGTGGCTTTGGTGGTAAAGCTGCCTGGCAGTTTCTGACTGTTCCTTTCCTGTGCAGTTGTCGCTACGGAGCTGCTGAGCCTCACGCTGTTGCTGCCTTCATGGGAGGTAAGGGTGACACTGCCTTTCCCAGGGCCACACCAACAGCCTGCTGAGGCAGAGCCTCTGCTGGCTGAATCTCTTTGAACTGTCAGCAAAGGCTGCAGTCACAGGCTGCAGTCAAAGATGGGATTAGGGCAGAATCCTCCCCTTCGTTCTCTAGATGTGACCTCCTCTAGTATATACAGATTAAATGGGTGCAGCAAGGGTTTAAAGGCAAAAAGAGGGTTTAGAGAGTTTAAAAGAAGCCAAATAAACTTCAAACACAATCTCAGTACATCAACTCTTCAAGCTTAAAAAGTGTTTAAAAATGAAATGCTTGAAAGAGGCTTCATTTTTTTTTTTAAAGAAAGTGATAATTATAGTAATTTTTAAATTGATGCAGAACACATCTTTTAACACAGTACACTTATGTTAAAGATCTTTGAAATATAAATAGCCTTGGTTTCTTACCTTCATTCAACCTGCAGATGTTTTAATGGATGCTCAAAATTGATATATCAGTTAACTTACCTTCTTTATTTGGCTTCTTGCAGTACTGAAGATAATTATGTATTATATACTCTATGTAGGAATTTTTTTCTGATTAAGCAAAACTTGGTCTGTATCATTTTTTAGAAAAATACATAAAGGTAACTTCTGAAGAAATTACAGAATGCTTCCTACTACAGGAAAACTCAAAGGGATCACAGTGAAGTGACCCTTCAGTTTATTTTGCAGTTAAGTTTTACATCATTTTTTTAAATTGAACTTCTCAGTTTAGAGAGGTCACAACTTGCATGGGCCTGTCTGCTCACACATTTTTGCTCTGTGTATGTACATGGAGAGAAAGAGTACGCAAAGCTAACTTTTGAAGTAGCAGCTTTCTGATCTTTTATACTGGGAAGTACTGAAAGGATTTTTGCCTCCTAGGAGATTTATCAGGCACTTCTGAAATAATTCCAGTGTAGGGACTTCTAGATAAATAACATTATTTTACTGTTGTTTAAATATTACCTGCTAACTGCCTTCTGGTTTTTATTCTCTTTTACAGGAGCTGCTGCACAGGAAGTTATCAAAGTCATTACAGGGCAGTTTGTAATTTTTAATAACACCTTTATTTACAGTGGAATGTCACAGACTTCAGCAACTTTCCAGCTGTAGGATAAGCTCTTGCATTCAATACCTCCAGGCACTGCTGCTGCTGTATTTACAGTTTTTACAGTATTTACAGTTCTGTAAATACTGTGGTGTTCTGCCACTGACTGTTCTGTTCTGTATTACCTGCTCTTTAAAGTTCCTTTATTTGTAATTACCTTCTTTTTGTTGTTGTTGTTTCCTGAGGACAAATAAAATCATACCATATCCTGAAAATTTTTTTAAATCTAGAATTTTCTGATTCACCTCTGAAAGAAAAAGGCAGTAGCTGTTTTTGGCAAGGTAAGGTAGGCTGCATTTACAAATTGGCTCACCTCATTTGCAGCAGAACTGAATTTTTTTTTGGTAAAAGCTGCTCATCAGCTTGAGTGGGTAGAAGGTGCAAAAGGGTGAGAGGCTGATGGAGCTCTGGTGGTCTGAAGATCCAATGGGGCGAAGAGCTGGAAGGTGAAATACCTTTTATTGAGTTCAGGGTCATTAGGGAAAGGGAGTGTGTGCTTGAAAGCTTGGTTCTGTCACCTGTATTCACCTAGTACAAGGCTTTTTTCCTGCACGTGTGTATGTGGCCATGGCCAAGGGATGGCATCTCTTTCTGTTGGGGGGCATTGCAGCCTCCAGCTGCAGAGTATGCAAACTGAGGTGCACTGAATTGTGTTCTCCAGGGCTCCATTCTGGGGCTGGTCCTGTTTAACATCTTTATTGATGATTCGTGTGTGGGGATTGAGAGCACCCTCAGTAAATTTGCAGACACCCAGTTGGGTGGGAGTGTGGATCTGCTGGAGGATGGGAAGGCTCTGCACTGAGATTTGGATAGACTCGAACAATGGGCCAAGGACAATGGCATGAGGTTCCACAAGGCCAAGTGCCACATCCTGCAGGTCACCAGCTGCCTCGGTATGAGCCAGAGTGTGTGCAAGTGGGCAACAGGCCGATGGCCCCTGGCAGCAGGAGCAGGGCAGCACTGGTAAGCCACACCTCGCGTGCTGTGCCCAGCTCTGGGCCCCTCATTTGAAAAAGGACATTGAGGGGCTGGAGTGTGTCCAGAGAAGGGCAGCAAGGCTCATGAATGGTTGAGAAAATGTCACATGAGGAGTAGCTGAGGAAGCCGGGTTTGCTCAGTCTGGAGGAGGCTCGGGAGAGACATCGCTCTCCAACTCCCTGACAGGAGCGTGCAGTGCGGTGGGGCCGGTCTCTTCGGCCGTGCCCGCAGCGAGAACCAGAGGAAACGGCCTCAAGTTGAAAGATTACATTCAGATTAGATTTTTTCGCTATTTAGGTGTTCAGGCCTGGGATTTGGTTGGCCAGGGAGGTGGTGGAGTCACCATCCCTGGAGGTTTTTAAGAGGCCTCTGGATCTGACACTGGGAAATGGTTTAGTGGTTGAGGGTTTGCAGTGGCAGTGCTGGGCTGACGTTGAACTGGATGGTGTTAAACATCTTTTCCATCCCTGACGCTTCTACTATTCCAAGTGCTTCCCGCCTGGCTGAGGGGAAGGCTCAGGGCTGTCCCGAGCCCGAGGGCGGCCGCGCCCTGAGGCGCTCGGGCGGCGCTGCGGCTGCGGCGGCTCCTGAGCTCTAGGGTCGGACGCTGCCCTCAGCCCGGCTGGGCGCCGCTCCCCCTCAGCCCGGAGATCCCAGCCCTCAGCCCGGCTGGGCGCCGCTCCCCCTCAGCCCGGAGATCCCAGCCCTCAGCCCGGCTGGGCGCCGCTCCCCCTCAGCCCGGAGATCCCAGCCCTCAGCCCGGCTNCCCCCCCTTTTAAAATTTTTTTTTCTGTGTTCTTTCCTTTTTATATTTGGGCTGATCTGGAGTGCTTGCTAAGACTTCAAAGTGGAGCTCTGATAATGAGCTGTAAATCACACACGGCTCATCTGAGGGAGGAGGGTGGGAGGGAGCTGAAATAGGCCAGAACACCCCGAAGTTCTGTTCCACAGCACAGCGTCCTCACGGCCTCAGCTGCTGCTGTGGGCTTTGGTTTCCACAGCACGCCAACAGTCCGGACTTCTCCCCTCTTTGGGGTTTGGTCCGTGGGTTTCAAAGGATAAATCCCACCGAGGCTGGCTGGTCTACTGACCATGCCATGTGCTGTAGTGCTGCTGAACACACACACTGACAGATCTGCACTTCTCCAGGAGTGGTTTTTGAGGTTTGAAGGGATGTTACTGGGTTATTTTCCATAAATGATGAAGAAGAGGTAATCTGTTTTATATGCAACATTTGCCAGATGTTTGTTGAAGCAAATCTAGTTGCTTGTGTTTCTGCCTTGCCCTGTGATGCAACAACAGAGATGAGCTATTTGCATTTAATTAATGTAAACTGGCTTATAAATACTATTTTGTGTACCTTCTGTAGGTTGCAAAAGTAAAAGATCCAGGTAAGGTCAAGACATATCCTTGTATACATAAAGTTTTAAACCCCTTGTGCTTCCTATATTGTATAATTGTATAAACATGTATTAAATTAAACTCTTCTGAAATGCAATTAACTCCAGAGTGAACTCATTTTTACAGCCTTCCTTTTGTTAGGGTGGTTTTTGTTTTCTCTTAGGCTGGCGGGGTGGTAGCAGTAGGACAAAAAGAGGTGAAGAAGGCTTGCAAGCTTTTCCCTGTTGTGGCAGGGTTGGATTTGCAGGAAAATGCAATGTATGTCTATTATCACTTCTGAAAAGCTAAAGGGAGATGAACTCTCTAAATTCTCCCTCTCCAGTGGAAGCAGCAAAAGAATGGGGCCGATCAGTAACTCTAAACGGAAAGCAGGGCTGGCTGTCTTCATTAAGATGACAGTGATACTGCTTGGAGCCTTTGCTCCACTTTGAGAAGGAAAACTAATCCATTATTAAGCTGGATTCACCACTGATTTAAAGTTTCCACCCGGAGCTAAGTAATTTTTTTGAGAAATTGTAATAGGTTACTGTGATGCTTGCATCAACCTTTTGTGTTTGGGAATTGGGGTATGTTTGAGGGACCATCTTTCTGCCTCCAAACCTGAATGTCGCTGCTGCTCAACTCTCAGAGGCTGCCACACTGTGTTTGTGAAGAATCAGTGATGTGGGGTTTTGTGGGTTACGTGGTTCATGTAATGTGACAATGTCTTTGGTGAATTAAAATAAATCCTTAGTGTAAGGAATATGTCTCTGTGCTCATTGCCTTTGGTTTGACCAGTTCCACTAGAACAACACTGATGGTTTAGTGGCTCCTTGAGCAGCAGAAGGCTGAGTGTTTATAGTGTTCACCCCCTAAGTAACGTTGCTTGGGTGCCACTTGTTGGCTGATGGCAAAGTTGGCCACTATGGTAAGGAAAGTTGGATCAGCTTTGTTGTGATCAGTGACACAGAGCAGGGGATATCCTTTACTGACAGGGACGTTGACAGTGCCCCTCAGTGGTAACATGGAATTACCTGATTTCTGCAGAATGTCTACTTTCAAAAGATGATAATGCAGTAGTTACAAATGCAGGGTTATTATAAAATAATGTATTTCCAAAGGAGAACTTTGCCGTGCAAGAATACATTAAACTGTGTTTGTGTGTCAGATGACAGAGTAAAGGCAGAAAACTGGAAAGAGTACATTTTAGAAAAATGGTGTCATTTATACTGCATGTACTATAAACACTGCTAATCTGAACAAAACTGAAAACACTTTTTCCTTGCTGATGTAGAACAAGAACAGAGATAAAACAAAAATGAACACTCAAAAGGTGCAGAAAAATCAGTGTGGTAAGATATCTAATATAATTTGTCATTATCATCTGCATCAATTTTACGAAGTTTTAGTAGACTGTGATAGGCCTGTCATGGGGTGGTGAGCTGGTGGGAAAATGTTCTTTTTCCTAGTTGCCAAATTTTGGATACTGTGTTGGATATGTAAAGGGTAAATGTAATGACTTACAAGTAGTAAAGAACACCACCCACCACAAAGTCACTTTTTTTTTTAATTTGCTAATATTTATCCACATTTTTGTTGTATTTTAGGAAGTCCCAAATCTTACAAGGGTTTACAATACACAATACCTGCTGTGTACTATTGCAAATAATTATCAGATAAGTCCTTTTTTTATACCCCAAAGACTAAGAAATAGATTTTCCAAGTTTGTTTACCAGGTAGGGTTGTATGTAGATGCCCAGAGAATACTTTGTGTTACGTCCCTAACCATCTGACTGAGGGCTCTGCCGCTGTGCTGCATGATTTATGTCTCCTGTAACTCAGTACCATGGAGCAGCCTTGTGCTGTTGGACTCTTTCCTTACTACTCTATAGATTTTCAACTGTATTTGCACTCTGAATATTTTAATACTTGTGTATTATTTGCACTTAATGCACCTTGCAATTGTGAATTTAATGTTTGGTAGTTTACATCACACTTTCTAACAGTTACTAGTAATTAAAGGCCAGAAATATTAAAAGGAGGCTGTTACTCTAACAAAGGAAATCATGCTCAAAATAACAAACTGCAGACAGAAATATTTCTAGGCTAGGTGCGTTTGTTGTTTGTGAGTGAATAGAAGTGATGTAGCTCCATTTTGGCTTACTTTTTCCCCCTTTTTTAAAATACATGTACATACTGCATTTTGGACAGGTTTACTCTAATACTGAATAGATTAATATGAAGAAAACATAACAGTTTTAATGAAGGATTCTGTGTTTGCACCTAGATGTGAAAACAGATCTGAACTTACTGCTTGAATGCCTTAAATATCAGATGGACTGCCCTCTGTCTCAGAAAGAGGCTTTGATCACTATCTATTCCATTTGCCAACAAAACAGTAAGAAATGTTTTTCCTTAGTAACAGTGCAGTCATTTACGCTCACCATGTATGTTAAGAAACTGGTGGGCACTGTAAAAATGTTTTCTAAAGGACATAAGGTTTGAGATGTTGTAAAATCTTAGAAGCCTTTCATTTGGTGGAGAAACAAAAGCAAAAGTTTTTGTTCTTTTTTTTCTCTTGTAGGTGAAGCAAGCGAATACTTTCGAGAAATTGGTGGTTTGATGTTTATAAATGACCTTGCCAAGTCGAGTGTTCATTGCATAGTAAAGGAAGCAGCTTTATTTACTTTGGGGATTATTATAGAGAGTAATGGTAATAAAAAGAATATTTTTTGCATTTCTGAGTGCGTTATGGCCCCCTGTCATTACTTGTGCTTGTGCTTTGTCTCCAGTGTTTTTTGGTCTCACAAAATGAGAGACTGTCAGTTGGAGCAAGGGACAATAAAGGTGCCCCAGTTCCACTGTCCACACCCAGATTTGATCAATGCCTCGTTGATTTGTGCACGCAGGATGTCTTTAAGTTACCAGACACCTGTACTCCCCCCTCCCTCAGCAGCAAGTGCTAAATGACTCCTAGGTTGTTCCAAAGCTTGCCAAGGTCCTGATTGGTGTAGAACTCACTGCAGGGGGAAGCCCTCAGTCACTTCATAGTCCTGCCTTGTCTCCACTCCCCACATACTGGCCACAACCGAGACTTAATAATTTAGGATTATGAGTGGCTTACTTTAGGACTTAATGGTTTTCACTTTCTGTTTTCAGTGTATTGTCAACAGACTTTGTGTACTTCTGCATTGTTTGAAGACCTCATTTTATTTTTAATTAAAAAGGATTCTGGTGTGAACTTGAAAAGAATGTCTGTTTATGTCATCTTAGTACTGGTTTCAAATAATAGTAAGTTGGGGTTTTTTCTGTGTTACAACAATACTCTTTTTCTATTTGCCAATCTGCAGTACAAAATTTGGAACATGCAATAAGTAATATTTTGGTAAAGTTAATTTATAAAGATGAATGTTTGCATGTAACTGAACCTGAATTGTCTAAGTAGGTCATTGCTCACTGGGATTTCCTTAAACAGCAGAATGTGGTTTAGTTCTAAAAGTACAGTTTGCAAATGCAAACCCCTACTTTGTGAGAGTGTTAGAAAAACCAGACATAGAAAGGTGTTTTTACCAATATGTTGGTATGATTTTGTATTTCTTCTGGGGAGGATACGTGCTTAGGAAAGGGAATGTATGTATGTAAATGAAACTTGATGTTAAGATTTTGTCTGCAATTGCATTTGTCTCTGGAGTCTTGTGTGTGTTCTCTTTTAGAAAATGGGCAAACCTATGTCAGAGATACAGGCTGCATCAGCCTGCTGCTGCAGCTCTTCAGGTAACCAGAGCTGCAGCTCTGACAGACAGATAATAGACTGGTTAGGAGTCATGTTTCCTTGACTCTTTGGGACTTGTTTGCATTGTTCTTCACAGAACAACTCTCTCCACCTCTGAGAAGAATCTGTCAGATGAAAATACTGATCCCTGCTATCAGCTCTGGTCTTCAGTGTGCAGCACTCTCTGTGCCTGTGTGAACAACCCCCAGAATGGTACGTGTTGCTCTAAAAATTGTGAAAGAGGTTTAAAGTTTTTCTCCAAATTGGTAACACTTTGGTTTCATTTTTACTGTTCAGCTGAAATTTCATTTCATTACATTCTGATTTGGGATAATTTGTTTTTATTTTTCCAGAAGATAATCAAAACATTTGCTGTTCAGTTTTCCCCTGTGCCAAAGAGTGGCTCGAGAGTTGCACAGAGCCTGAGATAGTTCGTCCCATTTGTTCATTTCTTGGTCTCACAGTTGCAAATAACTGTAAGTGCAGCTCAAGCTTTACACAGTTTTGCATTTGTTAAAAGTAAGTTTCATTAGAGAGTTTAAAGGTTTTTTCTTTCTTGTCAATCTCTACAAAGTCATTTAGTGTTCTTCCAACTTTTACTCTGACAACTGTATTTCACCATCTTTACTTAGACTACACTGTGCTTAAATCCACAAATAGCCACAAACTGGTTACAGTTCATGAGGTCAGTAAAAACTGTTTGGAAGCTGTTTTGATTAAAAGTATTTCTAAATGAAAGTCATTATTACATGACTGAAAACAATGACTTAGGTAGAACTCAGGCACGATGTTTGCCATTTGTATGCACATATTAGGGTCACTGTTTCCTGTAACTATTTTATATACAGTTACTACATTTCTTGAGATTAATATATATCCAGCTTCTGGTATGTAAGAAATGTAATGACTAATACATGCACAGAAAAACTGTGATGAACTTACTTGGTAAAATGCTAAAATAATTTGCAAACTGTATTGCTTAAATCACATTTTTTCTATTTTTCACTAAGCATATGTACAGAAATATTTTGTTTCTATCGGAGGATTGGATACATTAGCCAAAGTTCTCCTGGAGCTTATGCATGATTCCTGTTTGAGTCACTCGAGCATGAAACTTGCAGTGGTAGTAACAAAGACTCTGGATGCCTGCATTGCTAATAACTGTGAGTGAAAAGACATTTTTTATCTATGATCATTCTAAAATGCAATTTTTAAAGTCTCGTGTTGGTGGAAAAGTTATATAAATGGATGCTTAAAGGCAGTTAAGCTGTATAAATCCAAGTGGATGTTGCAGGGTTTTTTAAAATTCAAAGGTGTAAATGGGGGGTGATTCAGTTCATCTGAGGTGGATTACTTTCCCATTGTTGCTAAAATAAACACAGTGAAATTTAAACCCCACTGAAAATTAAGAATAAGATGCTAGAGCTAGTTTTGGGTAAGTGAAGCTGAGCACTGGGCATGGCAGTCAGTTTGGATCCTGGAGCTAGGCCTGTGCCTGAATAAGAAGTTGTGTAGCTTTAGGAAGCTCTAGTAACTCAGAGGTGGAGCTGAGCAAATGTGGTATTTCTGCACAGCACACCTCTGCTCTGATTTGCTGGCTGGGTAGTGCTCTCCTAGTGAGGTCTTGTGTGTTCCATCAGAAGGTTTGGAGAAACCTGTGATCCTGACAAATCTGTGCTGTGGCCATGTGCCATATCTGACACTTCTGCCATAAGAGCTTAAAATGGAAGTTCACAAAAGTTTAAAAGCATAAGCCTGCACTAGTTCTGAGTGTAGTTTCAAATGGGTGTGTGACAGGATTAGGCCTCAGCATGGATGGACTAGCAGTGGTGTTCCCAGTTTCAGGAAGGGCTTGCCCTTCTTTTTGTGGCAGACACTCTGTGTGTCAAAGCTTATTCAACTCTTTCTGGCTCTATACTGGAGCTGATAAAGGATGTGGAGAAACTCAGCAGAGATCTCCAAAACTTGCACAGTGCAAAGCCCTTGTTTATCAAATCTTCTACCACATCTCCATGGAGCACAGGCTGGGGGGAAGGTCAGGGCTGGATTTGGGAGCAGCACAGGAGGGATGAGGTAATCTGAAGTGTTAAAGTGAGAGGCAGAGCAGGGCAGGGCTGAGCAGGCCCAAGGCTTTGAGGGGTCTGTAGAGTTTCCTCAAAACCCAACATTTTATACTTGGATGATCCCTATACACTTCTTATCTAGTTTCTTTTCCTTCCAATTGTTTTAACAAACAGCTGCCATGGGTGATGTCTTGGCAAAGTACCACACTGTGTCAGAGCTGCTGAAGCTGCTGTCCAATGAGACACTGAACACGGGAGAAAAAATCAGTATTATTCTAACAATTGGACACTGCACTGAAGTTTGTGGTAAAATTTTCTTTTTCTTTTTTCTTTCTGTCAGCTTCTCCTAAGTTCACATTCACTGACTCCTCCAGGGGTGTTGCTTCATCAAGACTGGAACGTGAGGGAGAATTCTATTAAATAAGATCATGTTAATATTCAGAAAAAAAAGTTTTTTATAATTTTCCATCTTTAAATTTCAAAGCTTTTTAGCAGGAAGTGTCTTTAAGAGCTTTGAAAAGTAGACTAATATGCAAGAATTCCGAGCTGAGCTTAGGGATCACAGGGAATAATTAATCCAGACCTGAAAACTACTACAGTCCAGACAGAGCAAATGAGTTGTCTTGAGCTCTGTTTTCGTGGTCCTTGGTGCATACAGCTTCTGTCCACTGCTTACAAGGCCAGTAATATTTGTAAAAGCCATGTAAGAGCATTGGTTTTGAAGCCACATAAGCAGTAGGTAGCCCTGAAGTGTTTTTGTCATGTTCCTCAGGGCTTGCCCAAGCATATCTGGTAAAAATATAGCACTTCAGTTGGTATTTTATGGTAGTACAGGCAAATAGAAAGGGAAGTTCATTTGTACTACTGTTTTTTTCTCATGTATGTGCAGACAAACAAGAAAAGGGGCTTATGTTCAAAAATTCTGATTGGTTTTCATCCTCTGAGTGCCAATAACATGCAATAATTAGCTCAAGAGGTCATAAATTTATTTTAAAAGACATTTTTTCATGAAGAATTAATTTAAACAAGGCTTAATGGAAAATGTCTTTTGAATAGAAAACTGATTAAACCAACAGAAAAAAGGTTTCTCTTAAAATGTCAACACTGTCAAAAGAAAAATACTTTATTTTTTAAAGTAAGTTTAAACAAGAAAGAACTATTTTTAGCAAGTTATCAGTTTTATGAATACATATGCAAATGAGATCACAATAAAAAAAATTATCTAATTGCATAGTAAATGAGGAGGAACAAATTGGCTAGATCAGGATTAAACTACAAATTTTATTACAGTTTTGCCAATTATAAACTTTAAGATTTTGATATTTCTGCATCTCAGGGCTTACAGAAATGTAGCATATCTACTCCAAGAGCAGGTAATGGAGGAAGAGAAATACAGAAGTCACAATTCAAATGTTTTAGGCCACAATTAAGCAAGCTTGGAACTCCATCATATAATTTATTTCAGTCATCCTTCAGTTTTCTTACAGAAATTTGAGTTCTGGTCAAATCATCCTGTGTGATGTAAAGCTCTCCTGCTGGGTCATTGCAGCAGGCTTGGGTCTGTGATGAAAATCTCTCTTTCTACAGAAACTTACAGAAAGTTGCTAGTATTAGCTCCTAAAATTACTGTAAGGTTAAGGTGTCTGAGACTGAAACCAGCCCATTTCCCTTTACCATGTCCTATTGTAGAAGAAAACCAGTGTGAACTGCTCCAGAACAATGGTCTGCCACTTATGATTCAGGTATTGACAGAATCTCAGGACGAGGAACTCATCAAAGCTGCTACTTTTGTGCTGCAGAACTGCAAACAGATGAGTAAGCTTGCTGTTAGTGCTTTAAAAATGACAGTGATTATTTCCTTCTCTGTGTTCTGCTGATTCCCTAAGTGATTTTAACTGTGGCAGCTTTGTAATTCTGTATACTGCAAGAGATGTTTTGTTTTCTGCAGAGAAAGTTGCCTATTTGCCATGAAGAACTGACTTAGGCAGAAAAAAGAGAAGTAAAAATTCCAGTGATGTTGCAATAATGCATTTGTGAAACCTCTCCATGTAGGGCCAGTTCTTAAAGCTTTCCCATCTAGAAATTCTGTGGAAAATACTAACATTGTCATGTAACACCCAATGGATGCTCTTTTCCTGGGGATGTACCACTGGAGAGAGAGAATAAACCAGGAGATAAGCAAGCCTGAAATCACTGTGACTGCATTCATCTCCAGTGTTAGGAAATCCTGAGCTTTCTTTTTGAAGTACACCCTTCTTTTAAAATACACCCTTATTTTAAGGTACACTAAGCTTTTGTTAATTATTTGTACAATACTACCAATGAAACAGAGAGGCCTTGTCTTCTAATCACTAGAGCACGGAAGGTATTCAATTACTATTTCGTAAAAAACAAACCTATATCTACATTTTTGTGCTGAAAGCATAACTGAGAGTTTTGTGTAAGATTGAGGGGGTGTGGCAATTTGTAGTGTCCATTAATATGGAACTTCTTTTTGAAAAAGCAGAGACTCATACTGGTTAAAACCCATGGAGTTAGGTTTAAATGAATGAAAAAGTCTTTTTTTTTCACAGCATCATTGTGCAAACAGTTTATAGTAACTGTAATTGCAAGCTCACCTCTTGTAACCGCAGCTTATATTTGAAGTGTGTTAACATTTATGTATAAATCCAAGTTTTATTAAAATTGTTATTTTGCATTAAATTATTGGGGCTGTCCCTCAGCATACTGAAATATAATAAATACTTCTTAAAATGTTAATTGATAAAATTTTAAATATTAATGTTGTTTTGTATTTTATAAAGCTGAACAGTTGTCTCTGAAATTATATGACAACTCATTAAATGTGAACAATGCAGAAGAATTGGATGTGCAAGTCAGAAAAAGATGTCTCCACGACTACTGGAAGAAAGCAAAAGAAATTTTACACAGAATAAACTCGTCTGAAAAAGAGCATGATGAGGTTGGCCTATTTACCAAAATAGGATAAAACTAATCACATCTTTCCAGAGTTTAGGGAGAAAGAGAAAGTAAACCTTTAAGATAATTTCAATGTGAGCAAAAAAACCCAGGAAAAACGTTGGATTTGTATGAAACTGCAACCTGCAACTTTTATCATTATTGTAGATCAGGCCGAGTTACAGGTGTGCAGAGAATGGAGGCATCTGTATTTTATGAAGTATTCTAGTTTATTGTAAAACTATATAAAACTATGTAAAAATATTTTCTACAAGATAGAAAAAGAAGAAGTTGAATTTATTTTTAATTGCTGGACATTCAAACCTATATTTTTAATATTTGCATGTGTGAAATGCTCAGGGTTGTACAGCTGTGGTGGGATAGATGATAAAGGAGAACTTGAACATAAGCTGAGAGAAAGTTGTTTCATATTTCCCTTGTGCTTTAAAGCTGTTAAGTATCTGTGGGTTTGGAACAGCAAGTTTATGAGTTATTTAGAGGGATCTTAAGTTCTATCAGTGCCTTGCATTAATAGCAAATTCATTGCTTCAGCCTGAAATTACCACTTAGTAAGTACCCCTTCAGCACCTTCAGTGGCATTGCTGTCTTGTTGGCTCTCAGCTCAGTCAGGGGGTTTTCTGAAGCTTCTCTGGAGTTTGCTTTACCCTCAGAGTTAGACTATCTAGTTAATCCTGTTACTAGATTTATTTAACATTTTTATAGAGCTCACATAGTCACTAACCAGTATTTTTCAATACAGGGAAGAATGCAAGGTGAAATACTTGTAGATGAATCTTCAGTAGCCAATTCTGAAGCATTAAAATCCCATGAAGTGAATCCTGCTGATCCAAAGATGTGCATAGAAAGAACACATAGAGAAGTCTGTTGTCCACAATTGACCTCAAAGTTGAATAATCAGGTTCTTGCTCCATCTGTAACTTCTGCTCCACAAAAAAATGGAACAGTGAACACTATGGATGCAGCTTCTACCAGACAAACTGAACAGAGGAATATTTCATGTTCAGTTACTGAGCTGCAAACAGACAGCGTACCTCAAAGTCACAGTGTAAATGGAAAAACTGCTTGTGTAAAAAATCAGTCTAGTCTTCAAGCAGGGTAAGAATCTTACACCTAAGCAGAAATATTAAGTTGTTTTTCTTCAGTAATTTCCAGCTGAATGTCAGCCTTTAAAGTTGTCTGTTACTATCTTTTTCTTCTAGAGAAAAGACATAGCCTTTTGGTGGCCCACTAGAGATTATTCTGTGGAAGTGTTTTTGAGGTCACAGATCAAAGCTTATAGTCATTGTAGCAACAAAAGCTCCTGAGTGGTGGTGTTGTACAGAGAGCCTCTTTCAGGGCATGTTTGAGTGCCTTCAGCATAGTGGTGAAAATCATCCATGGCTTTTGCCCCAAAGTTCTCCCTGATGTAACAGATCAAGATTTAACCCATTGGTTTGGACAAAACCACAATGGTTTGTGTAATGTGCACTTACTAGGAAAACAACAGGGAGAGAACTGCTCAGAAAAATACTGAAACTGGAGTGTCTGCAAAGTAGGGGAAAAAGTTTCTGCACCTCTGCTGTTCTCCCCTCGTGTTCCATTGCTGCCCTGCATGGGAAGAGAAAGGAACAGCCCTGTTTAGTCATTCCCTGTTCTCTTGCTCATTGCTCTCACACAAATGCTCATTTTTCTCTTTTTCTGTTGCTGCTTATGTTTCTTTACTCTTGATAGAGCCAAAATTATTTATAGCCAACTTGCAATGATAAATACAGATTCCATTCTCTTGAGTTTATATCGGGAATATCCCTTAAGACAGTCAATAGGAAAGTATGAGCAAAACTACATTTTTGGGGGGTTTTATGTTTGGTTTTGGGCTTTTTGAGTTCCACATTTTTATTGTGCTTTTTTTATGTGTCTGGCTGCACCTTGCTCTATGCAGTTTCCTGGTATTATATTGTTACTTTGCAACTGCCACAGAAATTACTATGGTACATTCAGGTAAATTTTGTTTTCCTACTGGTTAGCATGATTTCACACAGCTTCTTTATTTGTTGTTCTGGGCTCTGAAGCACAAAACTATTAAGACATCATTTAAAAATAAAATCTCTCTTTGAATATGTGTTTGTGTGAACACAGGAGTTACTGAAAGGTAACCATGGATCAGGCTCCTTGCTCCTGCACCTTTCAGAGGGAGTCAGTGACACAAAAATGCTCAGTCAGGGTATCATAGCAGTGTGTTGGTTGCACAGAAGTTAATCAGTGTAAGAAAAGAAGAAAACTAATTATCTTTTAGAGCTTTTGCTACAAATGATGAAGGCTACAGTATTCTGAAGACTTTGTGAAAGCTTTATGTGCACTTGGTAATCTTTATGTAAATCAGAATTGCAAATTACTCTGGAAACCAGCACCCCTTGAAAGCTCTGCACTCCCTGCTGAACAGACTGCAAGGAAAGCCAGTCACAGATCTCTGGTAAACAGGTTTTAACATGCACTGATTTCATGCTGGGTGCCATAAGTCCAGTAACTTGGGATAATTGGAATAATTTTTTTAGATTTTTCTCTTTTATATATTTGGTATCATTTTTTGTTATGCCCTAGGAATGTGTGTATTCATTTGCAGGTAAATGTATGTTGTTTTTATTGTTTTATTTTATTTTAATTTGTTCACATTTTGATCTTCCCAGTGAACAGTTATTTAAACAACCAACAGAGACTGTTAGAAATATGAAACAGACATGCACATCAGGTACAAATAGCTACACATATTCCTTTCTGAGCTGATTTTGTTCTTAATGCGATTTTCATTAGTTGTGTACGTTTATCACTACTTTTTATCACTTGTTATGTATCATTAGATGACAGAGAGTGCATTGTGTGTAATATCCTTTAACTGGTTTGCATAGAGTTGGAATTTTATATTGTACACAATTTTACCAGGAGAACAGTTATTCTACTTTTCTTCTAATACATATTTTGGCTTTCTTTTTTAAATTGATTTTAACTATTCAAATGAATGTATCAGAGATTAAGTTTAGTGTTTAATCTGTGCTGACCAGTGAAAGCCACTAATAGAAAATGCAGGTTTGGTCCTGTGCCTGTGAGGCTGGGGGTGAAACCTGCCTGTGAGAGTGACTTTTGCCTGATGCTGTTCCTACGTGTTGAACATGTGTTTAAGAGAAAAGTGTTTCAGATTTGCATTAATCCTAGTCTCATACATTTATTTCAGAACTGGGATCTGTTCAATCAAATCTTTATTCATTGTTTAGTTTCCTGTTAATTTATAAAATTGCTAAGTGTTCATTAGATTAGAATTTGCCAGAATGGGAGCTTTACAGATGACAATCTGATCTCCACGTTACACCTGTTTAAACTGAGAATATGTATTATTCCAGTGCTTCACATTTTTCAGCATCTGATTCCAAACAGAAATAAAGTTTATAGGGCTTAGTTAAACAATATGGGTGTATAAAGTTAATTTGCTGCGTTCAAGTTGAACTAATATCCTTTGGGAGAGTGATGAAAAAACACTGAATTGAACATGGTTCTTCTGGAGTTACAAAAATGTGAATGTGATGCATTTAACTTGAGGAATTTAATTTGGATTTTCTGCTGTTATGTTAATTAAACTATAATAATCTACAAATAGAAAATGCAGTTGAATTTAGGTATGCAGAGGCGTGATGTCCATGGCAAAAGATAGGTTACATTTTCTTAGCGACTTTTTCCTCCCTCATTTAGATCAACATTCATTCTGCTCAGAGAAAACGGAGAAAATCAGAAATACTTCAGCTACATCTTCATCCCATAAAATGGCAGATTTAAGGTGTTTAGGTAAATATTATCTTAGATCTTTCTTTCCAGAGTACATAGAAGAAGCCCTAAAGAGTCAGCAGTGCAGTAAGTGGGTTGACTTGACAGAAGTTGTAACACATCTGTTCTATTACCTCTTACATAATAATAAAACCTGAGCTGCTTCCCTCTAAAATAGAAGATAAATATTGAAATAAAGCTGACATATTAAGGTTTTGGTCCATGGAATAGTGTGGGTTTACTGACAAACAGAACATACAGTAGCTTAAAAGGTGACTCCCTAATTAGAAGAATACTTGAGTGGGTGTTTTCCTCCTTTCTCTGATTGCAAAGAAGGAGGAAGAACACGTAGCTCTGCTCATTTCCCTCACTTACTCTCCTGCTGAGCTCCTCACTGTTCTGCAGCCCTTCTGTTCTCTCTGCCTCACTGCTATGAAGTACAGGCAGGCAGTTTTATGGTAATCCATGGCTACAGCCCTCAGTTACCCAGCTTCTGCTTCCTCAGCCTGCTCTGTTGGGAGGTCATGAGAATGCTGCTGGTACTCCGGATTTGTGAGTGGATTTTGTAACCAAGCCAATGTTTCTTTATTTAAAAACCCCCAACAAAACATAAACCCACAGAAAACCAAAGAAACCTCAAAGCAGCCCATAACCCACCTTTGAACGTTATTTTTATCCAAGTTGTCAAACTAAATTCAACCTGAGCTTTAGCACTGCTTTATCTTAAGGTAGAATGTTATAGATATGGGCTTGTGCCCTTCCTGTGACTCCTCACACAAGTTCTCCTTCAGCTGATGTAACTTAACCATGAGATATCCAAGGATAACTAAACTATAAATTGCCTTAAGAATGTCATCAAAAATGAATAGCAAGGCTTCCTGTGAGGGAATTAATGCCTAAACTAGACTTACTGTTGATTCAGGTTAATACAGGTAACTGTTACAACACAAAGTTTCAAAAAAAAAAAAAAGTATATAATACGTACATATTTTGGCTCCTGGATAAATGTGCAAATGGAACTGAAGCCTGTGTCTTCCCATCCCACCAATATTTTTACTTCTGTAGAGGATCCGTGCCTCCCTCGGTACTTCTGGACTGGAAGTGCAGTATAACTTGGTCCCATAAAATGTTGAAAATGATTTTTTTTTAAGAGAGCAAATACAAAGTATTTCAAGAAGGCACATAAAAATGACATGCATATGGAAAACCTGAAGTCAAATTGATCCTAGTGAGCAAAATGAAACACTGAACTTTGTGGTGGCTTCTTAGAAGCTGTGATTGCTATTTCGACAATATCCTGTTCCTCCCAGGTTGCACAGCAGGAGGACTGTCCTTGAACAGTAGAACCTTCACCAAGATGTTACGGAGTTGCCTGCACAGGTGTGACTACCACAGAGTCATCCTGGAAGCTGAAGAGAGATACAGAAAGCAGCTCCACAAAGTGGCTGCTGGTAACAACAGCAGATCTGCAGCTCACCAAAGTAGGGAGTTTATTTTCAGTACTTGGAACCATTGCTTTAAATTGCATTTAAAATTCTGATATTTTTTATCTGCTTCTGATTGTCTTGCTGTTTTAAACTCTCTCATGGAATTTGTTTTACAATGATTGCACTAAGTGAGATTTGAACTGGCTGCTTCTGTTTTGAGGATCTTGTGTATTTCTTGCCATGGTGACATGGCTTTGATGAGATTCTCATGTCTTATCAGAAATAGTCAAGTCCTGAGAGAAGGGAATGTATTAAGTTGAAATAAGTGTGAGTAGATGGATGACATCATAACAAGGTAATTTCATTCTACTATTACACACTTGCAGGTCTAAGATCATTCTTAATGAATTATATAGAACACATTCTATATTTTTCTGGTTTAAAGGAGGAATTTTGGAAATTAAACAGTTATTACATACTGGCATTTGTACTGGTGCTCATCTTCTATTTTCCAGAAATGCTGCTGGCCCCAGTGAAGAAAGACGGACTGTGTAAAGAAATATCAACTTTTAGGAGCAAAAAGGATTGTTTCCAAAGTAAGGGCTTGGTTTGGAAATTGATGTGAAAAGCTCTTACTGTCTATTAATTCTTTTGCAGAACTTTACCATGGGAGGCTTTGGACAGGAAATTATGTTGGGCTTCTTTTCTTTTTTTTCCCTCTAGATTCTGAGAATAATCTGTATATTATAAGGCCAGAAAATGCATACTCTATAATCATGAAATTGTGAATGCACATTATTGCATTGCAAAGTTATCTGGCGCTTGCTGTGTTGGTCGTGTTTTGAATCCTGTCAGGGTTACTTCCATGGCATTTGCTATTTCTCAGTTTTGTGGCATTGATTTCTAAAATGGAGAGGTTTAGTCAGGCTCAGAGCAGAGTTCAGCTGCCTGCTCCTGGATCCAGCACCACTCCATTGTGCAGTTCCAGCCATGTTGTTCCATTAGACCCATTCCTGTTCCTGCTGAGAGCTCTGCTAAGGAGCTGAACAGCTCTAAGGGGAACCCTGAACGTGTGCAGCAGCTCTAGAGCAAGTAACCTAAAAAAACCTATCAGAAAATTAGTACAGATCTATTTACTTGTTATCTGCTTTTTGTTTTGAATTGTTACTAACAAGACAGAGATGGAAAAGTGAATATAAATCCCATCAGTTTCTGCAGTGCAGTTTGGGAGCCCTGTGTTTGCAGAACCATCAGTTGCCCATAAAACCTGGTGTTCCTTATAATGCTCAACTGCCCCATTGGTAACAGAGTACACATCTTTTACAGATGTTATTCTCTAAGATAGCAAAAATGTTAGTGGTTATATTTTTTCCCTTATATTTTTACATAATTCACCAGAAATTGTTTTCAGAATGTGTTGTGGGTACCTGCAGATCTCCAACTCCAGTCACACCTACTACACTCATCACCTCGTAACCAACACTGTTTCTTATGACTGATGACCAGGATTTTCAAAGTAGGCTGAGGCAGTTCTCTAAATCATTACTTAAATTCTAAAACATCAATATTCCTTTAAAAGGCATTCTCTTTTGAAACAAGAATTGAAATTTGAATTTTTAAATTCCCACCAGAAACTTATTTTTAGTAGTCTTATTTTCAAAAGCCTTGTTTACATGGTAATTTATTTAATTAATGCCCAGTAAAAGCTAGTAGGTTGATTTTTAAATTTGTTTGTATTTTTCCCCTTCAGATTCAGAAATTGATTAATTTGTCTTATGAAAGCCACAAAGGTGTTTTAAAATGTAAAAAACCCAACCAAAGCAACTGTATTTCTTCTTGAAAGCCCCTTACAGCAATATATTATCTTTAGCAAGTAGACATTTTCTGTAAGCTGAAGTAAACTGAAATAAACTGAATTTTCCAGTCTTTCTTCCAAGACCAGATTGGTGGTATGGCTCAAAAGATGGTTCTCTCTTAAATTTTAATTCCTGCAACATAACCTGTGTTTTGGGTTTTTTTTCTAAGAAAGATGTGTAATGTTTTATTTTTTGGGTTTTTATTATTTATTCTTTTAAGGCATTCTTTTGACTCCAAGTAGAAAAGACAAATCTGATACTTCAAAGAGAGATGAACATGGTAGAAATACTAGGTGGACTAGCAACTATAACTTGACACCTGCATATGGAAAGTGTGAGTATTACCAGAAAATTAATTCTCTAATATGCATAACTGAAAGATCAGTGCTTGCATTTAGGTCAGGGCAGTGAGAAAAGCACCTGTCCTTACTGTTGGAGACAAATGGCTAAGAATTTAAATAAACTGTTAGACTTTCACTCATAGAAATCCACTTGAACATCAATAACACTGTTATTTGCTTCTGATTCATAAATAGTCCTTATGTGTTAATGTGGATTATGAGAAAAAGATCTAAGGAGAATAAGATATTCCTAATAAAGCAACATTTAGATATTCAGATTCATTACAATAAATCACCTTTACAGTTTTATATTCAGTTTTTCAGTAGATTTTAGTTAGTTTAAAGTGACTAAGTGGCCTCCTTGTTCACAATTTCGTAGCTTTACAAAAAACCCAAGATGCTAACCTGAAGAGACAGAGAGTCAAAGAGATGTGCAGCCAGAAATGTCAGCACTTAAAAGAAAAGTGCACACTTTCCCTTGACAAAGATGAGGTTAGTTATGCAAAGCCTAATCATGCACTCACACATTTATAAATGTCCAAATATAAGCACTATGAATTGCATAGTTTCTTTTTTAGTCACCTTCAACAGGAGCCCAGTAGCAAAATGAACCTGATTAAAAAAATATTCCAGTGTTGCTTCTACTCCAGTCGTACTGATTTGTCCCTGAATTGAGTTCAGCATTTTTCAGCTGACATCTCTTCAGAATGATGGATCTGGAGGTATGATTTTTCCTGTACTGATGAAAATTTGCACAGTATAGACATAACAGAAACCTAAAGGAATAAACCTGCTAAAAGTATAAACTACATAGGCACAACATGGAAAAGTACTGTGTTTCAGTAAGTGGTGACAGTGAAGAAACCTTGAAGAACCATTGTTCCCTCGACAGTGTGACCATTTCTTTACAACTACTAAAGGATGTTTTGGCAGTAATATGTTACTTCCACATGCAAAATAGTATGTAAATTTACATAATTCTTAATGACACCGATGTAATTATTTGCAGAGCAGTGAAATATGTTCCCTGGCCATGAGCATGAGACCTTTGAGCAAGAGAAGAGCCCGAAAAGATTTCACAACTGAAGAAATCCACTGCCTTTTGAAAGGGGTCAAAGAAATGGGCAACCACTGGAATTTGATTTTGTGGTCTTACCCTTTCCAGAAAGGACGGACAAGTGTTGACCTTTCCAAGAAGTACTACAGGTTACAGATGCAGGTACTCATCACTGGATTTTCTACTAATTGCAAATGCTGTGAGCTCAGTTTTCATCATTAGCCCCTGAACTGCCTTGCAGAAATAAAGACAGGCTTTCAGAATGTGCAGCCAGGGGATTGTGCTCGTGTCAGTGCAGTGCCTGTGAGAATGCCCACGAGAATGGTCTATGGTGTAATTCCCTCAGGGATGGTGCTTGGAGAAAGAGAACTAAAGTAGGGAAATAGCAGAGAGCCTTGGAATGTGCCACCTGACGGTACAAAGAGAGTGGGAGTGTCAGTTGAGGACTCTGAACTGATCTCTGTGGTGATCAGGAAGCTGATCTCCTCTCTGTTCAGCCTCTTTTGTGATGCTGGTCTGTGACAGCCTCTCCAGCAGTGTCCTGGTGGTTAACCCATGCATCCCGCACACGGGGAGCATTGCTCCTGTGCTTTGGGGGCCATGGGAGCATTTAAGTGACAAGCCTTTGTCTACTGAAAGCTGGTCTATAATTGTGCAGTGATTTGGGGCAACATTTATCTTGATATTGCCTCTTTTATCTCCATTTTACAGATGAAAAAAACCTAAAAAGGACATCAATAACATATCTAAGAGTGCTTTGGACTTCATTGCAGAATGTTCAAGAACAGCCTTTGTAGCAGTGAGGTATTGCCAGAACAACACAAACCCTTGGAGAATTTTAGGTTGGCTTGGACTCCTGTTTTTCAGTGGCAACTGACAGAATTATTAGGCATTGTACATTTGATTTACCATAGTTTGACAATTTCTTTAAGTGATGCTATCATAGGCAACAAAATATCTATGAGTAAAAATTGCATTAGTTTGGAACTTACTGTAACCTTCTTGAGCATTTGATTTATGCAACTTTTGATTTAACTTTTTCTAGTGTGCTTTATACCATTAGTAAGAAAAGGCTGTATTGCTAAAATGAGTATTTTGTGTCTGAAACTGGTGTTTATGTTGTGTCTGAATTTGTTTCCTCTTAATAAGTGAAATGCTTAAAGCAGGTGGAATATTTTGTTATGCATTGAATATGCTGCATGTGCACAAAAATGTGACAGAAAACACTGAATGTGTGGTTAAACACTGCTGCACAGAGGAGGCAAAACTTTCATTGTTACAGAAATAGTGTACTCACTGTTGAACTAAGTAGGTACTGATAGAATTTGGCTTCTGTTTACAGTTGGACAGTTTTTTGGTGTATTTTTCAAGTAAGTGAGCAGAAATTAGAATTTCTGCTAATTACAAAATTTTTATAGGAAGCTAGTGAAAGGCTTGGTAACTTGATTTTTCAGTGATAGCCTTAGTAATTCAGTTGTATTTTTCACTTGTTCTGATAAAGGAATGATGAATCAATAGTTAATTTATTATGGAAAAAGTTTAGTTACTGTATTAGCACTAGGTTTTCACTATGATGTGGCTTAAATGTTTGAAAAGAAGCAAGATAACCAAAAACTGAGAGACTTGCAATAAAGGTGATGCCAATAATGCAATAAATACGTTTTCTAATATTTTCAGCTGTTACAATCTGGGAGATTTTATTATTAAAATATTCAAACATCCATAAGAGGTGCCTCTGAGTGGAGCTGTTGCCAGCAGCAGGGTTAAGTATCAGTGGAACTGTTGGCAGAGTGGGAGCCAAAAGGGCTCTTGAGGTGGAGTGTCCACAACGAGGACATTGGGGTCCCCTGCACACTCCCAAGTGTTTTTCCAAGGACTCCAACCTAGTCCAGACAAGCTGTTACTTCATCCATTGCTGAATGTGTATTAGGATTCACATTGTCATGGCCTGAAGTATGTCTCAAGTGGATAAAATATGTAAGGTGTAAATCTTTACTTGCTTTACTTTACTCACGAGGTGGGAATATCGCAATACTGACAATTTACCTCACCTGAGGTATAGTTTAGGTTGGAAAGGCCCTGTGGAGCCTTTAGTCCCCTCTCCTCTTTGGAGCAGGGCTGAGTTCAAAGTCAGTCAAGTTGCTCAGTGTCTTGTCAAGTTCTGGGACTCTTCAAGGAGGAAATTCCCACTGCCTCTTTGGGCAGCCTCTGCTGGTGCTTCACCTCCTCTTGGAAGGCAAGGGCTGGAATGACAGCACTGGAACATTATGGTGGGATCCAAAAGGGAAGTCATGGACCAGGAGCAGGCAGAAACCTGAGGTGTGAATCTGTGCAAGTCAGTCTTTTGCTCTCCTATGGATTGAGTTTACAGTCCTGATCAGTTTAATTTTCTTGCACAAGTGCTTCGAAATCCACATATAATGGACATCACAAAAAGAAAATTGCATGGGAATAGTTGATGTCACTTTTAGGCTGGTTGGGCCATGCAAGGGCAGTATTTCAGCACTTTGAAAAGCTGGAATGACTGACAAACCACCCAGGAAAGTCTGTTTGCAAAACCCCTGATGTGCTTTCATGGTTCTGTTGGACAAACAGAGGGTGTCAGGGGTGGGAGGATTGGGTGGTAATTACAGCTTGATCAGTCGGCAACGACTTACACCGTGTGCTCTTCCAGATCCTGCACTGCCCCGGCACTGCCGGGCCCCGGGGCTGCACCGCGCGGGGACACGGCGGGGCAGGGACCGGGGCGGGGACCGGGGCTGCAGGGGCACGTACTGGGGGGTTTAGGGGAAATACCGGGGATGCAGGAAAAGGTACTGTGGCTATAGGGGAAGCACCGGGGCAGGTACTGAAGGTGCAAGAGAAGGTACCTGAGCAGGTACCAGGACAGGTACCGGGGCAGGTACCGGGGATGTAGGAGCAGGTACCCGAGCAAGTACCGGGGATGTAGGAGCGAGTACCTGAGCAGGTACCGGGGCAGGTGCCGAGGATGTAGGAGGAGGAACCCGAGCAGGTACAGGAGGTCAGGAGGAGGAACCCGAGCAAGTGCCGGGGATGTAGGAGCGGGTACCTGAGCAGGTACGGGAGGTGAGGAGCAGGTACCCGAGCAGGTACCCGAGCAGGTACCGGGGATGTAGGAGCAGGTACCTGAGCAGGTACCGGGGCAGGTACCGGGGATGTAGGAGCAGGTACCCGAGCAAGTACCGGGGATGTAGGAGCGAGTACCTGAGCAGGTACCGGGGCAGGTGCCGAGGATGTAGGAGGAGGAACCC
>VWZW01004120.1:400911-435561 GCA_013397115.1 Edolisoma coerulescens
AGGGCGGGGAGCGGGGCCCGGGACCGCGGCTCTGCGGGGCATCCGCGGGACCGGCTCCGGCAGAGGCGGTCTCTTGTTTTTCCGGCTTTTCTTTCTAAAGAACGCCTTAAAAAATAGCTATGGTGGCAGAAAGGCTTATATAGAATACAGCAATCGATTGTGATGAGAGTTAGTTGAAAAGTAACGTTCTGCAGTAATGTGGCCTCCTACAAGGGAGAAGAACTTTAAATGTTCCTGCCTGTGGTTTAGAAATCATAAAAGCCCTTCTCTAGAAGCTGGTTTAGAATGAAAGCGGCCTTCAGCTGTGAGAGCAGCCCTGGTTTGTACATAGCCCGCATGTGCCGGGGCTGTCGGCGCCGATGTGCTGAGCTCATGGTGCTGTCCCAGCCTGCGCTCGCTCTGGGCCGCGGGATAACGCGGCTGCTCTGCTGCTTTTCCAGGTCCTCCATACTCAGTGAAGTCTCTACGCGGTCCAGGTCTAAATTGCCATCCGGCAAAAATATTCTTGTTTTTGGTAAGTAGCACATGCAGCCAGTTGGGTGTTGGTTTGTTGCTTTTTTTTTTGTAGAAACAAAGTGTATTTCAAACAGTGATTGGAGCAAACCGACGCATGGGTTCGGTACAATTGGGTTATGTAATTTGGTCTGTGGTCTTGTCTTCATGCTTATAGATTTTCTTTCTCTTTGATTTACACTGTTGGATTTATAGCTTATTTTAAATAATAATGGAGAATAACATAGTTCTTAATTCTTATTGTTGTGGTATAAGCCATTGGATTTAGCTGAAATACTTGAAAGAGAACAGGAAATAACTGTGATTCAGAAGTGTACAAGGATGCTTCTCATTAATCAAGCAAGTTGTGAAAAAGTCTTTTCCATGAAGTTAGATGTAATTCTGAAGGTGTCTTTTTTTCCTGTACAAACTTACTGGCAGGTGATGATGGTTCAGGTAAAACCACACTTATGGCTAAAATACAGGGAGCAGAGCATGGCAAGAAAGGAAGAGGACTGGAATACTTGTATCTGAATATTCACGATGAAGACAGAGATGGTAAGTTCATTCCACATGTAATCTCTTTAATTAAGTAGCTGACGTGCTATTTTAATAATTGTGGTTTGATGAGTGCATTCTGGGCTACACCCAGGTAGCTGGTTCAGCGTGGTTGCTGTGAGTTTTAGGAGCTGTGTCCACCTCTGTGGAGGGAAAGGTGTTTCCCAGTCAGTGTCTGTTCTCCCTCCTGCCCCTCTGACAGCCCGACCTGCGGGTGGGCAAAGGCAGCTCTGGGGATCCCTTTGCTGCTGGGGGAGATCCCTTTGCTGATGGTGACTTTGTAGCAGCTGTAATGGCATTGCTGTGGCTGCTTTGTGACTAGAGAAAGTGAGTGATACGTCCATGAGGATTCCGTGCTCAGGATGGACTTCTGGGCGCAGGGGTTTGGTGTTTCTCATGGGGGCTGTGTGTGGAATTTTGGTTAGCTATAACAGATATTTTGCTGTAGTTGACTGAGTGAAGAGCAGAACTTAAAGTCAGAATTAGTGTTTCCTTTTCTCGAGTTGGAGCTGGTCTCTTTGCCCCTTGTCTTTTTGTTGCTACTGCTGATCGCTTGTCTCTACTGTATGAGATTATGCCAAGAGTCCCTTTAAAAGCAGGTCTCATGATCAGATTACTCGTATTTTTGGGAAGGTTGGGGACAGGAAGAGATGGGGAGTGAGTTCGTTATCTTTGCTCCTAGATGTGCCTCTGCTGATCTCATTTTGGGCAAGCTGCTAGACCTCCTTGGGTTGGTTTGTCTTAAAAATGGGGAATGACAGTCTTCCTATTCATGACTTCCTTCTGAGTTCAGAAGAGGGAAGCAGTGGTGGTGGTTCATCCCTGTTCCTGAAAACAAGCAGACTAAGATCCCATAATGGTGTTTTGAAACTGGAGATGCACTGGAGGCTTGCAGGAGTGATTAAGTGCCATATGTGACTGGTTGTTATGGAGATTGGTCCTGCACTCATGTGGCAGGAAGCTGCCTTTGGATACTAAGTTAGGCACAATGCAAGGATGAATACATTGCCATGTCTTCCAGTGGCCTCCTTGCAGCTCCTAAAAATCTTTTGGGCTGTAATTTTAAGTGCTGAGCCATTCTTGGCTTCTTCAGGTTCTGGGTGTAAGTGCTTTTCCACCATGCACAATCTGCTTTAGTGCTGCATAAACGCTTCGGGGGGAAAAGCCCCCTGTGATTAGGAGGGCTGAGAGAGCCTGTGTCATCAGGCCTCTTGCAGCTTCAAAGGGGATGGTATTACAAGCAGAAAAACGTTTGCTGTGCTATTTTTCCTGGTGTTATCTATCAAACCTCAAGTATATCCCTACACTGGAAGTATTTTGGGGCTATTCCTGAGTGTCTGAAAGTGATAAGTATTGGAAGTGATTAGGAGAGGCCTGTCATAAGAACTCAGGCAGCACTAGCAGGAAAAAAAGAGATCTTTTTGACTGACTAGAGGCTCAGCTGGCCAATTCAGGTCTTCATGCATCCCTCTAATGGATGTGTTAGGAGCTAATAATACGTGCCTTTTTCCTTTCTGTCTCATTAGTGTCATCCACAAGCAAAATAAATAGCAAAGTGGGTCAGGACCTCCCAGCAGGCAGAGATAACGCGCTTTCTTCTCTACGACAGGTTTGGATTTGGTTTTGAAACTCTCTGCGTGCTTCAGATGAGGGTATGCTCATATACAGATTTGGGAATAAAGCCTGTATAATTGACCCACAATTCTTGGAAGCCATAAAGAAGCTCAGGGTAGGCATTCGGGAGCTCAGCAGCAGATGAGTGGTTCTGAGGGTCTCTGCTTTTTATTATACTCCAACCTAGCCAAGACCAGATCACAAGGATTTCCAGGGGTGCCAGATCAACACTGGTAACTGAAACTCCGCAGTGGAGTAAGATGATCTCAGCTTCTTTCTCAGGTGGCAGAAGATTTATTTGTTCTCTTTGTCTTATTCTTCTTCATTTCAGACAAGTTTACGCTGTCCAGGAGAAATATTTTCGTCATAGTGCCGAGTCATTCGTTATCTACCTCCCCCTTGGAAACCTTAAGGAAAATCTATGTTGTTTCCTATGCCATGGTCTCCCTCCCCCTTCCTCTTCAAGGGATGTTTGAAACTGGCTCCTCCTACATTTAAAGTAGAATTTTTCTGGATAGCTGGATGCAATCTTAGTTTACAGTTACCTTCCCCCTAAAGATCAGCTCAGCAGTTAAATTGTTCTTTTCAGTTTGTAGGAAAGTTTAACAAATGCCCAGAAAGCACCTCTGCCTTGCAGGCCCCCTGTGGCTCACAGAGGTGCCCACTGACTGTCTGGTTTTCCCTGTCCCCCGGGGCTTTCTTGGCAGCTGAAAGCACATGGGCACTGTGCTGGTGTCCAGCTGCTCCAGGTCTGTCGGTTGTCCACTGCTCAGTGGGACATGTGGGCTTTGGTCCCCAGGGCTCAGGGTCACTTAGATTCTAGGTCTGCTACTGAATCTCTGCCTGAAAAGTCTCTCTCCTAGGGTTCTGTCCCAAATGCTGCCTAGGCCAAGGCATTTGCTCAAGAAGAGGTTTGGAGATGCCTGAGAAGCTATCCTGGGAGAGAGAGGATTCTCCTAAATCCCCAGCTACATTATCCTTGGAGCATATGGCTGCTCCTGCATGCATGACACCACAGTTCATCTGGATGAAAGCATTTATAGCACTGGCTGGAAACTTAGCTTGGAGTATTAACTGATCTTGGAGCTCAGGCACCAGAGTCCTCCATTAGTGGAATTTCTCAGGGAGTGTGGCAAGTTTTAATTTTTTGCCTGTCTTTATGATGAACAGATGTTTTGTGTCTCTGCTGGTTAGTCTACTTTTGAGGACTGAGAATCTGAATTCGTAGGAGGTAGAAGAGAAGCTGTGCATAATTTTCCTAAAGGATCTGTGTTTCCAGAGTAGCTTTCAGAGGCCCTTGCAGGGCTAGGGCAGAGTTACAGCGGGGATGTAGAGCAGAACAGGGAGCCAGACTGCACGGACTGGTCTGTGCTGTGTGTGTCAGCTGGAGTCACAAACACCACAGGGACATTTCTGAACTGCCCAGACTGCAAATGCACCTCGGCTGTGCCTGGTGTGCAGGGAAGAAGAGCCATCCTGGGGTTGCATTCGTACTTGTAGCAAAATCAAATAGTCTTGGGTTTTGCCTCAGGTTTGGACTGGCCTCAGTCATATCATGTGCATATTCCAGCTGAACTGGTTGTTCCAGATTGAGCCAAGTCTTGCTGCTATGCTCTTTCTAATGGGAAAATTGTCTCTTTTATTGTCAGCATCTTTAAAGTGGTTCTCTTGAAAGTTTTCTCCTTTTTTGCTTCTCTTCACAGCTTGAGCAAGGAACATCTAATTGCCACTGATATCTTTTGAATAAATGCAGATGTAGTTGCAGTTCACAGAATCAACCATGTGCAATAAAATTCATCAAAGCTGGAAAATCTTTTTCAGGACTAAAGGGATAATGGAATATTGACAGGATTTAGAGATGTGGTTTTAGCAGCTTTTGTAATACCCTGTAATAAGTAGCCCCTGCTTTTCCAACGGGATCTGGTAATTGTTTGCTCTGTTTTTGTATCTTGTGTCATGGCCAGTAAGAAGGGCCCAGTTAACATTCATGACTAAGTAAGAGCTTGATGTGGTGCTGACAAAGCTGAATTTGCCATCAAGTCCTTGCCAAATTGTGAGCACCCAGTGCTGAATTTTTCATGTGTGTTTTATATTTTAGCAAATGTAAATCACAAGGCATACCTCTTTCCTGTAAGAGAAAAGAAAAACTTTTCCTACAGTGTTACATTTTTTTGTTAAAGTACATTTTAACGTGAGTGCAAGGCTTCCAGGCTTCCTAGCAGATTGATTTTGAGTGGTAATTCCAGCTGCATTGCAGTTCCACCTGTATTCTAGTTCCAGTCTGCATTCCAGATGTTAAGCAAAAATTAAATCCTTAAGGGGGGCAAAGGTTCTTAGCAAACAAAATATTTTTAACCGTAGATACTGGCTTTAAAAAGTGACTTAGAAGCAGTGAATTTGGATGTTACTAATTTTTGTTACTTGCTAAGGTGTGAAAGTCTTTTCTGCAATCAGAGTACTCCCCACAGGAGAATCCATCAGTGCTGATGAGAGCTGTAAACTTGCATAAACTATGGATAGATTTGCATTAGGTTTTCAAAACTTCCATTCATGCTCCAAGGAGACAGTTTTACATACACACAGTTCATGTCTATTAATAACCTTTAGCTCATAAAGCTCACGGGGTTTTTATTTACTGGGAGCTGCTGCTTTAGGGCATGTACAAAGGATGTTTCTAGAATGCAGATTCCTGCACAGATGCTTCATTTACTGTTGTGTAATAGCAAACATGCAAATGTGTTCATATTGTGTCCTACCTTGCTTTCTGTTTTTCCAGACTTTTCCCAGGCCTTCCCTCTGTCCTCAGAGGTCTTTGGGAGCTTTAGGTTCAGACCTCCAGTGCTGTGGGAATCCCTGTGATGCCAGTGATCGGTGCCCTGGAGAGGGGCGAGGGAGGGGGAGCAGTGCTGGGTGTGCACGGGTGCATTTCTGAGCTCCACAGGGATTACCCTGCCTGGTGACTGGAGAGTGGCTCGAGGGGTGCAGCTGGGAGTGAGAGGAGCTGTAAGTTCACAGCGTGGCTGTTGGCCTGTTTGTGTGATGGCTGATGTTGGAATGTCTTAGGGCAGCCCAACAGAACTTACAACAAATGCTGAATGTAGACTGCCCACATACAGCACCTTGATGAGATCTGTCTGCAACTGGGCTGCTCAGTAATTTTGTCCAGGGCTGGATTAAACAGGTAGGATGTATATATCTGTCATCTTTTCTTCTTCCAGATTTCCTAGCCAAGCTTTTTCCTTTTTCTGGAGTCCAGAGAGATGGATTCCTTCCTAGAATAAAGTTATGATAGCCATAGTAACTGGATTTATTTTGCAAAGCTGAAAGATTCAGGACACGGAAGTACAGTGAGGCGGGGTAATTATGAAGCTCGGTAGCTGCTTTGAAAATCTGGGTTCTGCAGTGGCTGGTTTGCAGATCTGTGTGTTTCGGAAGTCACATATTTTGTATGTAGTGCAAGAGAGACTCATTGTTCCCTCTGGATAGCTGTAGCAAAATAGGGGATACTTAGGAAGAGGTACTAGGAAGAGTCTAGCAGATAGAAACAATGGAGTTGTTCTTCAGCAGGAAGTTCTGATGATAATGTAATTATTTTCTTTCTTTTTTTTTCCTTTTTTTTTAATTTGGAAGAATTGGTTGTTCATGGTACCTGATACATCATTTCTGGAGGAAACTCCTTTTTCAGTTCTTATATTCTTGCCAAGAATTCTGTTTTGGGGTAAAATGCCAGCTATCTGTCCCAGCTGATCCCCTCTGTCTGCCTTGCATTCCAACAAAGTATCCAGCCACTATCAAAACACTTGGGGGAGAAACACAAAAGCTAAAATAGCAGGCCATTTCTCCAGTGCTCATTCTGTCAGGAGCCTGCAGAAGGAGCCAGTGTTAAGTCAATGTGAGTTAAGAGCAGGTGGCACAACCTTGTTGGGAAGGTGGGAAGTTCATCCTGTATTTGCTCCTCCCACTCCTGTGCTAGAAACCTAAGCTGCTTATTGCTGATATCTTGTTTGCAGCTTATTTCTGCTGGGAGGTGTCTCGAGTGTGTGAAACCAGCTTATGTGTCTGGGAGACACCGAGGGCAGCGTTCATCCCCTGCTGGGCTGGGGCAGGGCCACCCTTTGGGCCTGCACTTCCACATCCCCTGTGTTCTGGCTTCACTGTGCGTGTTTCTAATGCAGGACTGTTGTGCAGCAATTAAAAACTGTTGTGAGAGCTGTCCTCAGTAAAAGCCCAAGAACAGAAATTATTTTTTTACAGGAAAATGTGCTGAAGCCAGAAATGAAAGCATCTGCTGACTGATGTAGGCATTTACACAGGAACCTGTCATAAACAAGCAGGCAGAGTCTGCTGGTAGCTGCTCCTTCCACTGAGCCCTGATGCTCTCATCTGGTCACTCCCAGCCTGGCAAAGCCAAACCCTGGCACCTGCTGGGTTCCAACCGTGCCTTTTCCTTTCAGATCACACTCGCTGCAACGTCTGGATCCTGGATGGAGACTTGTACCACAAAGGGCTGCTGAAGTTTGCAGTTTCTGCTGAATCCCTGCAAGACACCATCGTGGTCTTTGTAGCAGATATGTCTAGACCTTGGACTGTTATGGAGTCTTTACAGAAATGGGCCAGTGTCTTGCAAGAACACATTGATAAGATGAAAATTCCTCCAGAGGAGATGAGGCACATGGAGCAGAAGTGTAAGTCTTTGTGCATCCATACATTCCTGTTGTTTTTTTAATTAGCTCTCACAACTTCTCACAACACTTTGAAGTTGTGATTGCAAGTCTAATTCAGATAGACTGTGTTAGGCTTTAAAACAACTCTTCCAGTTTTGCTGTGCTGACAAAACATCAGGTGAATTATTGGTCTAGATCCTGGGCAATAATGAGATTTTGATAATTTGATTTTTAAAAAGGGCAATTAAAAAAAATAACTCAATAAAATGACAGATTCACTTTTTAGAAAACGGTGACAAAATTCAGTGATGAGGTGAGCTGTCTGCTTTCCTGTGATATCTCAGCCAGGTCCCATTCCCATACTGTGCTTACAGAAGGTCTCTTTGCCCTTGTTTTTCTGGTGGCTCAGACTGTGATCCTGGGGCAGCTAATTGTGTCTCACTACAGCCATTCCTATCCTGTGACTTTAGGAATGTTGTATAAATTAACCTTCTTTTCTGGCATATCTGTGGCAGAAAAGAATCTGGCACTGGCAAGCAGTCATTGTTGCAGTATTGAATCCTGCAGCTCCTTTCCTAAAGTAGTTTTGAATGTTTCTTGAGTTTTTTCTTTTTCTGTTTTCATACTGAATTACTCCAAAATAAATTCCTTTAGTGGAAAAGACCTTAGCAACTTCCAGTCCTTTTCAGATGAAGGAGATTCAGACTGATCCTTTCTGGTTGCTGCTTTGGCTCCAGGCTGGTGGCTCTCTGTACTAGAGTGTGGAACCCTTGGAAATATGGTCTGGGAGGTTCCTGAGGGTCATTTTAGAGAGCAGTGTGATCTGTTTGGCCTGTGAGCACTCAGGTGTATTTGTATAGCTGATAATCCTTTCTGAATGTTAAATATTATGTTCCCAGAAGCCTTGTGCCTACAGCATACGAGCTAGAGTTTAAACTTCATGATTGAAACCACCCAGGTTTGATCATCAGGTTATACTTAAACAAAAAGTAAAATATGAGGGTTTTAATGGGAATAAGTGGGGAGGGTTTATGTGTGTGAGAGATTTTTTGGGAATGGGAAATGGAAAGGCAGTTATAGTATCAAAATCCAACAGCTAACCCAATTTGCACTTTTCTGAGACAGAGCAAATGCTATGGCAATCCAAATAAAGGGGGAGTTTGTGCAGTTAAATTTTCCTTTTGTAAAGAGAAGCTTTTCAGCCTTCCCTTCAGAGTGCACTCTGTGAAGGAGCTACGGCAAAGCTCTAGTGCCCTGTCTGAGAACTCAGAAGACTTTCCAATAGTGGTATCTTAGAGAATTCTAAATTAAAGTATCATAGAAACTCCTGGTTTCTTGTGAGCTCTCCTGGAGTCAAGGGAAGAGATGGGAGAGGGGCCGAGTTCTGCCAGCACGGCTCCGGTGCCATCCCCTGTCTCAGCTGTGGCACACAGGGCCCTGATGTCTCCAGATTTCCATCTCCCGTTCTCAGGAGCTGTGCAGGACACTTGTGTCACCTGGACACATCTCTGGCTTCTTGCAGACTGTCCCTAGGGCCAGCTCTGTGCTCAGAACTTTGGCCACTGTGGCTTGTAATTCTCTTAGCAGCCCATGCTGAGGAAAGGCCCACTGTAACTGTGTCAGGGTAGTGGACTGGGCAGGGCAGAGCACACGTGCCTGGTGAATGCCTTGAGGCTGCTGCCCATCCTAACTGAGCATCTCCTTACTGAAATCCTGCTGCCTGTGCCTCCTGGGGTAGGCTGCCACTTAGAAAATGAAGTCACTGGGTTGCAACAGCCCAAATATGTAAAAATCAGGATAATAAAGTGCACATGAGGGCAGTTGAAACATAGAAATGGAGTGCAGAGTGATGGGATGTGCTGAATTAAAGCCCCCTGCAGCATAAGACCACATGGATGGATGTGTTTCCTGACTTCACGTGCAGAGTATTCCCTTACTCCTGCTCCTCCATCCCGAGCTGAATGTCCACAGTGCTTTCCCTGGCTGTCACACTCGGCACCAGGAACCCTGGGGAAACACTGCCCAGTCCTGTCCCACCGGCATCCACTTGAAGTGCTGCAGGGTTGTTCCTTCTCCACTGCTGAGGGCCTAAGAGTTTCCAGAGATCCCTTTGTTAGCTCACCCTTCTCAGTGGAGGTGGACTTTGGACTGCTTGTCTCTGCTGGCAGGGTTTGTGAGGCCTTTCTGCACCCAGCCCTTGCTCCCGTGTTTGCTGGTGGAGATACTGACTCTTGGCTTGCCTGGGTGGGTGAGAAACTTCCCTTGGCAGTTCAGGAGCTTCCAGAACGGGCAGCAGGACACACATGGAAGCTCCAGGCTGCCTTGTTCAGAATGTACCCAGAGCATTGTCTGCCTGCCATCACTGAGCTGCTCTGCAGATTCTTTGCTAAGAGCTTGGCTAATGTGAACTCAGATACATAATGTCAACTATGCTAATTTAATTCCGGCTGAATTGTGATTAATCATTATTTAAATAACACATATTTGAATTATTTCAGGGAAGATGTGAATGTTGCCTCCCTATTTAAGACAGCAGAGGAGATAAGGTGGCTGTCAGGCATCAAGAACTGCAGAATGGAGGTGTATTGGTAAAATGGCAATTATACCAGTGACCTCTGGGGTGTTTGAAGCTAAAGAATTGAAACACAGTAACATTTTTTTGCAAATTGTGTAGTGTCCATTCAGGCTGAATTAGTTTCAGATTGTCTACCTTTTTTCTTTTTTGGTCTGATAGAGAGCTGAAAGATTTCTTTAGCTAAAAGATTAAAAAAAAATTAGTTTTTCCAGGTATCTTTTGTCTAGGAATTCTTTTTACAAGACTGAAATTTTTAATGATCAATAAAGATAGGGCACAAAAAAGCTAAAAGTGATTGTAAAACTTAATAGAGTGTAAATATGGATTGGCATTCTCAGAAAAATATTCTTTATTTTTCTCATTCTGCTGTTCAGGGCCTTTGGGTTTTCTCAATTAAGTTGTAGTGTTTGCCTGCATTTCCACATTGCAGTTAAAGAGCACTCCAAGCCTGAGCATCTTATTGTTGCTGGAACAATCAAACCTAAGAATAATTGTGGATTGCTGTCTCAGTGGTGCTTCCAGTCAATGCATGTGCTGAGTGATGCAGCAGTTTTTGGTGGAGTTACCTTGCAGTGCCTCTTGTGAACAGCAGCAGCATGAACAGAACAGTTTGCTGGAACCTTGCTGTTGTTTGCTGTGTTCAATGCAAAGCTCTAAAAAGCCACGAGTTTGGTAGATAAATGAGCACTCTGTAGTGGAGGTGTGATTATAATGGCACGTCATCATCTGCTGAGAATTTTTTTAACGTAATAGGCCATTCTGAGTGCTCAACTTCAGTGATAGGTGGCAGAATATTACAGATTTGCCAGAGGAACTGTTGTTTTTCTGGCTTCCTTTTTTATGTGCATCATCTTAGGTGTGTTTCCTGTTCAAAAACCTTAAACCAAAGTAATTTTCACTACTTCTTAATGAAGAAAAGAGTTGTTTTCCATAGCATATAGAAGATGATTCCTCAATTAGAACTGTGTGGAGGAGAAAATATTCATAGCTCTCTAGAAAAAAAAACTTAAAAGATTATGTGAGCTGTTTGGGCACACAACTTTTTTTCCATTAAATATGGATACTTTATATCCAGTAAAAGCCTGAGAGTGGAGCTCAAAAGAGAAATAGCTGTGGGAGGTAAGAGAAAGTATGAAATTGCTGTGTGTCAAAGAAATGCTTTAACTGCAGTGAGCTGCTTTATTACCTTGAGAGAGTGCAGTTTGTTCATGGGGGCATGAACAGTACCTGGGCTACAGGTTCACTTGGATCTAACAGCACTACATTCTGAATGGGCATGGGGGTTGAGTGGCAGCCTCGAGCAGTGTTTAAGAGCCTGTTGCTGACAGGCACTTACCCTTGTGTCTGAGTCGGTGGTTCTGTGTGCTGAGGGTGCTGCAGGCAGTCAGGGCTTCTTGCTCTGGCTGTTCCCTTGTGTAACTCGGGGAGCTGTTTGGTAGGGCCGTTGTGTCCCGGTGCTCGCTGTCTGGCAGGGATTAATGCCGGGCCAGGAGCATCATTAGCAATTCCCACCGAGCTCAGCTCCGCAGGGAGGGGTTTTCTCCCTCCCTGTGTCAGGTGTGGCCTTGGTGCTGCTGCAGACTGCTGGGGAGAGGGGGGAGCTGGGAGTCGTGGCTCTCTGGGGTTGTCCTTTTCATTCCCATTCAGCAGAAATTCATGAGGATGAAGCCATCAGACTTCTGAAATTTCCACGTTGCATTTGCTCTTATTTACATTTCTAAAATTTTAGAGCATCTTTTGTTTTCTCGTGTTTTCAAGTGTTATTCTTTTCAGGAGAGGCTTTTATTCCCCAGATTTGAAGGGGTTTATGCTTCCAAGTATCTCAGTAAAGAAGAGATACTTTTGCTCTGATATGAACAAAACCCAGGAAAGGAATCCTGCCTTATTATAATGCTGTAGTAAGTTGAGAGCGGTGTTGTTAAATAGTCTTTTCTGTGTGATTAAGTCAGAGAGGCTCATCTGAACTATTGTGGGAGATGCAGATGGTGTTCTTTAAACTGCTCTAATACACTTGGCCTCACTAGTAAATAGTAATGGGAAAGCTAATAAAAGTAAAGAAGTGCTTCAGAAAAACCCTTCTCTAGTTAAAGGCTTTTGGTGAGATAGTGAACACATGGAATGGGCAGAATGTAGAATGGAATTATGATTTGCTGTAGCTGACTACTAAAGCATCCCTTGGAGCACTGCTGTTTCCTCTCCACCAGAAGGCACTGCCTCCCCACGTGTAAAGCAACTGCATTCCTTTTTCATTTGTTTGTATTTCCTTGCACCCTGGCATATATTGAGTTGGTGATTGGAAGTCTATATTTAGTTTGGGGTTTTTAGGCTTTTCTCTAGAATGGAGCTCTGTTCCACAAGAATCACACAATTTTATATTTCAGCTAAACATTGTAGATTGTGCAGCTCTGAACAGAAGTTTTTCTGATTTGTTCTTCCTTTCACACACCCATTCTATTGCAGGAATGGTTCCTATTTTGAAAAGGTACTATGACTTCCTTTTGCAAGGTTTGTAGAAGAAACTTCCCTGAGGTTTTACCACTGGCTGATGTCAGGAGGCCTGCAGTGCATCGCAGCTCCTTCCCTGGCACACGGAGGATGTTCTGAGCAGCCCCTCTGTGGCTGGGCTGGACTCTGGTGGCTTTTCTGAGGAGTTTTCCTTACTGTCCCTACAGTCACTCTGCTCCCACTGTTTCTAAAATAAAGGTGCCTTTGTGGGAGCAGATTATGGAGTTTGCTTGGCCCTTTCTGTGAGGGTTCCTCATGGCTGAGGGAGGAGGAGGAAGCTTCAGTGGGGAGAGCCCTGGGCCTGGGGGCTGTGCTGTGCCCTGGAGCAGCCACATCCAGGACACAGATTCAGCTGGTCCGGGCCTTTGGTCTTGAATAAAAGACATTAAAGCATAGATTGCAGCTCAGATTTGATAATGCATGTGTGGGCTCACAGTGCATTTCCAAAATGGCCTTAATACTATTCCTTAGGTATTATTTGATAGTATTCAGTATTATTGGAACACTCACTGTTGCCGTAAAATTAAAATACTGAAATATAGAAAACATCTAGTTTCCTTTGGACACCACTGTAGTTTTCCAGAATACAACTGAGTCTCTTCAGGTAACATGCAGATGCCCTTGAGTCTGTGTTTGTGCGTTAGGTTTTATATTTCTAGGGCTGGATGCCTGCAACAGAAATGCAGAGTAATAGGAACTAAAGTTATTGTTTGTAAGAAAAAGTGGCTGTTTCAGGTTGGTGTTTTCTGTGTACATTTACATTTTCACTGTGTTTTCTTCCACAATAGGTACAAATTGCAGGGTATAGGCTGTGTTGCTAAACCACATTTATGTTTTCTGTTGCCAGCTATCCTATAGTGAAATGTTCAAGAATATGCATTTGTACATACTATAGCTCTTGCAGATAATTGTGATTATTTATAATTACTCCAGATCCCACTTGATTTAGCTTCCTGTAAGTTTTGATGGAGGAGAGTTGTGGTGTTGGAAAGGGCAACAAGGCTTAACTTGCATTCAGTTCTTGTGTAGTATAAAAATAAAAAAAAAAGCCGAGATTTCTAGTTAGTTGTAGATTAATTATGGTTTAAAAAGAACTAGTTCCTTTGTTGTACCCTAAGAGTCTCTGTCTTTAAATAGTTATAAAGGAGTTCCAGGAGTATGTAGAACCTGAAGAAGGCTACCAAGGATCACCACAGAGGAGAGGCCCTTCGTCTGGCCAGGAGGATGAACACGTTTCCCTGCCCCTTGGAGACAACGTGCTGACCCACAACCTGGGCATTCCTGTGCTGGTGGTGTGCACAAAGGTGAGGCTCTGTCTTTTTGCTGCTATGCAAGGCTTTCATTGCTTCCCTTGTAGGAGGGATGCTGTCTGCAGACATGCAAAATGAGTTCTGGATTAACAGTGAAGGGATTTGCTTTACAAGTGAGCTTCTGCCATCAACATCAATTTTTACTTTTATGGAATACTAATAGCTTTGTCAATTATCTGTGAATTACTTTAGCGTTTGGTTTATTGGTGCTGTTTTAGAACCAGAGACTCAAAGTAAACGTGATGGCAGTGTGTAAGATTAAAGTAGGTGTTTTAAGATGTGCTGGGATTAAATGCCTGGGTTTCTCTGGTTTGTTTTCCTGTCTCTCCCAGTGTGATGCAGTGAGTGTCCTGGAGAAGGAGCACGACTACAGGGAAGAACACTTTGACTTCATTCAGTCACACATCCGCAGATTCTGCTTACAGTGTATCCTTTTCTGTGCTGAGGAGATTGCCTCTAATCTGGAAGCAGGAAGAGATGTTTTCATGTTGAATTGCACATAAAGTTAATCAAAGAAATTACACTCCAAGATTGCTTGGTATTTAGTTATTTGTGTAGCATTTGTTTTTTTGAAAACGTTGACAAATGGATAGAACCTTTTCTAGTTTTTAAATTGTGCATGGGATTTGGAGCTTTTGTTCCTTTACAAAGGACTGGTCTTACATTTTGTGAAGTGTTCTTTCTTGCTTTTTCCCTCAGAATTTGCAGTTCCCATATAAGCCTGAGATCTCATCTGTGTATTAAGTTTTTGGCTTTTTCCAAGTTAAGTAGGATGCAATTTCCATGTAAGCCTGGGAAGATGGATAAGTTTTGTGTATGTCAACGAAAAGTGCCATGAGTCTTGTCATGTTATATCCCCTCCTCTCCCTGAATGCTAAATTCTCTAGTTTTGTCTTGAACTACTGCTCAAAGCTAAGTCTAGTAGACATAAATCTGTTAACTCCTGTTTTGAAATTCTTATTATAATTTAGAAGCTATGTCTTATATCATTTTCCTTAAATAGAAACTCAGATGGGGCTGCCTTGATTTATACATCAGTTAAGGAGGAGAAGAACCTTGACCTGTTGTATAAGTACATTGTACATAAAACCTACGGTTTCCAGTTTACCACGCCTGCCTTAGTGGTAGAGAAGGATGCAGTTTTTATGTAAGCCACTTGGACAAGCAGCGTGGTGTCACACTGGTTTTTATTAAGCACTGCACTGCATGTAATGCCTATATAAAAATGAATGGTTTGTTGTTCAAAAGCTTAGCATGCAAGTCTTGTGGAATCCCAAATTTAAAAACCAATTTAGTGCATATTACTTGACTCAGACTATACCATTCCAGTTTTTGTATCCTTGGAATTTAGCTGAGAACTGGGACTGGCCTGTAAGAAAATTACTTTATTTAAGTAGAGGACAGTATATAAATGATCTCTGGAGAAGTGAGGCAAAGCTTTCTTCCTTTTTACAGACCTGCTGGTTGGGACAATGAGAAGAAAATTGCCATTTTACATGAAAACTTCACAACAGTAAAACCAGAAGATGCATATGAGGACTTCATTGTAAAACCTCCTGTAAGAAAGGTAAAAAGAGATTATTTCTTCCTGTACCCCAGCAAATAAGTGGAGTTTGCTGGAATGGCTGCTAAGGACTATTAATACTGAAGAACTCCAAATATAAACGTAACTTTATTTTTATCTAAATATGTGAAACATCAGGCTTTTATTTATTAGTTATTTAAAATACTGCAAGCAAACCCAGAAACCATTCCCCTTATTGAATGAAAGGCAGTCCAGAAATAGCTGTTTTACATTTTGCCACTTTTGCATGTATGGGGCAGAAACACACCCAGAAAACAGAGAATTCTCTTGTAGGACATTTACATTTGTACTCACACAGCATTGAGGTTACCATGCAAAGGCAAAGCAAGGTCATCTCGGGTCTTTGAAGAGATGCTGATGAGATCAATATCCAAACTTTAAAAGATGAATGTGGCTACTTACCAAGTGCTCATCTTTTAGGACAGTGTTCACAGGCTGGCATCACTGTTAGTCTGCTCCAATTGTTTTTTATTTTACAGTTTTTTTAAATGACAATATCTTTAATGTTACTATTATTTTAAATGTGAAAGAACAGTTTAAAAAAATGAACAATGGTCTTAAAGATTTACCTCTCTCTCTCTTCTGTTTTGATCAACAAAACATAAAACCCAGTAATTTCAATTTTTACTTATAACAACAAAATGTTTTGTTCAACAGTTAGTCCACGATAAAGAGCTGGCAGCAGAAGATGAGCAAGTATTTCTTATGAAGCAGCAGGTAAGCATGGAAGAATGAAAATAAGTCTTTACTGTGTAAGATTTGACTTTAATTTCTCCCTTGTTATTGCCTTTAGTTTTTCATTCCTCATTTAAATCACCAGGTATCTGTTTTTCAGCTTTGCAAATTCAGATGTAATTGTGACGTAAGAGTTTACTCTAAAAATACAAGTAGGAAATATGGTCACTTATCTTAGCAAGTTGAAGGGAAGATATGCTGAGAACAGAAAGAATTTACATGTCAAAGGAGAAGAGGAAGAAGAGACTTCGGATTTCACCACAAAGTTGTATTGAGCTGTGAAATATAAATACCTCTGAAACCTAACATTGGAGCATTGCCATTTTCTTACAGCCAGAGGCTTGAAAGACTTCAATGTGTCAAATTTGGCTGTGCAGTAACTTGTTATTTTCTTTATTACTCTATAGTTTAAAAAATATAACAATACTTCCCAATACAGGGAATTATGAATGTCCTGGAGGTTACAGACAGGGGTGCCTGTGGTGCTGCCTTTGAGTTCTGGGCTGGCTGTGTGAGACAAAGGCCCAAAGCTTATTTACTCCTTGCAGCTCAGTCCTCTGGAGGCAGAGTTGGGAAGTATAGAAATATCAAAGAGGAATCCCGTAAATATCAGGAAAAAGATCAAATAAATTAATGGTTACTCAACTTCACTGTATTTTATTCCTCTTTTTTCTTTGAAATATATTTAATATGCTTAATATGTTGTTTTTGCAGTCATTCCTTGCCAAACAGCCAGCAACGCCTACAAGAGCATCAGTAAGTACATCCAAGGAAAAGAGTAGGAGGTGTTTTGTTTCCTTCAAGGGAAAAGGGAGTGATTCTAACCTGCAGAGGTCCATTTTTTGTATTTTAATGTAACCTACATAATCTCTCCACACTGCAGAAAGTAAATAAATAGTGAGGCAATATTTTAAAATGTTGCTTATAAATTCACTGTGGAAACATCTGATTATTGAACAGAAAATTTCCTGCAGTGATTCAGCCTTTCCTGTAGTAGAGGCACATCCCCAAAATAACTGATGTTTTGGGTGCTTGTTTGTTTTCTTTCTCCAGTGTGCATCACTACAGTGCCAACAGAAAGGCTGGAAAAGTAATATGTATGTGGTGTTAAACTTGCTTTATGTAACTAATCCTTTGAAGTTCTTCTCTGATTTGTGTGATTTGGACTTTTTTTAAGGAATCTCCTGCAAGAGGCCCTGCAGGATCCCCAAGAACTCAAGGCAGAGCTGGTCCCGCCAATGTACCCAGTGCCTCACCAATCACATCAGTTAAGAAACCAGATCCAAATATTAAAAGTATGAATGAGCATTTTACTGTTCTATCATGTGTTATTTCCCTTAAAGTGAATCCTCTTGTGTAGAAAGATGAAGGGAGTTATTCACTAATAGTATAGTTAACTTTAATAACAGAAATGAATTTATGACATAATTTAGGATTGATTCTTTTCTGGTCATTTATATGACTTGAAATAGAATTCTCTTACTACCAAGCAGTCAGACAGAGGTCAAATACATTCTAATTTCCTTAAGTTGCCTCAATACATTTATTATGCATCAGCTGGATTGTTAGGGTGGAGACTGCTCTAAACTACAAACAGTTTTATACTTCATGTCACTTATTCTGGAATCTACAGCAAACTCAGTTCTACTAAACCCTCTCTGGAATGTCATTTACTGTAGTAGATGGAGTAACTTGGAAAAGAGACCTTTCCCTGAGAGGCAGCTCCATGGTATTGAGGGGTTTCTTTGCCCTCTGGGCATTAAGAAGGTCTGCAGGGCCAGTGTGGTTTTTCGTAGTGCACTGTAGGGCCATGCCTCACTTCCAGGGGGTAAAATGCCCTTCTGGATCCTGTCCTGTTCCTGAATTGCCAAGTTTTGATTTGTTAAAAGCAGTGTGGCATGAAAGGCTGCACTGGAACATCTGTGCAGGTTGTTAATGGACTTATCAGTCTTTGAATTTCATCTCCATACTTAATAATCTTGCTCTTGGCTTCTACATTTATTAAAAACTTGAAAGCATACAGATATTTTGATTGAAATATCATGACATCCCCCATCATTCCAGAAAAGCAGGAATGTGCTTTCTGCCTGTGCCAAGGTATGCAGAAGACTGGGGTCTTCAAACTGAGCAAGGACAGACTTTCTCAGAGCTGGGGTTTATTTCCTTGATTAGCAAGAGATTTGTATGTATGTGAAAATAAGTTATAATTTACCAGCTCTTAAGTGTTCTGTGTGATCTGTATTTGTTTTTTTATTTAGATAATGCTGCAAGTGAAGGTGTCTTGGCTAGTTTCTTTAATAGTCTCTTGAGCAAAAAGACTGGCTCTCCTGGAAGTCCTGGTGCTGGAGGAGTGCAAAGCACAGCCAAGAAATCAGGTATTGGACTTGTTATTGCACTTGCTTTTAATATTTTATGTGGCACCTTGGTCCATGGGTGTGTCTCTTACACTGGTCAGTAAAGTGGCAGACCTTGACAGATGCCGGTGCCAAAATGTGCAGTGTTTAAAACAAGAACTGAACTACTGCAACTTCACAACTCCAGGGCTTCTGTTAAGCCTGATGTGACTTAATTCTTTGAGTGAAGTTGCATTGCTGGGATTTCAGTGACATTTGAGTCTGGATCCTATGCTGGAAGTGCTGATTTCTTTTTCAGCTTCAGAATTCCTTCCTTTCTTGACCCTTCGCTGTGGCGAAGGGGATGCAGTTTTTTGGGTTTGGACTGGAGTTAGCAGTGAAACTACTGAAATCTCCCCAGAGTTCAAGCTGAAATGAATTACTGCTTGTGACAGCTTGAAGTTGTTCACTCGTTAATTATTTAGTATTTTATTGTGATCCAGCACAGCTGATAGCACCGACAGATGGGTGCATTCTCTGTGTGTGCCTGTGACTGCACTGTGTGAGATCCTTGCTGATAAATAATGCAGCAATTCAGGTGAAAATGAAAGAAACCTGTCAGAGTGCTTGGTACCTACCCAGACCTTGGTGGTGTAAAATGCATTGTCCACCTGATAGACTAAATTTACTGCTTTGATTCTTTGACTGTTTCTGCTCAATACTGGCATTCCCATCACACCGAATGTTCAGGAGCTTTCCTTCCAGAATTCTTTCTCTATTAAATTTTTGATAGATACACTACTTCTGATCCCAAGCTTGTGCAATCTTGTAGACTTTATGGTGATGCCAAACCCAGAGTTCCTCATGCTGAGAGGGGAGTATAAGGCCCAGACATTCTGAACTGGAAATAAAAAATATCTGCTGCCAGCCACACTGATGGTTCTGTAAGAGAACCAAGGCAGTTGGAGTGTGGGTATTTTTTAATTTTTTTTTTAATTGGGAAGGTTTATATATTACATTCTGTGCTCTGAAAGCTTAAAAATGTCTAGAATTGAACTTGCAGCAAGTCAGGTGTGGTTTTTTTGTGTGTTTGTTTCAGTGTGATGAATCCTCTAATTTTTTCTTTATTAGATTTATTTATTATGAAGATAAAATAATACAAAAGGGGTTTTGTATTATATATTATTTACATAATATTATTGTATCCATGTTATAAAAATACTGAACTAATTCTTTCATAATCCTGTGTGCCCTCTTAAGTTAAACTCTGAAAGGTGTCCCCTGCTTCATCAAATGCAGCCTCGTGTTTTACTCACCACAAGGTCAAAATAACTTTTTATAGAAATAGAACTAGAAATATTTTTAGGTATTATTTCATCCATGCTTTTTATCTGAAGCAAAGTCAGTTAGGGAGCACCTGGCTAGTGATTAAAAAGCAAACAAACTCAGAAATAAAAGCTGTAATGTCACCTCTCCAGGAAGCTTATTCCAGCACCTAATTTCTCAGTTATTTTGTTCTCTTGTCCAGTGTTCCCGAATGCCTTGGTCTTGGTCTTGTTTGGGTGGTGTTGGAGGTCAGCATAGCCCCTTTGTGTTTGCAGCAGTGTTTGGGTTTGAAAGCTGTTCCCTCTGCCTGTGACTTTTGTGTGGTCCACCAGATTTGTGTGCAGGACGTGTTGTTCTGGCTGTGACAGTTCTGTTCCCCTGGGACTCTGCTCTGGGACCTGTTTGCTTTGGGCTCAGGAGCAACTGGGGGGGGCAGCCCAGGGCTTGCCTGCCCTGAGAATGGGTGACCTGATCTGTGCTACAGATGTGTTCTGTTCACAGCTCTCAGGGGGACACAGGGTTGTTTTCATCTGTGTGACACTGAGCAGGACTTTTTATAACAATTCAGCCAGTTTAATACATTTTCTGCTTCCTGGTAGGAGGGTTTCTACTCTGTATCAAATGACCTCAGTGTCTCAAAAGGTTGTGTGTTTGCTTTATCATTGTTATCCATTCTGTCATCATGTACCACTTGGGTAATTTATGTAAATGACTTTTTCCCTCCAATCCTATCTTTCAAAATCCTTTGTTGTCCCTTCAGGCACACTCACCTACATATCCGCTATCTTCAACAGCTGAACAGGGTAGATTGCTGAATAAAAGTACTGACCAGTGCTATGGGTAACTAATGGGTAATTTTATGAATTAAAATCCATTTTCTTTGAAATATCAAGGCTTTTTTTTTTTTTAAGCTTATTTCTGTGAAGGTTATGTGAGATGTGATACCGACCACTTCTCCTTCTCCACAGGACCTGTTATCCTTTCATAGAAATGTGGGTGGCCTGGCAGAACGTGTCGGGAACAGACCCTGTTGGTTGTTGTGCTGGTAGGCTGTTCTAAGCACCTAAAACATAACTGCAATTTCTGGAAAAACTACTAAACTAGTCTGTAATGGGCTTTACTCTTTCCTCTTTCAGTCTTCTAGAACACTCTGTGCCTTCCAGGACTTTTCAAAGATAACAAGTGGCGCTTTTTTTTCCCTTGTGTCAGCATTAACTTCTAATTGGAATGGATCCTTTCTCTCATGAAACATGTAGAGACAACAATCATAACTTCTTCTTCCTTAACTTCTTGATTTTGTTAGACTAAATTAGACAAGTTCTCTTCTAGTCTCCTGCTAGAGGCTGAGCTGTGTTTTCCTCACTAGTTTCTTCATTAGTTCCCATCATTGGCATATTCTTGTCTTGAACACAAGTCATCAGAATATTGTATCAGCACTGCAGATCTATCTCATCGTAGTGCCTGCTGCAGCAGTTCTCTTTCTTGGGTGGAAGTGCTTCTCCTGAATGATCTCAAGTTGGCTTTTCTTGGCTGCTTCAAGCTGGCAGCTCCCATTCCTTTCCTGACTTTGGGAACAGAACAGTAGGCTTTCACTCACAGGAGAAGGTGCCTGTTCTTGTCACCTGCTGTGCTCACACCTTAGATGAAGCAGTGTAAGATTAAACTGTCCTGAGAAGGTAAGAGCTCCTCATGCTGCTGTCTGAAAAGCTCTTGTTGAGTTTGTGAGGTACCTGATGCTGGTGAGAACAGATGAGATGACCTGTTCCTGTGTGGAAGAGTTGAGCAGAACATCTTGGAGAAAGCCTTATTTCCAGCAGCACCCTCTGTGCAAGTAAATGTGCTAAAATTATCTTTGTAGGCATTTCAAATGTCTGAACTGTTTAAAGAGCCCAATGTTTTCAGAAGGTTGATGACAAAAATATTTAGCTTTAAAGAGACCATCTGTTTCTCTCATAGCTATGAATAGCCTGAGGTTGAAACGTTGAGATTCTGTCCCAGGATGAGAGAGACATTGTGGATCTCAACAATACTGGCCAGCCTAATTGATGGAGTGGCTTCTACTGTGACAATTCTTACCTGAAAGAAATCTCTCCTCCAGGCAGATGCTGCAGTGTCATGTCCATTTTTCCTGCTGTGCACTTCCTCTTGTTTGCCTTTGTTTCTGGACTCTCTTTGATGTCTAGACCAGGATATTTCAAAGAACTTCAATTGGTTATTTCTGTGGTAGGTTATTTTTCTTCATGTGAACTTCTGTAGTCACAAAGTTATTTCATTTATATTCACAAGAAGATTCTTGCAAATTCTAAGGCTGCCTTCCCTCTCTATTCCTTTATTCTCTTTATCCTTTATGAGGATAAAGAACTCAGGTTCCCTGCTCTCACTGATCTAGCAAGAGGAATTAATCGTACAGAATTGGGGGCATGTAACTGTACAGAACACATCTCACTGAATGAGGCCATCACTCTGTGACAAATTTGTAGGGAAACTGAAAGCAAGGGTCACTCTCATTCATAATTGAGGAGAAACTTATTTTCTTAAAAACAGCTCCTTGAATTTCTTCTCCTTTGGAAGGTGCTCCCCCATGGCTGTGGTAAAGGGGAGGGTGTTCCTCTGCATTGGGAGTGTTTTTCCTGTCCACATGAGGTATTTGCAGGACACTGTTTGGGGTTATTTTGGAGGCCTAAGGAGCCAGTTCATCCAGCATAAAAAACAAAGTCACAGTTTTTATTTAGATCTGCTCTTGTTTAAGCAAGGATTTTGTGTGGCCTGTATTGTTTTAGGGTTTATGCTTTTTCAGCTCCTAGGTGCCATTAGTCTACATGTGAAGTGTTTTGTATTTTAAGTTCTGTTACAGTACATTTGTTAATGTACTAATTCCTAAATTTTGCTTAAATACTCCTACTTTGAGTAGATGCTGTTTAGAATGCTGGGGCTTATGACTAGTGCTTAGGTCTAAAACCTTCCTAGTGATTAAAGGTAACCTTTTAACTTGGTTATGTCTTTGTACTTTGGAAAAAACCACTTAAATCTCTAACAGTCAAATCTTGCCTTCTTAATGTTTTCAGCATGTACCCTGGAAAAAATCCACCTAATATTTCACACACATTTGAGCTGGAAAACAGATGCTTGTTAAATTCTTTGGCTATGTAAGGAAGCTGTACATGGTTATATAATGTACTTTTTGTCTAAAAATATAGCTTTTTAATCTTAAATGCTTGTATGCTCCGTGCATTAGGATATATTGTTCCAATTTTGGTGATGAATTTGTCCGTGGGTTTATAATTTTCAGAATCACTGAAGTAAGCTGAGGGTTCAGTTAGGGAATTGTTAAAAAGTTTTGAATCTGATATAAAAACGTAAGATATGCCTTTCCATGAAATACTTCAGTGTGTCTGGTTCCAATTGAAGAAGTCCTTTGAAATGACTGCTTGGAGATATTACATGAATATGCAATTCCTGTCCCCTTTTTAAGGGAAACATTGGCTGCAGATATGAGACTTCTCCCTGTTAGTTGTTTCATATTCAAATGCAGTGAGTACAAGTGTGACCAAACAAATGGGATTTTTTTTTTTAGCAGGTGTCCTGCATACCTTGTGTTTAAAAGTTGGGTTTAAATAGTCCTTGCTATCAATGCTAATAACAGAATTGTGTGTGGTTGATTTTTACAGAAAATTCTAAATATGGTTATTTTAAAATGTTAGTTGCCATAAATATATCACTGGTGGTGTTGTGCTTTTTGCTGCTGTATCGTTCAGCATTTCATCTCTTTAAAGTGGATCAAACCTGAGTCTTTAGCAGATTTTACACAGACAATACCCTGCATTGTGCCAGGCTCTGTGGTCTTGGGGAGGTGGCAAAATAATGAGAAATAAGTAATATATTGTCATATAAAGGCGATTTTTTTGAACAGTTGTGCTCGTTGCTTAAAATATATATCATTGAAATTTGATTGCTTTGTGTCCTTTTTCTTTCCAGGACAAAAGACAGTTTTGGCAAACGCTCAGGAGGAGCTGGACAGGATCACTCGCAAGCCTGACCCCATGGTAACAACAAACTCTCCTCCAACAGAGAACGAGGCTTGATAGGGCAGAACAATGCAGATGTAAATGACCAAATAACTATGTACAGTGATCTGATAAGACCAGGAATTTTCTGCTATGGCAGATGCTATCAGTTTTCTCGGGGCAGGGGAAATGAGCTTACTACATCATTGCCTTGTCCCAGTAAAAAGTGCACATTCAGGAAGTTTGCATATAAAATCCCTCTGTATAAGATAACCATTTAGAGTTTATATAGGGCAATTCTTTTGGTTTGGAGGTAAAGCAGGTGCAGCTGCATTTCCTGTTGTGAAGAACAAGGAGAAGCAAAACGGAGAATTCTTTTAAAAGTACTACTGACTGCACACGAGGCAAGAAAGAGAACTGAAACCCTCTTTCAGAGTTACTGGAATTGGCTACTTGTATGTTTGCAATGCATTATATTCTTGGAGTGGTGGTGGTGGTGTAACAGCATTCATTGGGGGAAAGAAGCCGAGGTGGGGAATGGACCCTAAAAGGGGAAACGGATTTGGGACAGCGAGAAACCAGAATGTTGGATTGACTGGAGAGGAGCAATGTTGTCAAATCCTGTGTTTCACAGGGGGTTAATAGTCACTGTTTTTAAAAGACTACTTAACATTGGAGAATTCCAGGCCAAACACTAAGAATTGTGGGAATTTATTCTTTTTATAAATCTTGTTTTAGTTTTTAAAGAAGTCTTAAGAGTGTGGATGCCCTTTCTGGTGTAGCTGACAAAGGGAGAAACTAAACTTGTTTAGCTCCAAGTGCCTGGCACAGTATGCGATGTGTCTTTAGAAGGTGCTTGAACTTATTGTGCACTGTAGTACAAACAGTCACTGTTTGGTTTTATTTGAAAAACAGTAGTTTGGCAATTTGTATTTAATTTTAAATCCTGTTTTCTGATAGCTTCTGCCTTTTTTATGCCAAGAGGCTGGCCTATGAAGAATGGTGGGTGACAGATCATTTTCCCATAATGAAATGTGCTACAGAACACTCTCAGTATTTTTTTTTCTTACTTTTTTTGTAACTAAATATTAGCTACCAAGCTAAAATGGATTCCTGCCTTACACCTATGGAGGTTTTTAAAAAAAACTTTCAGGGCCCTAGTTCCAACCACACCTGCTGCAGGTGCAGCCAATTCCAATTCTGAAGGTAACCTAAAAAGTATGAATGTGTACACGATGGACATCCTGAAGAAGTCGTTTGGTATTTTCTTTCATGTAGCATTTCATTTGGAAAGATGGGTTGTGGTTGTCCCCGTTGCTCTAAGGGAGCCCTGTCCATGGTCACATAAACCATCATTCTGTACAAACAAACACAACTGCTATGGTTACTGAAATGGCACTTTGATTTTATACACGGTATGCTTGTTTTACATGTACACACTACCAGAAATTAAAAATACCAAGCATATTCTGTGCTCTTAATGCTGAAGGGAAAAACCACAATTTGAATTATACAGAGTTTACTTTTTATTGATATGAACTTGTTGTACTAAATCTGATGTCTGGATATAACTTCCCTAATATATATTGTTTCTTAAATATTCAGAATTAGACTGACCACTAACACAGTGCTGGGTGTTAACCTCAACTCCTATGTCACAGCAAGAGGCTGTTCGTGTAAGTCTGTCTAGACATCTAGAAAGCTAAGAGTATTTACTTGCCTCTTTGACAAACATTAACATGAGTATGTTACTTGTGCCAGTTTTTTTGTTGAAAATACTATATTTTTCTTTTCTTTTTTTTTCATTTTTTTGTTGGGTTTTTTTTTTTTTTTTTACTTTTTTAATAAATGGTATGACCTGAAGTTACACAGCTGTCTAGATAACAGTTAGACTACGACTGTGGCTGGCTGATGGTGATGTGGATGCACTTCCTGGTGTAACGGGTGCCAGTTACAAGTTACCACACCAGAAGTAATTACACACTGTCCTCCTGGCACTGAGAAGTGAGATTGGAGACTAAACCATCAAAAATTGGACAGGAAACCTTAAGTGTGTGATTGTAATGGGATAGTTTGAAAACCTCAGTCTGAAACTGCCTTTTTTGTCATTTAACCTGATAAGCACTTTTCTAGCAATATGGCTAAAACTTACAATTGAAGTATTTTCCACATGTATAAAAATGTTAAGTATACTAAAACTGATCAAAACTGTTACTGTGTGATAACTTACCAGCTTTGCAGAAAGACAAAACAGGGACAGATTTCCAGTTTCTAATTGCAAGTGAATGCTCCTAGTTTACTGAAGAGAGGTGTAGGTAATGTAGCATCCTGTGGGTGCCAAAGTCTGCTGGCTTTGGTGAGCTGCACAGTTGTTATTCTGGTGTCTTCAAGCATTGGAACCAAAGGCCAAATGCAAACAGCCTTTACATTTTCAAGTGAAACTTCATTTTATTTGCAGATACACTTGTATGGTAGACTGTTTAAACTATTATATGCCTATATTTATATGCATTATAGTGACTGCATCTACTGTTCATGTTTAAACTAAGAAAACAAAAGATGAAAGCATTCAACTTGAAGCAAATAGAAAAGTTTAAAGATTGGCCCTCCATAAAAATGCTGTTGTTATGCTGCTTGATTTTAAGTTTGCACTTTTTTTATTGGCATTTTAAAAAAACTGTTTAAACTGAACAGAATTTCGTATTTTATTTAATTTAACTACGTTGAAAGTGACTGCTCTGTACATCGTGAACTTAACAATATACATGCTGTAAATGAAAGTTCACTGTCCTGTATACTAAGTTTATTGGTTTTTCTTCCAACTTACAATTAGGACTGCAAATGTATGAAACAAACCTTAGTCCAGTTGTATGGCTTTAACCAGGTGCAGTATGCAGTCATGTGGAACCTTGCTTTCTAGTGCTGGCAAAACGAGGACGTCTTTAATTACTGGCTTCAATAAACATGAATCCAGACTGCTTTCTGCTGTGCTTTGTTGTCTGTGAGATGCCCTCCTGGAGCTGTTTGTGTGGGAGCAGGGTGTGGGTGAGCTCTGTGAGCAGGAGGAGCAGGTTGGCTGTGCACTTGTGTCCCTGAGTTAGTGACAGCTCCCAGGCAGGGGCCTGGCCCAGCCTTTGCCAGTGCCACTCCTCTGGGGCTGGGAGCTGTGTCCTGTGCCAGTGGAGCAGAGCTGTGCCTGTGGCAGCTCACAGCACAACTGCCTTGGGTACAAAATAATGTATTTCAGGGGGCAGGGGACACAGCTGTATGCTTTACCAGCCTCAGGGGTATTCTGTGGAATGCTGTTCCCAAGCAGAGTACTGGTCCTAAATTAGCAAATCCAGGCTATGAGAAGTTTAAGGAGTGAATTGCTGGAGTGTTGAAAATGCCCCTTCTCTGCCAGTAGCCAAGTGTTCTCCCCTGGGTGGGTGTAAGAAGAGCTTCCCAGTAAGCACAGGAAGAGTGGGCATTTAATTAGGATTCTGCTCGTTGTTTTCATTGTTAGTTCAACTGGATGCCTCTATTCCCCTGCACAGATTGAAGCTCTAGGTAAGAATGTTTGTTGAGTCACCCTGCTTCTGAAATATAAATCAGCTAAATGTTTGCTTTCTGGAATACAATTTCTTCACAAGGGAATCCTTATGAGGCCATGAAACAAATACCATTTTAGAATTGCCATAATGTTTTCATTAGCTCATTAATGTGAAGAATCAATTTTCGCCCTTTAAGATGGGCTTTAGAAAATATTTTTTGAGTATATGAAGAGAATTATTGGTTGTATCAGTTTGGGAGAAAACTATGTGAAGACTTCCTCTTCAGATGTGCCAAAGTTGAAAGTGACTTTGGAAAGATGGTGACAGCAGGTGGAAGATGGAAGACAGTGGATGGAAGAACACCCTTTATAACTCTTACATTTACTTGGCTGCTCTTCAGTTGTAATTAATTTTTATTCAAAGCAAAATGTCCCCAAGTCAGAAAAAAAAAAATTGGGATAATAAGGCTGTGGTGCAGAAAAGGCTCTAAGCTACTCTTAGGAGTCTTTCACTGCCTGTGCTGCTCCAAATGCTGTTAACCCCTCTGGCTTTTCAGGTATGGCAAGGTTTTGTTAGAGAATGAACTTCTCAGGTAAGAGCCTTTGCTGGAACAAAACACTCAATTTCTGAGTCACTGCAGCTCAAATACCGGAATGGGAGAGGCCTGGGGACGTGAGGTTGTTGTCAGTGACCTGAACAAGACTCTGCCTGGCTGGGTCTGTATCGAGAGCTGAATGGAGTGTTTGGTACCAAACCCAAACTTGCCTGTTATATGGTCTTTTTCATTTAAAAATAAGTCATATCTTCATAGACAGTTTAATTCCAAAGGCACTCTTTTGCTGGAATTCAGTTTCCCTTCAAGGAAGCATTGACATAAAAATTCCAGCCTGACCTGCTACAGCCTTTGTAATAATGAACTACTTCTTTGGTGGCCCACTCATTGTGTGGAGAAGACAACAAGCACAAATAATCACAAAAGCCAACAGTCTGAGCTGCTGCTTTGGGACTCCTCCGGCTCTTCGGAGATTCCTGCACTCCCTGTAAGGGGTTTATCCCCAGCTCTCCGTGGAATGGGCACTGCAGGGTGCAGCTGAGGGCAGGATGGGATTGAGCAGGATTTCTGCTCCCTGGAAGAGTGAAAGGAAGCGATCTCTGCTTGCACACGTACCTCAGTGAAACTCGGATGTTTACAAAAAACCTCAAGGAAGTTAATTTTCTCAAATGAAGTTCTGGACAAGTGGTAGACTAAATATGCTGTTACAATGCTTCAAAATCATGCTTGTCTCCAAAAACCTGACGTACAGGGCACCTAATTCTGCTTCAGCTGTCTTAAAAAGAATAAAAAGGCTTGCAGTAAAAGCACCACGGCCACGTTGCCGTATGAGCACCACGGACATGTCTTGTGCCAGTGCCCCAGGAGCGTGGTGCTGCCATGGCCAGCAGTGACTGATGCCAGACGTGTGACCTGGCAGTGTGAGTTGATCTGGAGCACTGTCACCCTCTGAAAGAGCTGTGTAACCCCTGGTTTGTTCCAGGAGTCAGAGCCCCAGGCTGCGAGTTCCTGGAGGGCTTTATTGGAAGCACGTTAGTAATTACATGCAGGAGGTCGGTGAGAGGATGTCAGGACTAAGGGAAGCAATTAATTTTCTCTGTTGCTTTTGGTTGCAGAACTTTGTGCAGCAGAACCAACACTGCGAGTAGTAACATTTTATCTGAAGGAAAAGATCCCTCACTCCCCCTTCCCTGACACTTAATTATAATTTTGTTTTGCTGAACGTTTCTGTAGTTGAAATATTCCAAGCCCGGGAGGTGGCAGGCGTGGGATCGGTGCCTGAAGGTAACACTGCTGGATGTGCCTTTGCAAGATGCTGTAGCACTGCTCATCAGCTTCCCTCAATAATTCCTGTTTGGCAGCTTTTTTTGGCATCTAAGTATCTTCCAAAGAGTGAGCTGCTGATTTTTTCCCAAAGAAAAGTGATTTCATTCAGTTCTATGAATTTTATTAATATGAGTTAAGCTGTTCTCCTTTTTGATTTTGAGTTGACTAAATTGACACAGGTTTGACTGGTTTGTTTCTTTCAGAACAAAAGCTGAAATAGCAGCCCAGCACTGCTAAAAGCCAACAGTTGTATCTGTCCACAAGAAAGCTGAATTAGCTTGCATAAGCTGCCTTTGAAAAGTGTCTGAGTATTCAGTACAAATGTTTTGTATGTAACACTCAGTGTAGCATTATGACATAAAAATGTCATCTTTAACTTGGGCTTGCCAAATGCTTAGAACCAAAACCAATTCCTCAAAACATGCCAGAAACGGAGTTGCAACTACTGCAAGCATGTGCAGTGAAATACTGATGTTGTTGAGGAAAGGAAAATGCCATTGTAGATCTCTGGCACTGACCTGACCAGTCTGACAGCATTCCAGAAACCAAGGGCTTGCCTTTTAGACTGGGAGTGGAATGGACTTAATTGACAGAACAGAGGGAGTGAGACCACTGAGAAATAATGGGTGGATGGAGAGGGCTGCTGAGATCAGATCCACTCTGGGTGCTGTTCATGGCCTCAGTGAGAGGGGCTGCAGGACAGTGCTGTGCCCTGGGTGCACCAAATTAAAACCTCTCCTTTCCAGAGGAGGAAAATGATTATCCACGAAGGACTTGGTATACTGATGATGCTCTGGAGATTATTAGAAAGTGAAGATGTTCAAAATTTCCTGATGTTCTGAAAGAATTCAGTTACTGTGCCTACAGGCAGAGAGGGAGAAGTAGGAGAGAATTTAATTTTCCTAAAGCCCAGTCACTGCACAGAAAATCTCTTGAATGCAAAACAAAGGCAGAAGTCCCAGAGTGAAAGCTCTGGGCACTTCCAACCAAACCCACAACCGGCTCTTTCTCGCTCAGCTGCGGAGGTCGGTGATGGAGCCTGTTTCCAGCTGGGCTCAAGCTTTGGTAAGAGTTGGGAGCTCCTGTTGTGATGGGCTGGTTTGGAAACAAGCAATGGAAAACAAGCCTTTGATCTGTGCAAGAGATGGGGGCTACTGAATTAATACTGAAATTTGTTTATGCTGTGAACCGGAATTGTTACTCACAGGTTTGTTTTCCTGGGAAGAGCACACATGCCCCAGGACAACACTGGGTTGTCAGTAGGTGACCATAATTACCTGTGCTTAACTGGCTGAATTAGGATGTTTTAGCAATGCTGAGAAACTGCCAGAGAAACTGGCAGGATCTGAAATACTTAAAACAGCAAAAGCCTGTCAAAATCTCTCCCAAGTCACCTTTCAGCTGAACACAAGTACAACACAACTACTAAGAGAATGCTGTCATATTTGAAATATTTTTAGCATGGTTTCTACTGCTTTTGCATTTGTGCTCTGTCCTGTTCTACCCCCTCCTCAAAAATAACTTAAATCTTTTGGCCAGCTTCAGTGACAAGAAAGATCTCGCAGACAGCTGACTTAATCCCACTTGCATGAAAATTAAGGGTTTGGTGGAGATGATAAATCCAAAGATTTCCTCTGCTTTAGGTAGGGATTGCCAAGGACGTTTGGCTGGCTCCTAGGCGAGCCAGGCCAAACAAAGATCTGTGGTCTGCACATGGAACCTGGCGCAGCACTGGCTTCCTTTTGCTGGAGCAGTAGTTGGAGGACATAAATAGGAGCTAAGCTGCTGCCTGTGCAAGGGGACCCTGGGGAGGGTGCTGGGGCAGTGGGCTCGGTGGGAGGGGTGAGGAGGGGAAGGTGGGAAGAGAAGACAAGTCTGCAAGGAATCAGGATTTATTGGTTCCTCTGTGTATGGCTTTGGAGAGCTGGGGCCATATGCCTGCCTTGGGTTTATAGCCAGCGATGGAAGACTTGAAATTATTTTTCCTGTTGAAAAAAAGCAAAAAGGCCAAAAAGCCAAAACTCTCCCTTGCATGTAGAAGACCCGTGTAACCAAAGAAATACTCTGAGGGAACGAGCCAAATGAGCTGAGTACAGAGTTCTGTCGTATGGAGAAGTGAAGTGCTGTTGCAAAAGGGAATATTCTTTGAACTGCTGTTATGGTTGCTGATGTTTGCAATCAGCTGCAGGTTAGCTGTAAGTAAAACAAATTCAGGAGGGTAATTAAAGAATGAACTTCTCTACCATGTGCAGTTCCCCAGCAGAAGTGCAGGGGACTGGTTGGGTTGTTGCATAACAACACACACAGGATTCAAACAGTTGAGGTCAGTTGTTTTCGCTGGCCCATTCCGTCCGTGGAAAGGAAGAATGTAGTAAGTGTACTTCATCTTTTTTTAAGCCTGCTAAGGGACCTTTAAAACTTTGCTTATAAAACATGGTTTATACAACTTTTTCATCCTCCCCTTCAGCTTCCCACCTCCTCAAGAAATAAAACCCAACTCTTTCCCTCCAAGGCCTGCTGTACCCTGTGTGCTCCATCACTTCCTATAAAACTACTGGATGTTGCAGGGGAGGCATCCCCATGTCCATGCAGAGGGAACAAGAATTTTCTGGCCTTCTGCTCTAGGTCTGTGTGGTTTTACGGTGTTATTGGAAGACCACCACCTTTTTTCTCAGTCCAGGGGTTTTTTTTTCCCTCCATTCCCTGAATAAATGTAGTGCCATGAATAAAATAAACACTGCTGTCAGTCTCTCTGCATATTTTTTCAGAGTGCTTCATTATACAGGATTCTTTCAAAAGAAATGTAGCTCACAGTCTTGGCTGGTTCCCAGCTTCATTAAAGGTCTGTTGGCACTTTTCTTAAGAATCTGGCATTTTGCTTCTCTTTTATATAGAAATTCATTTCACCTTGTGCTCTGTAGAATGTCTGCTGCCCTTCAGCCCAGCTGTGGCTGCACGGTAACCCCTCTCTGGCACTTGCAGATTGCAGATGCCCTTAGAAGCTTTTGGAGGTGAAAGGCATCAGTGACTTCTTTACCACCAAACTGGACCAGTAGATGATACAGAATGAGATGTCAGTCCCTAATCCTGGAGTAAAAAAAAAATAAAATGGCTCTGTGAATGGCTCACTGTTAAAAGCACATGAAGTCATGTTCGTGTCTGCAAGGTAAGGGTCTGACTGATTTGTTTGGCAGCGTTGCCTTTCTTGGTTTTGGTTTTGTGGGGGTGGGATTTTTTTTCTTTTTTGTTTGTTTTTGAAAGGGAAACACTGTTTCCTGATACTGACAGTGAATTTCCTGATAGTGATAGTGAAATTCCAGGAGTGACACTTTTACCTGTCCCCTTAATCCTGCAGAGCTCCTCAGCACAGGTCCTGTGGGGACTTCAGCTGCTGCTGCCTCTGGTCCCAGCCGTGAGAGCTGGTGGCACCCCTGGTGCTGGGGCTGGGGACAGTGGGTGAGGCCTGGGGGGCTCCAGGGCTGCTCTGTTTATTTTCCAAGGCCTCAGGGCTGGAATCCAGGTGGAGGTGTTGAAAGTGTGCACGGGCCAATGTTGTAGCTGAGGACAAGGACTCACTACCACGGTTTGGCTACTGAAGCTGCACTTTCTTAACCAAACAAAAAGCCCAGGAGTCCCTCACTGTGCTGTGGTGTGTGTGCCCAAGGGACCCTGGCCAAACAGGCACGGAGCTCTCAGCCAGTGGAACTTGCCTGGAGATTCAGTGCAAGAAGCTCTTGGAGGCTGCCCTTCACCTCAGCTTCTCTCTGTTCTCCTCTCTGCTTCTCTCTGGACTTTCCTCAGTTGGTAGGACTGGGCTTTGATTCCTTTCCTCAGTTTGCAGGGCTGGGCTTTGGCTCCCAGCTGAGGAATCCAGGTCTCATTGCTGTTCCCGAGGTGCCTTTCCCAGTGGTGTCACGCTGGGAGGCTGCAGTGGAATTGTCACGCTGTTCAGCAGCACTGCACAGAACTGACCCCATGACTCCCCCCCACCCCACACAGTTTTCCTTCTGCTTAAAGTCCGTGTCAGAACTTGCAGTTTATTCTTCTTGTATTAATTCCTAACTCTGACTCAGCAAAATGATTTGCCCACCTCCCATGCTGCTGGTGGCTTCAGAACCAGTGTGCACACCACACTCCCACACTGGGAAAACACACAATTCCCTGCACTAAGGCACTCCAAGCTACCAGATGTTTTCCTAAAGCAAGTTCTTTATTAGCTTTCAAGGGTGGGGCTTGGTTTTTTCTTTACCCCAACTGAAAAGCTGAGAAAAAGCTTCAGCATTTTTTACATTGAGAATTTCAAGGGGAAAAAAGGCTCCTGTCTGATGCCAAAGTTAAACTCTAATCACTGCTCAGCTCTCCTGGAATTTGGCAGCATACCAGCGCTCCTTCCCTTCGGTAGGTCATGTGGAAATACCGGAGCCTTTTCTTAAAGAACCTCTCAGCTCTTTTCAGGTACTCACACGGATGTAACTTTCCTGTTAGGATTCTAATGCCTTTTACACTCTTAACTGCATTAAAGCACCATTCCTGTAAGCACCATTCAGATCTACAAAATTTTATGTATAAGCATTAAAATACTTCTAAGTGTGTTAAAACTATGTAAATGCAGCTTTTAAAATCTGGTTTTAAGTTGATATTCCTATTCTGCTGGAATAGAATCACAGGCTTTAATCTTGGAAATAGCACTTAAATGTGATTAATGAAAAAACCCACAATTGGTTCACAAGTTTATGAGAGGTTGTAGGAATAGCTGAGATGAAGGTTGAGAGATGAGAGTCTCTTTGTTCAGTTTGTTCACAGAGAATATTTAAGATTCTCTTTCAACTACTTTTTACACCTAACTCACCAGCTGGTTTTAATTTATGACCAGTGTCCTGGAGATTCTTTCTGATGGGGAGTTTTTAATTCTGTCAAAGCTGACCTAATTGTTCTGTAACAAACAGATCATTTAATTACAGTGTCTATGAACAGCATACCTGATTTTCCTCTCAGTGCTGTTTCTTCCTTGTTTTCACTCTTCAGTCATATTTTAGCTGGATGTGAAGAACTCCCTGATGAATTCCCTGATCTGATTAGCTTGATACTCCAGTGGTGTCTTGAGTGCTGATCACTGACCCAGTTCCCCATTTTCCTGGTCTCCGTGAGCAGGCACACAATGGAATGGCAGGCTGTGCTTGGAAAGCTTGGAAACTTGTATAGCCAATGTTATCTGAGAGCGATCTGATCTGCCTGGGATGAATGCAGTGACCTTTCTCCTGGATCAGTACTTTTATTTACATATTAAACGTAGACATTTTTTTCCCTTCCAGTGCTGCAGAGCTGAAAAGGTGCCGCAACTGGGCAAGAATGTGTGTAAAGGATTCCTTTGTTAAATGCTGGCAGCAGGCCCAGCAGGCCTTGCCAAGTCAGCCCAGCCCACCCACCCGTCCAGGAGCTCACCAGGGATCCCAGCACGGCCTGGGCTCAGCCTGGGCCCTCCTGGCAGGGCTGGGCCCCTCAGGAGCTGCTGCCCTGGGAGCTGGGACACTCGGGAG
>VWZW01004120.1:435717-517431 GCA_013397115.1 Edolisoma coerulescens
CTGGGACACTCAGCACACCCTGGGACACTCAGCACACCCTGGGACCAGGCCTCCCTCCTGCTCCATGAACAGCCTGCTGGAGCAGAGCTCACTCGCTGTGCTCTCCCTGCCCCGGGAATTGGCTGCCCAAAACCAGAGGGGTTCGGGGTGCCCGCACCTCCCAGCACCCCCAAACTGCTCTCATGATTTAAATACATTTACACTTCATGTCCTCCACTCCATGGGAAAAGGAAGTTATCAAGAAGCTTGCAGAAGGGTGTGCAGGAGGCACTAAGCAAACATCCAGAATAAAGATCTCCTACCACCTCACCTTTGCTAAACCACTCAATCATGTTTCCCCCCTGTCCTTCTTCCCCACCACCTTTTGGTTCTCTTTGAACACACTGATGTGTTTTGGTTAGAACTGCAAGATTGACCAAAATAATACTCACTGGATGTTTCAAAAAGATTTTCCTTGTTTTGATCAGGGTAGTTTTCTAGAACTGCTGCAGCAGTCCTTCCAAATAAAGGCTCAATGTCTCTGCAGGTAAATGTGTTCCTGAAACAGCCATGGAGCCTTAAGCTGCAATCCAGAGACGCTCTCCTCAGTGACAACTTATGATATTCATGATAACTCATTATACTTCCTGCAAGAAAAAGAGCTTCATGAGCGTTCTGATTTCTCCGGAGTTACACAAAAACTGAAATAAGAGACTGTAAACACCTATTAGTCCAGCCCTGTGCCATAGCAGGATTTCCCCCCTACACTTACATGATTTCACGTTGTTAGGCCAGGTTCAGGTGACCCAAGCAGGAGTTACCCTCCTTCTCCATGCTTTGCTCATGTTTCCTTTTTTTTCCTTCCCTGCCAATCACCCTTCACCAAAGGGCAATGACTTTTACACGTCTCCCAACTCCTCACCTTGCTTGAGAATATCGGCCTCTCCCAGGCCCAGGGTGTAGCAGAGAAGCTGTGGAAGGACTTTGCACAGTCAGCTGTGGCTCCAGCTCACCAAGCCATGACTGCCAGTGGTGAACAAACCCCTGACTCTTTCCCTGGTTCTCTCTCCGAGGCTCTCTCCTTGCCCCTCCTTCTTTGGGAATGTTTATTCAGAGGCCAAACGAAAGAAGAAAATTATCTTGAAATGAAAAATCACGTGTACAGGGCAGAACCCATGAAAAGAAGGATTAAAGGAGTTTCAAGGGAACTGAAAGGGTGACATGAAGTAAAACACACAGGTAACTGGAAAGGAAATCCCCAGGTGGATAATCCACAACGTTCATGGAAAACAGAACCGTAGCAGGAAGTCAGACTCTTGGAGGCCAGAGGAAGATGCTAGAAGAGTTAATGTGTCAAAGTCCTGTAATGTGGAAGTGACAGTGATAAGAACAGGAGCACGGCTCTGTCAGAGCCTGGCTGATAACGATGGCAGATCACAGGACGCAATACAGAACATCTGAACTTCACCGTGGTACACAGCGGTCTGGCTGTGTTAAAAAAATAACTTCGCTGCATTTCACTCACCCGGATGTGCCAGGTTATGCTGCAATTTGTCCTTATTTGTCGTGACACAGTAAAAGGAAAAGTACCTCCAGAACCTGATTCACAGCCAGTCAAGACTGCCTTGGAAAACGTCACTGTTTCGAAACACAACTCGTGGAAGAACGGCCCGGAGGTTTCCGCTGCCGGAGCCGCCCGGGCGCAGTGCCAGCGCAGGGGCTCGGCCGTGAGCCCGGGGCACGGTGCCCTGCTCGGGGCCGGTCCCGCCAGGGCCGAGCTCGGGGCTGCGGGCGCATCTCGGTGCCAGGAGCGGCCGCGGACACCCGAGCGGCCGCGGACACCCGAGCGGCCGCGGGCCGGGCGGGGCAGCGAGACCGCCCNGGACCAGGAGCGGGAGCGGGATCAGGATCAGAACTGGGATCGGGACCGGCATCGGGATCAGACCCGGGGCAGCGGAGCCCGGAGCGCGCCCCCGAGCGGCGGGGCGGGGTGCTGCGCTCAAGGCTGCGCGCCCGCGGCCGGGGCACGGCTCCGCACCGGGATAGCGCGGCACCGCTCCGCGCCTCTCCGCACCGCTCCGCACCGCTCTGTGCCTATCCGCACCGCGGCACCGCTCCGCGCCTCTCCGCACCGTACCGGGGCATCGCTCCGCGCCTCTCCGCGGCGCGGCCCGGCTCCCCGCGATGCTGCCCGGGCGCTCCCCGCGCCGTTCCGCCTGAGGCGGGCGCGGGGCGGCCATGCAGCCCTCGCTGCCTTAGCTGAGCGCGGCGCTCGGGCCGGAGCCCGCGGCCACCCCCCGGCGGCACCGGCACCATGAGGAACGGCGATGACCTGGAGGGCTTCGACGGCGAGGCGTCCAGCGCCTCCATGATCTCGGCGGCCAGCAGCCCCTACCAGCCCACCACGGAGCCCGTCAGCCAGCGCCGCGGGCTGGGCGGCCTGCGCTGCGACCTGGACTACCTGCGGGGCACCTTGGGCAGGCTGAAGCTGGCCGAGGTGGTGAGTACCGCGGCGGGGAGCGGGGGTGCGAGCGGGGCGGCGGCGGCAGCGGGGCCGGTCGGTGTGAGGGGCGGGCCCGGCCGGGGCCGTGCGGCGCCGCCGGGGGCTGCAGGAGCGCGTTTCACCCCGGCCGTGTGCCCGCGGGTCCCCGGCGTGCCGAACGAACCACGGCTGCAGGGCCGAGACATTTCAGCAGGCAGCTTCTCGGTAGCAGTACCACACGCTCTGACCCCGTGCAGGCCGTGCCGGGCTCCGCGGGTGCGCGGGTGGGGCCCGCCCGGTGCCGGCTGCGGAGCGCGGGGGGCCCGGGATCCGCCCGGAGCTCGCGGTCCTCGCTCGCCTGCGTGCCCTTAGCGGGCTGAAGTTCTCTTAAATGCACGGAGTAGAGGGAAAGAAACCCTTAAAAAAACCCCCAACACCAAACGTGAGGTTTTGTATTGTGTAATTAAGCATGAGCTGTGTTCGTTCGTGTACTTTGGACAGCTGACCTGTTCAGTTTGATGGAGCCCGTGCAAAGCTTGGACCACCCCAGCAGTGAAACACGTAATAAACACCAAAGCATTTCAGCAGTTTCTGTGGTGCTAGTGCTGATGTTTGCCTTCATCTAATCTGCTTTCCAAGTCACTATGATATATATAATTTTTTAAATCGGCAAATGTGTTTTTCAGGATATTAGGAAAAGAGGTGTTTTGTGAAAATGGCAATCACCTTGAAATAGATTTTTAAGTAATTTCTTACAAGGTACTGCAAATTCTTGTAATGTAAAATAGACGAGTTCTTTGAGAAGTGTGATGCTAGGAACATTTTAATATTTCATATGTATAACTTCGTCATTTAAAACCACTGCTGGTTAGTACAAGGCAAAACTTGCACATACACGTTTTCATGAAAAACACATTGGAAGTATCCTAGCTTCAGCTGCACACAAGTTTATAGAGGACTGTGGTGATGAATGTGTGGCCATTTTTTATGAATGCCCAGTAAAATCCAGAGTTTGGAAGTGTGGTTTGTTTTCTTCTCATCTGCTCAGCGTAGGGTAGGATCTGTGCTCTGCAAGTGGTAGCAGTGAGCGTGTTAGCCCAGCAGTCAAACAACAGGGACCAGCAGTGTTTGCATTGTGTGTGTTCAGGACTGGAGCCAAAGGATCTGTCATCACTGTGCACCATCTACCTGTCTTCGAGCTGTTAAAAACTGTCCATGTGGTGGAAATCCTGGGGTGGTGCTGCCTGATACACTGAAATAATCTGCCCTCGGGATTTTTGTTTCAGTTCCTACTGCAGATCCTTTCTGCAGTACACTAATGACTGTGGCAAGTCATGTTAAAAACTTGTCATTAAAATGAGTAATTACTGATCGTAACTGAATCCTTTATTATTAACTCTGACTTGCTTGGAACAAATTCCAGAGATACATGGAGTACACCTCATGAGTTTTTAAGTCATGTAAAGAAAGATGGGGGAAAACCACACTGCCTGTTTTAGAGAGGTTTCCTTGTCTCTGGACAAAGACACTGCTGCTCCCAGTACATCGTTGGGAAGATTTGTACATGCAGAGTGTCTTCAGAGGAATTGAGCCATGTTTTGTGCCTGTTTCATAAGAATGCTCTGGGCTATTGCATGTGGTTCCTAGGAGTGTATGAATCCAGAGGGGCAGCAGTTAAGGAGAAGTTAAATTAGCTAGTATAGGGTGGAAGGCTGTGCACCACCTCAGCCTGGTTAGTTGTACTCAAAAAAACTCCATCTCGTTCCTGGTAATGGAAGAGCAGACTACTGACATTTGCAAACCAATGGAAAACTGAGCAGTGTTGGAAAAGAAAGAAGAGAGAGCACATTCCACTGTGTACTTAGGTTGCTTATTTGCCAAGTATAATTATTTCAATTACAACATTCAATAATACCTTTACAAAAATACTGTAGGAACTGAAACGTAACAAAGTCTGTAGTGTAGAACTCTATCTCTTAAAAACAAGCAGGAACTCCTGGCACACACAAAAAAAAAATTACAAAAAGGAAAAACGCAAGTACTGGTCATGATAAAAGTCTCTAAATGTCTTCTAGTAAAAAGAATGTTGCAGGAAATATTGCAATGTATGTGCTTCGTTTAGCATCAGGATTTGTCTTAAAATACATTAGTGATTGGCAGGCAAAATATCAGCTCAAGGCAAACGTTGCTGCTTGTTCTAATCTTTGGTTGAAGAGCTTCCCACAAACTGGCCCGTGGTGCTGTGTGAAGGAAAACTGCTTCACTTTGTGGCTTGGATGGCCCTGCTTCCAAATGCCCGAATTTGACTGTCAAAAGCAGAAGGAACAGGGAATGGGGAAAACCCCACATCACTTAAAATAGGTGTAGGGCTCTGTAATTTGTTGTATATTTATCTTTATGGATTCAAATAAAGGGGTTGTTGCAAGAGGGAAACCATTATGTGACGTTGTAGGCATGTGGAGTAATTTATGTGCTGCTAGAGGGGACAATAGTTTTAACTCATTTATATTTCAAGAGAATATGGCCCAAAGTGTCCTTTGGAGGGACACCAACATAATGGGTTGTGGTGATGTTTCATGTATAGTATTGGGCAGCTTATTTCTGAGCCTTGTTTTGGTTTTTGCTGAGTTTAGATTTGGTTGCAGACTAGAAAACTGTCCAATTTAAGGCTTGCAGCTCCTCTTTAGGGCCAAGCTGAAGAGCTCCTGGTCCTTGGCTCTGCCTGCCAGCGGTCAGTAATAGCAGTGTGAGGAACAGTGAGGGAGGAGGGGAAAGGGCCCGTGTGGAACAGCTTGGCGTTGAACTGATTTGCCTGGTTTTGACAATGTTACTGTTAGGTAGGTGAGCTTTTCTGAAAGGAGTCTTTTGCCTGTATCTCAGTGTTCTGGTGAAATAGTTGTGTGTGTTTGTTGGGATCTGTGAGGAAACATCTGCTGTACTGGGGATGCAGCTGTAGCCTCTTTGCAGCAGCAGCTTGGAGGAAGGTGGGGAGTGTTGGACCACATCAGAACAGGAGTGTTCAGGGCTGCTGGGGTGGCTGAAGACACCTGAGGGTGTCACCAGACGGGTGGGAAGTGACTCACAAGGGACACAAAGGGAAATGGAAGGGGGGAGGACTTAAGGTAGCTTGGAGCTTTCATGTTTGGTTTTGTTCTAATGAGCCTTTGAACTGGAAAGGGAAGCCAGGGAGAAGCCAGTACGCTTGTGTGCTAACCAAAGAAATGTTTTTCCTTTGGAGCAGTTGTCTCAGCTGACTTTCTGGCATTTAAATGGAGCAGTACCTTTTCTCATGGAAGGTCTGAGAGAGAAGTGGCTGTCCTTGGAGAGCAGAGCAGGAATGCTCTTTAGAGTTTATTCTCATTACTTTCTGGCATGAACTTGTTTCTCATGCTTTTGAGGGCTTTAATACTTCCCACTGAGACTATTGTACAATAGTGAAAGGGATATCACTGGAAAACTTTGCTATGGATGTCCTCAAATGATTTGTTCTATTTCAGTACTTTCTCCCCATTCCCTTGAATTTCCAAGGACAGTCTCTCCTTTTCCTGAGTGTGCTTGCTGAAGAAAGGTGTTCACTGTGTGAGGAGTCAGGAGGGGCCCATTCTGTCATCCGAAGGAGATGGGCTGGTTAGCAGGTACCACCTCTTTGCTGGAAATAGTTTCATTTTAGATGAGACTGTCTGCTTTTTTTTTTTTTTTTCCCCTCTTCATTTAAGTTTTGTCTTCAGCTTTTCGAAATACATTATTATTACTTTTCCTTGATTATTGTAATTCTGCACCTCCAAGGATCGTACTGTCATTAAAGCTGGGCACAGACATATTTCCTACTGAAATTCCCATGGCCAGGCGTGGCTGCCCTTTGTCTGCTGCTCAGTTTTTCTGGGAATGTAGCTCCAGGTAGAACAGGGCTGTTCATCAGGCTTTAAGGAAAGGAAAATCAGGCAGGGTCCAGTAGGGAACCCCACTGGTTCTCACCAGAATCCTGCCAGGTTTGCACAGGCACTTGATTTAAAATAACATGTATCACCTTTAACAGCTGGGCCAGTTGGTGTGAAAAATCGTGCCTGGTCAGTTCTTGTGACACTGGCAGCAGTTAGGAGTGGTTGAACTGGAGCAGTGGGGTCACAGAGCGACCTTCTGGTGGAAGCAGCAAGAGGCAGAAACCCCTTGGCACGTGCTGGCTGAGAGAGGGTGGATGGCATTTGTGGTGGTTGGTGATGGCTTCTGTGGCTCAGACAGCCCTAGACTTTCTTCTCCTCCTGTGTTTGTTCCAAATGCTACAAAAATCCATCAGAAATTCCTTTTAAAGAAGATAATACTTCTGCTTGGGAGGTCTCTGAGCTGCAAGATGCTGATGAGTGCACTGGGAAGTATCACTCTGTGCTTGCTCTCGTCTTCTTGTCTATAGCATTTGATATGGCCCATCAGGGGAGGCAGCATTTTGAGCTAAATGAAATCTGGTGGGAATAGCAGTTCAGATGTTCACAATTTTTGGAATAAAAAGTTCCATCTTCATTGGTGGAGAGTAGCTGAACATTGAAAAAAGGTTGTTTTGTGGCTTACTGTCGTTATATATTTTCAGATTCAGAAATGGGTTGCCGAGGCCAGGACTACAGTGAAACTCTGCTGTCAGGTTCTGTTGCAATGAAGAAAACAAAATTCAAAAACCAGGAATACATGCCTACATGGGTAATAAGACTATTGAGAATTCTCACTGTTAATTATATTAGAAAATTAGAGTAATAACATTTATGTTCCAAGGAATAAGCTTATTGCTGACTATTAGAATCTGGTTGAAAGCTATTCTGAGGTGTTCAGTAACCTCATATTTAGTTATTGCTGCCTTCTTGTGCCTTGGGCTCAGCATCTCAGCTGGAGGGGAGGATTAGATGGAGCCCCCAACCTCCCACCTGTGTGTTACGTGTCACACCTTAGGGCATGTCTGACTTGCCTGCTCCTTTGCCCCTGCAGTGCTCTGGGTGCAGTTCCTGACTGGGAGTGGGTGGCTGGAGCAGGGAGCCAAGTGCTTCACAGGCCCTCTGTAAGCCAGGAGGAGTTACCAGCGGGCCACTGGATCAGTGTGAGCAAAGGGAGATCACTCCTTTGGAGATTACTGCAGTGCTTTTGCATTGATTGTTGTGAAGTTTGGTTTCTGTCAATGGGGTGTTCATTCAGTGCCAGGGAGTTAATGGAGGGCAGTGGCTGATGTTCTGGGCACAGTAAGGTCACAGCAGTCAGGCCATCGGTCCTGGTGGGAAGCTCTTGGTGAAGAGCAGAGCACTGCAGGAGACACCCGAGCCTCAGAGGGAACTTTGGGTCCCAGGCAGGCCTGTACCTGCCTTTTTTATTCATGGGCGATGGTTTCACCTTAAGGTTTAATTCTGTTCATTTATTCTGCCCTTTGGAGGGATAGAAGCCTTCTTCCTTTTTGTTGTGGATTTAGTTTGAGCAATTTATAGCTCTTTGCTCCTGAGTTAATGTTGCCACTTGCCAGAACTCCTCCTTACCCCTCCTGCCCTCAGCCAGCCCTGTTCTTGCTGCACGAGGCAGGACAGAATGGTTTGGACTGTGCTGGACAAGAGGCTCTCTGCTCTGGGGCCGTCCAGCTGCCCTGCCGTGCCCCTTGTGCCAGAGGGGGTGGGTTCTCAGCAGCCACAGCCTGAGCAGGGGTGACCTTTGGGCTGTGTCCCACCACTCTGTACAATGTCACTTTTCCAGCCACTTCTCTTTCATCCTAGGATCACATTGGCAATTTATAGTCATTCTGTGATGAACTGCATCGTCCACCTTTTATTCTCTTATACTCTCCAAACAATGAATGTGTGTTGTTGTGAGAAATTATTGTGATCTTTTTGTGTTGTGTGCTGAGCTTTTATTTTCAGTGGCATTTGTAGCTGCTTGTTCAGAAGATGTTGAGTATCACAGCAGATACTGGTGATCTCTGGCATTTGGTCTTAGAAAAAGGCTGTTGTAATATCATATCGAGAGGATCACATTTATAATGCACAAATATGCTTAGAAATCCTCTTCAGGTGTCTCTTCAGTGCCTCTGAAACTCTTGATTTTTCTTCAGAAAGATTTTTCTTTAAAGGTTGTGGATCTGCATTGCTGTGTGGTGATATTTTTATCCTAGCATTTACTGTGGAAGAATAATGAGATAACTCTGTTTAGCTTTGCTTTTTATTGTTTCTGTGTACAACTAAAGAAATGGCTGTGGCTGTCTTCCCACAGAAAGGTGAAGAGGTTTTGGTTTCTTTCATGGTGTCTCTTAACTACCATCTGGCCATGGGATCATATCCTACTGCCAGTAAACTCCAAATGCCTGTTAATATTTTTTTCTCTTAAGATGGTGGATAGTTTTTAAATTCTGATTTCAGAAGAAATGCCTATAATGTCTGTACCAAGTATGCTGTATTTTTTTCGCTTCCGTTATGAACCAGTGCAATAGATGCACTACACTAATGTAGTTCTCATGGTATTAATAATTGGAAAACTACCTTTATTTCTTGTAATCTTTCTAGGAATATCTTTTGTTGATGAGGCTCCCTAGTGATTTAATTATCATCTTGAGATAAGAAAATGAGGACTAGAAATTTAAGAGGTTGTCTTTTTCTTGTAACATAATCAGTACAGGAGGAATCTGTTACTTCTGGTGAGAGTAAGTGCATTGTTTTGTCAAATCAACTTGCACACTCTTCAGTAGCCATCATCATCCTGTGCTCAAAATTGCATTTCATCAAAATCTGCCTTGCTTCTGGACCTCAGCAAATAATTTTGTACTGAAACTTTGCATCCAAAGAAAACTAAATTCACAGTGAAGAGACATCTTAACAATGGGTCAGCTGCTGTTGTTCTGTAGTGCTAAAGTCACCACTTATTAGAGCTGCAATAAAAAAATACCTTCTTATTTAAGAAAAGAAAAGGCACCTAATTCTCAGATGGTTTGTGTAGTTGCTTCCAAAACATGGAAGTAATGTTTAGGTTTCTCTGGAACTTGTGCCATTAACTCCAGAATATGGGAAGAGGGAAGCAAAAGCTGGATAACACCAACCTGATGGAGAATAGGTGTAAGAACATACAACCATGAGTAGAGAAAAGATAGGTCAGAAATATTCCTGACAATGGGCAGAGAGGTCCTAGAGCTGGTGTAACTCTCACCCAAAGTGAGAGGGCCACTCGCAGTCCTCAGTGTGGGTTCAGGTGAGCAGAGTATGCTCTGATGTTTAATCTCACCGTGTGCAAATTAAAGTGGGAACTGTAACACAGAGTATCAGATTCCTGACTGTGGTATTTAATGAACTGTAATTAAGGCTCTGGTGTTTAATGCCTTAGCTTGTGGAAGAATATGATGCATTTTTACCCAGACAAATGTTCCAGCATCCAGTTAAACTTCTTTTAATGTGTAATTTGATATTCAGGTGGAGATGCTTGACACGTCTTTAACTTTTCTTTAGCTTGTATGTGTGTTCCCAAAGTGTTCAGGCTGCAGGTGAGCTGAACTGGTTGGGAGTGTTTGCTTCACTCAGGATGGCCTGAAAGCCCCGCAGCCAGTGCCAGTGAGCAGGAGCACGGCCCGTGCCGTGTCGGAGGTGCGCGAGGTGCTGCTTCTGCTGGGACTTTCACTGAAGCTAACCCGAGGTATTTTCAAATGCTGTCAATCTGCCAGTGATCCAGCACCACTCAAAACGGATCTGGCAATTTTTTTCCAAATTATTTTATGAATCGAGTACAACCATTTCCATATTAGAAATTTTCTGTACTTTTGTATATTTTTAAACTGAAATGCTCGTGGCAAGGAAGCAACGAGCATGGTTGTGGGTATTATTAAATGCTTAAGTTCTCCAAGTCTTTAACAATCTGTAGTAACTTCTGTCTCAGGAAATTATTTTGTGCTGGAAACGGATACTGCCACTTGAATGTTGTGAACATATTAATTAGTTGTTTGATCATACGCTCTCCTGAAAGAAATTGTTGCATTTAGTGCTTAGAAACTTTTTATCCGATGTAGACGAAACGTTTTATTAAAGCAGTGCTGTTTAAATCCGAGCCGGGGTTGCGGTGTGACTTTGCAGAGGCCCTGGGGCAGTGCCGCGGTGGCGGCGGGCCCGCAGCCGCGGGTGCGCAGGACGGTGCCGGGAGGGGCGGGCAGCGCGGGGGCTCCGCGCAGCTCAGCGCCCTCGGCAGGCTGCGGGCCGAGCCTCCGCAGGCTGGGGCGCAGCTGCTCTCCCTTACCGAGCCCGGGGGCTGCGCTGCAGCTGTGCAGTAGCGTCTGTCTGGGGCTCTGCTCCTCTGGCGGAGTGACTCCTGCGTCCCTCGTGGCAGCCGGGCTGACCAGCACGGAGCATTCCCCCGTGCAGCTGGCAGCGCTCGGCACGGCCTGGCCCCATCTCCTGTTTTAATGTTCTCTTTCACCAGGATGTCTGGACTCTTTTTGCCTTTTAAGGCATGGCATCTAAGGGGGCCTTCGGGTTACAGCCTTGGGAACGTTGGGATTGCAAGGACATATTGCACCATTTCCTTTGAACAAAAACAAACCCAAAAAACTTCAATGGATTCCGTAGGACTACTTTAAGTTCTTGACTGTTTTCTCATTCAAATTCCTTTCTTGTTTTAGTATCTGTGGGATGTTTGATGTTTACACATAATTGGGATTAAATGGGATTTTAAAGGATACAGGCTGATTCAGGTAGTGATAAAATAGAATTCACTTTTTAAAAAATTCACTTTTTAAAATAGCCAAACAGGCTAGTTAAACTAGAGGCTGTGCAGAGCAAATACTTGACAAATGTTGTTATTATACCTTTACTCCTTAAAACTAATAAATTAATTAATCTGTTTGTTACCAGATTTACAGTACTTTGTTTTAATATTGTTTTGACTAGCCAGGTTTCCAGCACAGGCTGGCCTGTGAACATGGATGGGAACATGAAGCCAGTTCAGAAGTGTTGATTTTTCTCTTTTTTAAAAAGCTGATCAGAGAATTCTCATAAATGAAACAATAAGGGTTTTTTTTTACTGTATTTAAAAATCATGCAAATATGATCTCAGTAATGTGCTGTATTCCAGCAGACTGTGTGTGTGTGTGTACCATACAGAACGCGTGTGTGTGCGCAGCCCCAAGACAAGAAGAGGGCAGTTACATCTACCCATTTTGTTTAAATAGCAAAGAAATGATAAGCTCTGCGTTCTTACAGCTTGACTTAATGGAAAATGGCAGGAAGTGGAGTGGAGAGGACACTTCACTCCTGCTGGGAGGTTGGGGAGGAAAGGTGGATGTACTGTACTGAGGTACCTCTTGAGCATCCCACACAGGTGTTGCTAACAACTAATAAATGCTGGTACAAAACTGGAGACTCTACTGACTTCTATTACACTACACTAACTATTAAATTATCTGTAAGACTGACAGGAATTGGCAGTGATTTTTAAGGAAGGTATTTATTTCCCTGCTTTGGTGCCTGAAAGTGAGGGTTGCTATAACATTCAGGTTATTAAGGGAGGTTTGCTAACTGAGCAGTTAAGATGGATTTAGTCTCCATTTTGTTACCTGTAGCCAGTTTTTGCTCTGTGTTACTATTGTGGTAAAGCCTGCATGAGTAGGACTACAGCAGCAGATGGGACTAATGGGAAAATGTTTTATTCTCCCCTCTGCCCCCACTACTTGCAGCTGGCAGTGGCTGAGGAAGATGCAGATGACTCAATGCATACAAAATTACATTATGTGGCACAAAGAAATGCATGATGGTTTCTTTGACCTATTTTTGCCTGTCGTGTTGAAGAACATGATATGCAAATGCTGGTGATAAAATTGGACTTGAAGAAACCTAGTTGGGTAGTCCTGCTGTTTAAGAATTTCCACTCAGTGTTGTGTGAGTGCTTTAATTATGGTTTTTATCAGCACCCTGGAGCCCTGTTCTGAGGTCTGGCCGCACTGCAGTGGTTTGTGTGCAGAGCTCCCTGGGCTGGTGGCCTGTCCCTCTCCGCTCCTCTGGAGCGGGCAGGGGGACACTGAGGCTTCTTGAGAGAATTTTACTGTCTGACCTTGGTGAGCTGCAGCTGTCTCTGTGAACCTGCACTGTCTGGCACCAGGGAGCATCGTTAAACAGACCAGCTTGTGGTGCTAGGGAATCAGAGATGCCTGCAGACACTGCCAGAATGAGCGTGAGCCAATGAATGGGAAAATTAAACCTCAGTATCAGGATATGGTGAAAAAGGGGTGAAGAACCATCTCCCTCCTGTAGTTTTTCTGTTTGATGACACTCACTGTAGCCATTGGCACAATTCATGTACTGTAGATACAAAACAAACCTTTCCACTTATGAGTTGTTCACTTCACTGGGTTGTTCAGGAATGAAGTGCTTAATGCAGAATATGAATGGGCAAGTTAGAAATGTGAGACTCTGCATTGGGATTTTGTTCATTATTGTCTTGAACGACCTGTTGCTTATGAAAATATTTTGATTTATGCTACACAAGAATTGTAGTTTCTGGGGACTGGAGGCACAGGTTCCTGTGGAGAGGAATTGGTGGGAGAAACCAGTTATGTTTTACATGTTCTGTTTGCCCTTGTTTAAAGCATAGCTCTCTGTATGGTCTCCAAATGAACCTTCCTGTGGGAAGGGGGTGCTAAAAATCTGTTGAGGGGCTTTTGTTTACAGGACAGGTGGCACACTGCATTCATTTTTGTCTAATCTGGAAGGTTTGTTTGAATCTCATTCAGATTTCAGTGAGGAAATGTCATGTGCCTAAAACAAATACCTCCTTGCAATGTGCCTTGGCTTCAGATTCTGCTCAGTGGTTCTTTTGTTCATCTGCTTGTTGGATAAAACCTAAAATACATCTAAATCAGACTTTTTTAGGGGGGGCTTTTGTTTCTGTTTTCTTAGGAAGAGCTATGTTTGTTTTATCTGTCAGAACCTACTATGTGTTTAATGGTACTTGAACTGGAATTGGTTTTGCATTTATCTAGAAGATAAGAATGTTTGTTGTGTAAGTATGTCCAAGCAATAACAAAACTCTGTACTAATGCAGTTAGCAGGAAATAAGTCACCACATCATGTCTGTAGGTTTTTTTTGTTCTAGATTCTATGATTAAATTAACTTTTAAAATTGATGCATTTCTGTTTTAGCCAGTTGAGAATCTCTTCTGTGCACTTAGTTCAGTCCAGTTCATTATTTTTTTTTAGAATAAGCATTAGTTTTGATGTCATAAATGTTTCAAAACAAATATCATTCTGCTGTTAATTTTGAGTGTTGATTACCCTCACTCTTAAATATGACCCTTTCTCCTAATACACCATGAAAATGTTTCAGGCCTCAGCAATATGTTCTGTATTTAGAATTGGTCTTTTGCCGAAATTGAGAAGGGGAAGTCAGCAGTAGCTGAATCTTAGGGTTACAGAAAACTGCTGGAGGTGGCAAAAGATCAGCTGATTTAGTAAAGATTCCACAATATTTAATGGACTGAACTTTTGCCACATTACAGCCAAAAGTGAACTAAGAAACGATGAAAACTTTGCAGCTCCATATAAAACACTAGAGGTGCAATGATGATCTGAAACTCACGTTTTCTGCTGTTATTTCTACCATCACCAGCAAAACCAGATCAGAGGTGAATTGGGAGGCCTGGTTGAATTTCTTTGGGTTTGTTTGATTGTATTTGTGCCATTAGAGCACAGTTTAGTTTATCCAGGGTGCTGAATCACTGGTGGTGCTTAAGCTTCCCTCTCTGGTAAGCATTGTTTTCCTAAACTTTCTATCTTGCAGGGAAAGTTTAATGCTCCTTTGTGATTTAAGGTCCCTTGCAGCCTCTTACCAGAGTTAATAACACTTTTCATGTAGTCTTGAGGATGCAGACCAGGAGCAGGTGGGAAATCAGTCATTTTTTGCTTAGGGTAAAAGATGGTTTCCTGCTGGAGGAGCAGGACTGTGTTTGAGCCATATGATCCCAAATATTCATATCTGTGCCAGCTGTTTTAGATGTGGGAAATGCATGTGCTTTGCAAGGAATGAGACCCACTTCGTTTCATGCATAAAGTTGGGGCTGCTGGGCCAAGTAAATGAGAACAATAAATCTAGATTTTAATTCAAGAAAGTTCAATGTCTTCAGATACTTCAAGTGGTAGGAGAGCAATATATTTCTTCCCTATTTCGTGCATGTTTATTCTGCTGTACCATTAATTTAAACAGTCTGGATGTAAAAATGTCTTCCTGGTGTGACATTCTTACTAAAATTCTGTGGGTATTTTTCAGGCAGAAAAAATGCTGACCATTTTGTGGTTTTTTGGAAATCATGCGTAATTATGTCATTTAACCACACAATAAGGCTTTCTGTGGTAATGTTTTAGATAAACAGGAAAACTCATTTTTTACTTTGTTTTCATTGCAGAACTGTCTTTTCTTTTATTTTTAGTGCAACGTTCTTTGATTATTTTCTTCAAAAATATAACACAACATATTCTGACAGGAAAAATACACCATTAGCAACCTCCTAAAAGTTCTTTTTCAGCGTTGGTGCCTGTCACAGCACATTTTCTCCATTTTGGGGAAATACAGTGTTTTATGTCTGATGTGCCTGTGTTGCCAAGAAAGTGATGTAAATATGAGGCATTTACATAGCCCCGAGGCAGATGATTTCTTCATTAAGGGCCCTTCTCCAGGGGAGTTTGCAGGAAAGTTGAGATGAATACAATAATGGTAGGAGGCTGATGTGGCTAACTCCAAGGACATTGGATCCCAGAGTAGAGGCTCTCTTTCAGGAATTCCATGGCCCTGAGTCGTGGTGGCTTCATGGAGCTGCTCTGGGGGCTCAGTGCTGTTCAGTGCCGGAGTTACCCCGGCAGTGCTGCACGCCCCAGGCAGTGACACTGGCTGACAGCTTGCCAGTTTAGTCAGGGCTAAAAGCACAAAATGCCACTATTGGGAAGTACATCTCATACTTAATCCTCTGCTCGGGGCTTTTTCCTCCTGCCTGTGTGATGTGGTGGTGGGAGATGGGGGATGAAGGGCAGGGGATGCTCTGTCCCAGCACTGGAGCTGTGTTGCACACTCTGGCAGAGCCAGACCTTTCCTCAGCTTACCCTGAGCTTACCTCATTCTTTCTGAGCCTGCTTTGTTGACCAGATTCTTGCAAGGAAAAGGTGATATTGCAGGTAGCCTGGGATGCCTCTGCATGGACCTGAGCATCCAGAATTAGCAGATGTTTCCATCTCCGTCATGACAAAGTTGCGTTTTAGTGCACTGTACTTACTTTAAGAAGAGTGTCAGTAGAAGAGAAACGAAAAGCAGCTGTTAAAAATGAGAAAGTAAGTAATAAAAAAGGGCTATACAAATTTTAGGGTGTTGGAGGAATTAGAGTGGAATAGAAAACTCTCCGATGTACTTGGTGCAGAAAAAAACAGATGAAAAGGTTTGTTTTGTCCATCAGAGAAAACTTTCTCTCTTGCCTCTGCCCGAGAAAGCTGTAGCTGTGTTATTTGTGGGAGAGAGCAGTAATTCATGTAAGAGGAGATCTCCACCACATTCAACTTCTCATTTTTCCTTGGTAAACCAGCCTTGAAACTTCTGCTTGTGGAAAAACTTGTCAAATCTCATCACCCTGAACGATGAAAAGATGTGTTATTTGAACGTGGGGGTTGCCTCCTGTGTTGGACAAATGTCAGGATGTATTTTGTTGGCCAAGACCTGTGCTCTGATACGGTGCTGTTCCCTTGGTTTTCTGGGGTTTTTTTAGTTAGTCTTGGAACTGCAGAAGCAGGATCCTGGATCCTGGTTTTTGAGTGTTACAAAGCAAGGACTGAGCTTTAGCCGCTGGGGAGGTGGGGTTTTTCTCTGTAGCTTTGTGTCTCAGTCACCTGGAGCAGTGCAAACCTGGATGGAGCACGGAGGCTTCCCAGGAGGGCTGGACGGTCTCGATCCTTGCTTCCTCTTCCAGGAGAGTGTGGTAGTCACCGTGGAAAGGCAAGGCCCCAGTTTTATTTGGGATGGGAGCTGTGGCAGGGGGAAGAGCGAAGGAAGCTCTGGAGAAGGGACTTCCCTGTGGTTTGCAGTGGGACGCTCCAGGGCACCTCGCTCTGCTTCATGGCCGTGCCAGTCAGGGGGTGTTCTGTGTTAATTCCCTTCCTCAGTTAGGTACACTGTCTCATAAATTATTTATTTCATAAATTTAAAAATGCAGGGAAAATGAATGTTGACACACGGTTGGGTTTTTTTTTTAATGAGCCCTATCACTGGATGAGCCATGGCCTTTGAGAATCTGCTCTGGCTCATGTGGCAGCATTTGCACAACACTTTTAAGCTCTCTGAGTAAGTCCTGGGGTTGTGGAATCAACCCTGTGTATTCCGCTTTCATTTCGTGTGTTCTGAGTAGTTTGTGTTTTTACTGAAAACAAAGTCAGATTCCTCTCTGAGCGAATGGCCAGTGAAAGTGATACTAAGTATGTTTTTATAGAAGTTTCATGTAACTTGTAGTTAATTGAAAGGATGGTTCTGGCAAGTTCATAAATATGTAGGAGGACAAGATTATGCTGATGTTTTAAAGAGAATATATTTAGTATTGAGGACTGAGATTTCTACTGGGATTAGAAAAAGGGAAGTTTCTGTGGGAGGTTAGCTTTTTTCTGATGTAGTGATTAATGTGGATTTGAATTTTTGTCATGGCTTTGCTGTGAGACAGTAATGGCAGGTAGCAGGAGGGTATTATCTGTAGCACTGGCAGGATGGATGGTCTTTGAGGAGGGGGACATATATTTTTATTGCGTGAAAAATAGTAACACATTTAGTTGGAATCTTATTTGAAGTACCAAAGAGTTGGAAATAAATTGCATGTGTGGGAGTGTTGTCCTTTTCCTGTCTCCCTCCATCAGACAGGGAAGCAATTGAGGTTTTCTCCCAGCCTGTCTGATGAATTTGTCGATAGACTTGGGCTGCCACACCCCAGGCCACTGCACACTGCTGCTGCTGCTGCAGGTGTCCTAAACTGATGGCACATCTTTACTTGCATTTGAAATGGTTTGGGTGAAGTCAGGCCTAAGTGTACACAACTAACACTTTCTTTTCTTACAAGAGTGTGTCACAGGTAAATGCATTTTATAGTTTCTTAAGGGATAAAATGAAACCTAAATGTAGCGTTGCTCAGGAGTTTATCAATTCTGGGCTTGGGAATATGTAAAAACACAGGATTATTCGAGTTCATTGCTCCAAGTGCCTCTTCAGTACGTAATTAATTTCTAATGCTGTATGCAGGAAACTCTTTGGGCTCTTTTGAGCTTTGCCAGCCAAGATGGGTGTGTTAGCCTTGAAGAAGCAATGCTGCCTGGTGTGGAGAAGAGTCAGTGTAAAAGTTTTATCAGCAAAACACCAGAGCTGTTGCCCAGCCCAGCAACTGATGTGCCAGAGATTTTGGCTCCTTCAGCCTAATGTTGGTGGCACAGTTCAGACATGTTCATGTTTTGAGAAAATATTTGGGGCTTGTACTACAGTATTTCTGGAGAATATTGCAGAACCTTTTCAAAGAAAAAAAAATACAAGTGTCATAATGTATTAAAAATAGTGGCAAGAAAAATAGAAACTTTATTATGTTGGAAAATCCAGAAGCAAAAATTTTGCTGGCTAACATTTAACATTAATATGTGATGTTGATCCTTCTTGAAAGAGCAAAGACTGGTTTTAAAGCTTTTTTTTTTAATTGCATTCAATATCATCTTCAGTTTTGAGGCTTGTGTTTGCAGAGAAGATGAACTTCATTACATGCTAATACTTTAGAATGAGGCTGTGTCTGGACAGTAATTTTTTTTTGGTATGTGTGTCATTGCTGAAATTGTAGTTTGACTTTGATTCTGCTTTGATTCTGAATATTCCATTTCATGCATGATCTTTCTTTCTGAAGCTATTCAGTGTCAAAGATAAAATCTGAAGTGTTTAATCACTGGGAATCCATTGAGAATTTGTTTGATGTGAATTGGCCTGCTCTGCTAGCTGACAAAAATTAGTGTGGCATCTGCTCTCTTTAATGAACATGTGCTAAGTGAACTGTGAGAGGCTTTCCAGCCAAGTGTGGGGTTTTTATCAAAGTAGTTTTGCTGAGTTTTAATCAGTTTTTAAACTTACATTTTCTAGTGTATTCTGAAGTACTTGGCAAATGAACATGAGGGGTATTGTCCTTTTCTTAGAATTACTGCTCATGTTAGTAGCAAAAATGGTGACTTCTTTCAAAATCCTTTTTCTTCATTTTGCAAGTTTTGTTGTGGGAAGCAAAGACAAACCAATGGATGAAGCATAAAAAGTGCTTGAAGGAAGTGTATCTGCAAAACATTGAAATTGGCAAAGAAGATTTTAGCAGAAATTGGTTTTTATTATGGCTTCTGTCAATCTTTTAAACTTATGTTTGTGCAAAACATTCAGACTATTGAATATTTGGCTCTGAGGAAAGTATCTCCCTTAGTTCCTCCTCCTCAGATTGAAGTGCTTACTGCAGCCTCGTTATAATTTTGTGGCATAGCAAGAAGAGAATTCTTTCTAAAAAATGTCAGTGGGTGGATGGGGGTGGTTGTCCTGAAAACCAAAGCAAAATACTCTTAAGGCCTTCCTTGCTTGTCCTGGAAAATGCAAAAACCCCAAGAAAATAACAAAAACCCCCAAACCATCCATGCAACTGCTTCTCTTCTGTCAGTTGTGTTTAAGGAGGAATCATCTCGCACGCAGACGTGGTGTGAGAGTTGTGTGCCCGCGGTGTGTCAGTGGTGCCCGTGTGGTGGCAGCTGTCCCTGCTGGCTGAGACTCGGCTCTGGGATGATAGATTTCAGTTTTGCCCACTGGGCAGTCTTTATTTTAAAGTACAGCGAGTGTCAGTGTTTTATCCTAAATGGTGAATTCAATTCTTGCCGGAGTCCACACATGGTAACTCTTCCAAGAGTTAACTTCTGAATTTAGTGTGACCTATCATTGTCCCAGTTCCATATTTGTGTTTGCAGCACCAGGAGATTTTCCTTCATCTCTTAGCTGCTTGTTTTATTGTCCTATAAGGGAAGGATAAAATATGTTTTTATATGACATACAGTGTACTGATGATGATAAATGTGAAAAAGGCAGGCATTTTTGGAGACTGGTAGAAATCCTGAATCTATTCTATTTTGAATTAATTTAGATCTCAATTGGTAGTGAATTTTAAGTAATAATCTTTATTGAAATGTCTTTCACAACCACGGAACATTAATACTGTATAATTGTGCTTGAGGTTGGCCCAGTAGACAAATGCATTCCATCTTCTAGTTTTGGAAGAGTGTATCATGAGTGATACACTCATGAAATAAAATGTTTGAGGTGCTGTTTGCATGTTAAGCCAGTGGCCTGCAGGGGTTTCATGCTTTTTGGGATGTCTTGGTCATTTTGATGTTAGAGTCCTTATAATTTTGCTAAAGTGTTCTTTGTTAAATGGGACAAATCCTGAAAGTCTTACATTAATTTGCCTTTGTTTTGCTCCTTAGACAGTGCCCTGTTGTAAACTAAAATCACACATTCCTGAGTGTAAACCGATCATGTTCCCAATGGAAATTTCAGGAATACTTGTGGCTACTTTCAAAATGTGGAAATCTATTTATTTTTTTTTCCACTTGTTTTTCTTCCCAGCTTTTGGCACTGACTGCGTTCATCTGCATAGAGACCATCATGGAATGCTCCCCTTGCGAAGGCCTGTATTTCTTTGAGTTTGTGAGCTGCAGTGCACTGGTGGTTACCGGAGCTCTCCTGCTTTTGTTCAGTCTCAACCTTCACACAAGAATACCCCAGATCAACTGGAACCTTACTGTAAGTTCATGCAAATTCTCACTCTGTTAAAAATAGCTGCAAATCTGGTTTAAGTTTGGGCTGTGGGCTTTGCTTTCTCCTGTTCTTTAATATTGTGTATGAGTGTTCTTTATGCTGAGTAAAGTATACATTTTTACTTATATTTATTTTGAATGGTAGCAGCAGAATGTAGCTGTGAAATGTAGCAAGATTAAACTACATTAAATAGAACTAAAATTGTGTTGTGATAGATTGTCATTGGGAGGAGAAACTTCCTGCTAATGCCAGCAATTATGCTTTGTGGATGAAGTGGATAAAAATGCAGCCTGCAGTTATTTAACTTTGACAGATGTTGTATTTACAGTAGCCCATTGTTCTCGCTTAACCTGGGGTTTTTTATATTAGGACAAATTTGCTACATATATTTTCTTACACAGACTAATACAATCATTGGGCAATAGTGTAGAAAATTGAGTGTTTTCTTTGAAAATCAGGTGTTTTGTATTGCCTACACACATAACTATTAAACATAGACTGGCAATGCTTAATGTGTTCTCAGATACAAGGAAGTTTAGGAAGAGAACTGCTGGCAGTGCACATTCCTTTTGTACAAGTCTCTATTTTCATGCTGTATTATGAGTTAAACTTTCAGATTGGGTTGCATAAACACAGGTCACAAAATCAACATGTTAAGTCACTCTAGCAAAAGATCTGTCAGCTTCAAGGACAATATTTATACCAACTTCTTTGGACAGTACAGATACAATTGTGCCGGTGATCTGTTTTATGTTATAACAGTAATTTTGCAAGCACTGTTGGAGTCCTAGAGGTTTTTAGGCTTCCATGTGATTTTTAAAAAAAATTGTTCACAACGTAATTTATTAATGTTGCAGTTTGCTTAGTTTCTAAGCCTAAATGGCTTGTTTAAATTGAGACTGGAATGTGGAATTAGATGATCCTTTCTACCCTGGGGCTGCATAATCTCCTTCTGAGAGCACTTGGTAGGTAGATAAGGTGTTCTGTGAGCTGTGGCTGGTAAACTGCACAGGAATTATCCCTCTGAGGCAGCATCAATTGTCTCTGCATAGCACCTGTTAGGGGATTTTTGGGGAAGGTGGGGTTAGAAATCCAATCAGTTGTGCTTTGGGGTTTTTTTGTTTTGTTTTATAGAGGTATTTTGGTTTCTGAGCAGTGGTCACACTCTGAACCCCCTGCCTAAACAGCTTTGGAGCAACATGAGCAGGTCAGAGATCAAAGGGCACCTGGAATACCCTGCAAATGCTTTGCTTTAGTTCATAATGCCAGATCCAGAGGGAGAAGGAATTTGCCATGATCTCCCAAGTCTCGTTCAATTAGTTGTGTACTGAAGATGAAATGCTTCTTCCATCCTTATACCAGAGTTCTCCAGAAGTGAGAAGGGAACTGGCAGCTCATGTCTTCTATGAACCGATGAGACCATCCTTCTTCCTGGTATTTCTTATAGATTTCAGCAATCTGATTATATTTGATTTTTATTTATGATTACTGGATTTTAGCAAACAGGTGGGACTGTTCCTCTGACAGTACCTTCCTTAATTCAGAGTGCTTGGGACCCTTCTGTGATTCTACAGCTGTTCCTGCTCCTGCAAGTACAGAGTGTGAGATCAAAGGCTGCTGATAAAACACCTGGGGGACATTACTTTGGCCAAGTTAGTCAGAAATTTAAGAATGTAGGGTTCTGGCTGATTTTTTTTTTTTCTTTTGCTTATTTTGGCATTTTATTCTTTACAATTTAAATGTATGTTCATACATTATTTGCCTCTTTCAATATTTATTACTTTCCTGTGTTTGGATGCAGCCTCTGTATATGACACAGTTACTACAGGAGTTGCTTTTTGAACAACAGTCTTTCACATCCCTGAGTGCTTTAGGAGGAAGTCACTCCTACTTATGTATAAATTCATCAAGATACGTGCTTTTAAAAATATATATTACTTTATAATGCATATTTCCCTTATGGAAAGTCTCAAACATTGCTTTTAGAAGCTGTGTGAGAAGAAGAAGCTGTTGCAGTGCTTGAAGGAATTTAATCAACTTAGATTTAGGAAGAAATCTTCCTTTAAAACCAGCACTCCTTCCTAGGAACCATTGAAACCATTTGCTTTCAAATGATCCTGTGTATTAGAAAGTACCTGGCCATCAACTGCTATTGTCCAACACAGGATTATTTCCTTTAAAAGTTTATTAAAATTAGAATTCTTTCCAGTGTGTTGTGGATGTTGGCAGATGTCCCCTGTCCCTGGCTGGAATGAAAATGTGGATCAGTATGGACTAGGATCTAGCAGATATGCAAAGTTGCTAAATTTTTTTAAATATATATTTATAGCCATTTGGGGAAAAGAGATTTGTTTTGATCCTAATTAGAGACTTGCCAGTCATTTTCATATTTTCCTGAGGTAAACATGCAAGGAACATGGAGCTGATGAGGGCAGAAAAGAGCCTTGTCTGGGTGTGTTGGAGAGAGGCGGGTTTGTTCCAGCAAGATGAAAGAACAGTCACTTGTCTGTGTTGTGCAGCACTATCAATATTATGCAAAAATCCAAAAGCTGGGGAACCTGTCGGTGGAAATTTCCATTTCCTTTCTGCCTCACAGCTCAAAGGGAGCCCATCCTGCAGGGAGACAGGAGTGGCCCAGGGGAATGGGGAGCACAGCCGCTCCTGCTCCACCGGCAGCTCGGACACACTTGCTTTCAGAGAGAACTAATGAATTTTGCTATACTTTTGTCTTTGCCTAAATGATCTTTTTGTCGTTTTTCTAAAATTCATGATTTGGATCTCATGTGATGTGCAGGGAGAGCTGAAGGTCTGGTATCCAAGGGGTGAGTGTGAGCTGGCCCTGCAGGAGCAGGGCTGGGCAGGAAAGGCGCCGGAGTCCCGGGGCTGCGGTGGGACTGGGATCCTGCACTGGGATCCTCTCTCCTCTCAGGGAGACCCCACAGTGCTGCCAGAGAGCTGGGAACACTGGAATTTGGCACTGTCTCTTGGATGGGGGTTTGTGTGACAAGAGAAACCTGACTATCTGAGTACCAATGTAAATCGCTGCATAATCAGCCAGTAGAATGAATTGTTTGTCTGTGTATAGGGAAAAAAATCTTCCAAGGCATTTTGACTGTTGGTTTTTTTTAAAAATTATTTTCTTGCAGCACTCACTGGAGTTATGGTAGTGTATTTTGGAGTGTGTTTGCAGTTCTTACTGCAGAGTATTTCAGCTGAGAGCAGCCTCAGAAGTGAGGCACAGAACAGAGCACAGCACAAAATCAGTTCCACTGTGCTGGACTCAGTCCCAAGGAAGCAGCAGGGAGGAAACGGGGACCCAGGTGTGTGTGTTGGGACACACAGACCAGCTGGGGAGTTCTGTGCTGCCTGAACACTCCTTTCATCATCTCTGCAGGGCTGGGTGTTTTCATTGTTGCAGCAATGAAACCTTGTGTGCAAAGCAACTGACACTTGAAGGAGTTGGCAGAAAATTTCGTGTGGTGCCCAAGTGACAAACTGTCCTGTGCCAGCCTTGCCTCTGCAGAGGGTAATTCCAAAGCTGTACTTCAAAGGCCTTCACAGGGCAATCCTGATTTTTATTTCTATTTTTTATTTATTTTTCCCCCTTCTGTTTTGGACAAACATCTTGCTTTTCTTAGCTGTTGAATGAAAAATTAAGTCAGTCATCCTTGACCTTTATGTTTACTGCTTTCAAAATAGCAGTGCCTATTGAGGATAAAAATGAACATTTTATAAGTTTAAAAAAAATTGTTAGAATTAATTTTCTCTGGGCTCTTCATGGACTGTTCTCATTTGGTGCATGGTGTAAATGTTATTCTGTAATAAGTGCAGTCTCAAGTTTTAAATACAAGAAATGTCACATATTTGGGTAGTTACTGCAGGTGTGGTCTGTTGCTTTGTGACAGTAACTTTCTGAAATTGATGTTCATGGACTCTTTTATTGGGGAAGCAATGCTTATGTGTATCTTATGTTTAGCTAGGTAACTCTAAATAAATGAGGGAAACAAGATATGGCAATTAATGCTCATATGGTTAATTTGGTTCTTTCTACCTAGCACTTATTTTTGCTTGAGGAACCATGTTTTCATGTTTAATTGTGGTGCAAAATACTCAAACAGTGTTTAATAACAGAGCAAAATTATGGGAGTTTGACCAGAGTGCTTGGTTTAGAGGAAGGTTTGTAACCTTCAACTTGATAGCATCATATAGAAGCAAGGGACAATGTTCCCAAACCTTGCAAATAAAGTACTGGTTGGAGGAAAAATTAAGGTCATTGTACAAAAATTTAAAATAGTAATTAAAAAAATATTAATAACCACACTCACCCTCCCTTCCCCTGACAAACAAACCAGCAAACTCAAACAGAACTAAAAGGAAATGTTACTTGGAGCTCTCTGTGGAAGATAAATCAGACAGCAGCAGGCCACTGACTTCTGTCACCTTTTGTGGCAAGGTCAGGCTGTTGAAATGTGCAGGCTTCTTTTCCAGAGTACATTAGTTTAGTCACTTTAATCTCCATCTAGATGTAAACTTTTGGATTTCAGAAAGCAAATGGCAAGAGCAACCACCAGTTTAAATGTCATATCTTTGTTTACACGAGTTACAATTGCAATATGGCACTGTGTGCCTTTTAAAGAGTACCTGGTCACTTGTGCAGGATGAAGTACAGGATAAAAAGGCAGGGCAGGAATTTTGATTGAATTATTCTTAAAAGGTTGTGTGAAGTTGTGGAGAGCTGTGGATAAAGGCACGTGGATGTTACTGAAGCCTCTGAGCATCAGAGCCAGCTCCTGGTGATGTCCCAGCCTGGAAGGCTGAGCAGCAGCTTGGAAGCTGAGGAGCTTTGTAGCTCTCAGGAGTGACGTGATGGCAGTTTCCAGGTCTGTTAACAGACCTCTCATTTGTAGCACCAGTTCAGCTTTTCTGTCCTCGTTAATCCAGGAGCCATACCTGCCTGGACGCTTAAAAACAAGAGTGTAGGATGATCACAGAGTCACAGAATGGGGTTTCCCACCTTTACAGCAGAATCAGCAGAACAAAAGCGTTGCCTTTTTTTAGCATAAAATATTTATCTTGGCATAAGCCCATCTTCATCCACGAGTTACAACATCTCTGCCTTGTCCTCCTTCTGACTGGGACAGAGAGCAAATCCATGGCCTTGGATGCTCTCCTTTGGACTGACAGGACCACGGGGGACTGAAGAGAATTACTTGCAAATAAGCTAGCAAGTGACCAGAAGTATTTTTGGAAAGGAGAAAGGGAGCAGCAGCAGCCTGGAGTGGATTTGTTTCAGCTCAAAGATTTGATTCTGTTATGGATGGCAGCTCTGTACAGTATTTTATGGCACAGCATACTGTCTCATGAGGTTGCTGTAATTTCAGCAGAAATTCTTCTACCTCTGTGATGTGGCTTTACTTTGTCTATAAATATAATAGCAAGAACTTCAGCTCCATCATGGCCAGATTTGAAGCAGCTCATCTTTTTTCAATTAGTTTATTCTTCTTACTGTCACGATTATTCATTTTCTCTTACGTGGAAAAATCTTGAAGTATTTTAGGGAGTGTTCTCTACTTCTTGCTTTTATTTCTGCTCTGACTTTGCCCCAAGGCCTTGTTGTTTTCTTTTCTTACCTTTCTGCTCTAAGTAGTAGCTCCCACATTTTCGATTAAAAACCTCCACTGCTGTTTGCATGTCTGATGTTACCATTCCATGTGTGTATGACAGTGTCACTGCTGTCATTGCTCCTGAAGCTCCCGACAGTCTGCTCTGCGGGTATAAAAGATCATTTTCGTTTTAGCTTTTTCAGAAACCAGCCTTATTGTATGAATGGAAAGCAATTGTTAATTGCCTTAGAAAGGTTTGACCTAAACAGGGAAAATGAAATTGCAGAGATGAATAAATTGGAGCCTCAAGATAGAAACAATTCTTTAGATTTAAATTGTTGAATTCTCTGTAAGGAATTTGGTATTCTTTGTAAAAAGTAAACTAGAATAAAATGCCAGTGATGATGACAAGTTTCTGATATATCAAAGTACATTAGGAAAGGCATCAGCAGTTTAATTTCAGCAGGATTTTATATTCTCTAGTGTCTCAGACTTCTTGAAAGAATCCTTCAGGTCCATTTGTAGCGTGGAGCTGGGTGGTGAATGTGTCATGTTGTGGGCAGGCCTGGTCATCTTGCTTACACTGGGCTCCTTTGGAAAGGTCTGCAAGGTGACAGATTCTCAAAGTCAGAGGTCAGCAGGATTAATTAATGAGCACATCTGATCCCATAAACCATAGACCATCATGTGTCATCCATGTAGTCTTGAAGTATGGTACTAAGGAAGTACAAAATGTGTGTCTGTAAAGCATAACCTGGATTATAAGAAGTGAAAGGGTAGAATATTAAATACATCTTTGGTTGCTTGTTCTGATGATTAGGTCTCCTACAATTAAAAGTAGCTTCATTTTGAATATGACTTCTGCTTTAACTTTGCAGCTGTTGATTTTGTTTTGCTGTTATTTTGTTGGCTTTCTGATGTTAAGCTTTTAAAACAACCAGTATTTTTGATTGTTTGAACACTGGAGTCTCTGTGTACGCAGCTCAATCTCTTTAATATTCAAAGCAGTTTAGGTTCTTTTGATTCATACTGTGAGAAATTTTCTCCTCCTTTCGATAACTTCTGTGGCTCTTCTCTGTACCCTGTCCAATTTTTCAACATTCTTTTAAAAATGTGGATACCGGAACAGGACGCAGCATTCCAGTGTCCCTTGCAAAGGTAAGATTACCACCTATTGTGTCCATGTGTCCAAAGGAGTGCAAAAGTGATTTTTCTCCCCTTTTTTGGTCATGGCAGCACCTCTTGAGATGCTTGCCTACAGTAATTACTAAGTTCTTCTGGATTATTTCTTCTAGGATTTGTCTCTGTTCTGTAGGTCCTTCCCATAGATGCCAAATGTAGTCTGGTAGTGAAATACACAGCTTGACCTTGAGTTGAACTAATTTTTTTTTTTTAATTATCCAACAGCATAGCTGCCCTCTCCTCAATATTTAGTTTCCACATTCTTGGTGACACACGTGTATTTACACAGAGACTTGGGGGAAATGTTGAACACTGGTGAAGCTGGATCTGTTGCAGGTATAGTGAGACTTCCCCTCTAGTGGGAAAAAGGTTCATGCAGGTGAGAACCACAGCTCGTGTTGGCAACTGCAGGAGCCCAGTTAGAGCTGTAATCTCAGAGCTGCAGAGGGGCATGCTTGGAGAAATTGTGAAATGCCATTTGTTTTCTAATACCTCTATTTATATAAAATTTAAACTTTATCTCTGCAAAGCAAAAGTTATATAATTAAAACTGCAATAGCTGGTTAATAGAATTTGGATTTGTTTGATGTCCTAAGTGCCAGGTAGCATCTATCTCAGTAAGCTTGAGCAGGGATAAAAAATATCTCTCTGTGCACACAGGCAGGTGAAAAATTGGTGGAATTTGTGAGACCCACAATTTGGTTTTGTTTCTTTACTATTTGATAAGAGTTTGGGTCTTACTGGGCTCAGGACATCTGGACATGAGAGTGGAAGTGGCAACGAGCCATGGAAGCCTCTCCAGTTCCTTGGGAAAGTCTCTGTTGGAGATGAGGATCAGGCCACAGTGATGCCTCATGCAGTCTGTACACTCAGTTTTGATAACCAGCTGTTGCTGAGTCAGTACCCTCAAAATAGATGGTTTTCTGTGAATAACACAGTGCCAGAAACTTCCATTTTACAGTTACTTTCTAAAGCATTCTGTAATCATGGCTAGGAAAAGAGATGTTTTGGGGGTGGCTGGATGGCACTGTTCCCTTCAGAGTCTTTGTGCTGTGTAACTGGAACATAGTTATGGGATTCATACCCAGCAGAGTAAGTTTAGACTTATGTCTTGAGTTGTCTAAGCCTGACTTCTTACTGCACTTCACAAGATGCACTTTGGGGAAAAAATAAAATAATTTTTAAAAAAAATGGAAAAGTGAAGGAGCTGTAACAGGAAGTGAGCCTGCCTTGCATGTGGGAGAAGAGAGTCAAGGAGAACAAATTGTCCTTGAATTCTAATTATTGTGATTGTTTTTATATGGTGGGAGTTGCTGTGTTCGCTGTGGTTTTTTTGGTTTTTTTTCTTTACCTCAAGCCTGTAAGTTGCACAGCAATCTTGTATGCAGGTTTTCTTTCCATCCCTTCTGCCAATGGTAGTATTCACTTCTCACTGATTTCATGTTTGTGCTGAATTGTCCCTTCTTGATCCCTCCACCCTGACCTCACCTGTTCATTGATGGTTCGTTCGTGGTTTGGGAGTGGTGTTCCCCAGTTCAGTGGGAGCATGCAGACAGTGGTGTCCATACACATCAGATGGGAAAGGTGTCCTGACAATACACTGAACACTTTGTCCTGAATGAATCTAGACTGTTTCTTCTGTTATTTACACCCTTGAATATTTTTTCCCTCGAGTCTGATCAGTTAGTCTTGTATTGATATAATTATTTTTGTGCAAGTACCTGCCATTCAGAATTGTTCCTTTGGTTCCAATGACATGTTAATGACCCTGTTTGAGGTGAAGCATGGCAGCAGCAGCATCTGAACACCAGTGACATGTGCAGCACCTGAATTGTGTGTAGCAAGTTGTTTTTCTTCACTTGGAGCAAAGTAGGAGTTTTCCCTGAGCGTGTTGCTGTGCTTATATTCTAAAACATCTGCTTGAAACACCAGTTTTATGCAATAAATAGGTAAAAATCCCTGTATTCTTACACTGCTGGCAGCTGTTACTCGTGAAGGTGGCACAGGATGTGCGGTGTGGTACAATGAAGGCGTCAAGGAATGGGGAGCAAAGCTCCTGCCTGGCGTCTGGGCAGGGCACGAGCACTGCTGGGATGTGGGAACGGGGACCCTGCGGTGCCCGGTCTGACAGCCAGGGTGGCCCAGCACCCGCTGGGGTCCCACAGGCTGAGCCCATGCCAGGGCTGTGTGCTGGGGGACTGCAGCTCTCCCTGCTGCTGCTGCTGGGTGACAGCCTCTGCCTTCCGTGGGACGCCCGCGCGACTGCACGGCAAGCGGCAAGGTGCTGCTGCAGTTCTTGTTCCAGCCTTCTGTGTCGTCACTCCTGATAAAGCAAACAACCATCATTTAGTAATGCTGCTGAATTTATTTTTTTAGGATCTGGTCAACACTGGACTCAGCACTTTCTTCTTTTTCATTGCCTCTGTAGTACTTGCTGCTTTAAACCATAAAACTGGAGCAGAAATTGCTGCTGTGGTAAGAATTTAAACTTGTTTATATCTGACTCTTATCTTGTATTAAAACTTAAAGTTAACTTTTACTCATTGACTGCATACTCCTGTTGCCTTTGCCATCACAATTTACTTCTAATTTTACAGTTTGCTATACGATAGTTCTTAATTTATGAGTGTTAACATCCTTGGAACTTTGTCTTTAGGCTTGAGGCAAGAACAGAGGAAAAATGACTTGCAGAAGGATACTTTCTAGTTGAACTTGCCTTTCTCCATGATCCTGCTCTATGTTGCAAGCCTATGGAAAAGATAGAGCCAAAAATTCAGAAGAAATTGAACCTGCTTACACATAATTTGCTGAGCTCTTGCTCAGTACAGATGATATTTTGTTCTGTGGAGTGAGTGTAGTAGCACTTCAAGGTTTTAAATCTAATACAGTCAGTTCAAACAAATTAATTTTGTGCATGAGTTGGCAACCTCTTGTTATTTTCTTTTTTATTTTCTTTTCAAACCTGATTTTTAAAATCACATGAGTCCTGCAGAAGCGTAGAGGAAAAACTGCAAAGCAGCTGCCTCCCCAGGCTGATGCTCTGGACTTGCCACTTTTTGTGTGCACCCTGAGGAATGAGCTTTTGGATGAAGAGCTGGTTTCTTTACAAGAGGGTCTTCCACTGGGCTGCACCGCAGGATTTAATTGTCATGTTGGTAGTCAGAGAACTTGTTTTCTGCGATCATTGATCTTAGACACTTTTGGAGATTCTCTGGTTCGTTGAAGAAGAAAAACATAATTTCCCAGGCCATGATGATTTGTCAGTGCAAATAATGTGGGAAACGGAACTTCTGAGGACTTTACTGTGAAACTGCTTTTCTTCTTGTTTTCAGAAATGGTCTTTGACAACTCTTTCTGCTTCTCTCAGGTGTTTGGTTTCCTGGCAATGGCAGTGTACGCTGTGAACACATTTTTAGCAATCAAGAAGTGGCGAGTGAGCAGCAGGCAGCAGAGCAGCCGCCAGACCAGCGACTACATCCGCGCTCGGACAGAGTCCAGGGAGGTCGTGCACCGCCCGGAGATCCAGCGCCTGGATGCCTGACAGTGACCCTCAGATGGGCCTGAAAGGGAAAAGAAGCGCTCAACTCCCTCATGGAATAAGGGTTTTTGCTTTATTTAAGGAGGAAAAGGCAGATCCGAGGGTGGCGAAGGATGCCCAGCCCTGCAGGTGTGCAGAGATGCATTGAGCCAGAAGCTGCTGTCGTGGAGGCAGAAAATGTTGGTCATTCCAAAGGAAGGTCCCTTCGAGATCTCCACATATATATGTGCATATATTATACAGCTCATATAATATATAATATATTATATATATATGTGCTGAAGTAGGTTATTGTTTCGGATAACTGCACAGTAGTTTCCTTCCCCCTCTGACGATCCACTGTTCCTTCATCTGCCCCAAAGACAGACCAGCACTGCCCTGGCTGGGTGGCGGAGGAGGGAAATCCACGGAGAGCAGATGGACCAGCAGACGTGCCAAGGAGCCAGGGGCACACAGCAATAACTCCAGCCACGGCCCGTGTCAGCCAGCGGGGTCTGTCCATCCCAAACTGTCTGTCTGTCTGTCCTCCTGCTCCCTGCTGCCCTGCAGCCCCTGGCACGCCTGCCTGGCTGCTGGATAACCATTCCACGTGTGCTCATGGATGCAGCGTGCTGGGAAAGGGCCACTGGCCAGCTCTGAACTGGGCTGAGGCTGGGGCGGGCACTGGTGGCCACGGGGGTGCACTGAGTGTGAGTAGGTGGTTGTCTGCTCGTGTTGGGACACATTCCAGTTTTCATTCCAGAGTGGGAAAATAAATATATTTAGGAGACAGGGTGGAGAAAAGGGGCTTGAGGGGCAGAGTAGAGAATGAAGGGGTTGTCATCCTATAGACTTACATTCCAGCCATGGCTTTCTTTTTCTTTCTCTTTTTTTTTTTTTTCCTTTTTTCTTTTCTTTTTAAGGTTCAGCATTTCCAGAAGTTGTTGCTAGAACTTGCTTTCCCTCCAAGCCCAGGGCAAGCAAGAACTAGCAAAAATTTATGTGCTTTTAAAGTGTTCCTAAGGTTGCAATGTTGTGATTCATGTAAGGTTAATATTTCTTTTTGGAAGGATGGTTGTTCTAAAATTAAACCCATTGATAGTAGGTAAACCTGATTTTTATTTTAACTGGGTGTTTATGCAGATTTTTTCCCCTAATGTGTCTTTGGAAAATTAATTTAGCTAATTGGAAAATAATATGATTGTATTGATTTGTTTAGAAATAGTTTTACTTAACTGAAGGGTTTTTTTATTTTCCTTGTACTTCCATTGAATGAATTGCATTTTCACTACTCACAACTCAAATTCAGCAGTAATTGGCTAGACAATGTCACAATATTATTAGAAAGATGTCTCTTGAGATTTTTCTGTTTCTTTGGTGTTTTTATCTCTGTAGTGCATTATTTGGCATTTGTGTGCCTGTGTGAAGACAGTGTGTGTGGGAGAAGATCTCTAGAGCTGAACTCCTTTCTGGTGTGAGGAAAATGAAAATCTGTGGAATCAGTGGAACTGTTTGCCATGTATGCCTGAGTTTCTGTGTCCTGATGGAGCTGCACTCCTCGGGGTGGGTGCAGTACCTGGAGCCTTAAGGACAACTGGCAGTGTATTGTGTATTGTGGATAAGTTTTTTTAACCATGAAAACCAGGTTCCACCAAACAGGAGGTCAGGAGAAGTGCCTGGGCTTTTATAATACTGGAGGGAACTGGGGTAGTGAAGGTGTGAACCTAATGCTGCAATACTCAAATTGAGCAGCAGAGAATTATTTTGATGAGTGAAAAAAGGTGACAAAGGTGATGCCTTTTCATTTTTCAGTGTACTGACATCTACGGTGCATTTCATCTTAGTGGCTAAGATGGAGATTAAAATTCAGAGTTACTGATGAGGTTAAGGAAAATTTGCATTTTCTTAGTGAGTGATGGTTTACCAGTTCCTCCAGTAACATTTTATTGTGCTTTATTGGATGTAATGCCAAAGGGAACACCAGTTTAAAAGAAGATTGAACCAACTCTTGGTGTTGGATCAGAACAGAGACATTTCACAGAGGGTTGTCTCACCTGGGTGCATTCCCTGAGCAGCACATGACAGTTCCATGGCCAGGGTGGTAAGAAACAACAATTTGTTACTGCCAGAACTGCTGTGGCAGCCCTGCTGTTTCCAGCACTGCCCAGGACTGGCAGAGTTTGCAATGTCAATCATTACAAGACTTTTAAAAAGTAGCACAAGCATGCCCAGTCTGGAATTGTAAACTGCCATCAAAGCAGTTTGTATAAAGATTGTAAAAAACCCCAAGCAAACCCAAACCAGACAAAACCAAAAAAACCCCCAAACATCCCACACCAAAACCAAAATCAAGCCAAACCCACCTACTGAAATTCAAAATACAGTTCTCCAGAAGATCCATGCTTTTAGAGGGGAGCTGCCATCTGAATTCAGGGAACAGGATGGTGCCCCAAGGGGATTTTGTCAGGAGTGTGTCCTGCTGCTGGCTGCTGCCCAGGGCTGAAGGAGCATTCCCAGATCCTCTCCTGTGCTCCCTGGGCTCCCTGTGGCTGGGGCAGAGCTCTGGGAGCTCTTGTGCCTCTCTAGGTTTATGAATTTGGTACCTTTCAAACCCCTACACCTTTCCTTGCCTGGAAAAAGGGTAACTCTGGGGTTTTTCTCTGGAGTGAGATCCCAGCTCCCTCTGAGCTGCAGTGACAGGAGCAGAGTGGGGCAGTCACACCTCCAGTGCAGTTCTTGGGGCTGCTGCAGGTGGGGTGAGTTTCCTTCAGCTGAGAATGCCAGGATTTATTACTTAAATCATGCCCTGAGCTTAGCACTACCCTGATCTCAGGGTAGAATCCAAAAGAGAACATTAATTTTAAAAACACTATCTGATTCACTTTGTAAAAGAAAAGCAAATGTAAATTTGTAATTTCCTGATTTTTGGGACCAAAGATGATTTTAGTATTGTACAGTATATACTTTCTAAAAAATCTGAAGCACTTATTGCTCTGCAGAGACATTATTTACTATTTGGATTATATGGAAGGGAAATAAAGTAGCTGTGAGAGACAACTAAATTTGAAATATTAAGATCATATGATGCATACATGGTTCATTCCTCCTGAGTTAATTTTACACAGTGTATTGGAGAGGTACTATTTTAAGACTGTTATCTAAACTGCAGTCACACAAAAAAAACCCTTAAGGAAGAAAACAGGGTAGAAAGTTTAAAGTTTTTTTTAAACTTGCTTAGAAAAGTGATGTTAAATTGCTTCTCTCTCAGTCTTGCTTGTAATTGCTAGCACATAGGGATAATTTCTTTTAGTCCTTAAGGGTGCTGTTTAGCTCCATAAAGGGACTCAAACCCCACTGAAAACAGAACTAAATTAAAGCAAACACTTGAACTTGGTGGGAGCAGGATGCTTGAAACAATAACGGTTTGGATGAGTCCCCTTTGGTCAAACAAAGCCCTTAGACCTGGAATCTCTGTGTGTTTCTGTGTGCAGAAATGAGTCAATTCTGCAGCCTGTGCCCTGACATCACAATATTAACCAGTAAGCTGTGACTGGGGCAGCAGCGTGGGAGTTGTCCCACAGTGCTGGGGGGGTCTGTTTGCCTCTCCCTGCTCAGGTGAGGTCTGTGCCACGTCCTTGTGCTCTGCAAAGGGTCCCAGCAGGATCTCCTAAAGCTCACTTATGTGTCTGAGTAAAGCCAGTTCCTTCTTCCTCTCCACTCTTTCCTTTCATTTGGAATGTTTGTGCCTCATAGATCTAATGCTTTAATGTTTAATTCTTGCTAAGCCTTGTTTATTGTTCTGTGTAGTGTCTGCTGCAGTGCCAGGAAGATCAGAACGTGTCCAGCATCCCTGTATTTCAGCTCTGGTGCTGTTCCCTTTCCTGGTGGCTTAGGAGGCTTGGGCTGGGTGTTCTTTTCTGTTGGACTGTAGAAAGCTGGTGTTGGTGTGAGATTCCTGGTAGGAGCCACGTGCTTGGAGCTTGGGAGGGGTAGAGACTGATCTCCCTGTGCCTTGTGAGAGACAGGCCCTGGCTCCAGAGATCTGATATTTCAGTCTGTGCTGCTCACTGGATTCAGGAGCACAGCATCAGCAAAGATCTGTGCCTTGGAAGCAGCTCCTCATCTTTCACTTATAAATTGTCTTTTGCAGGGGGTTTCAATAAAGGAGCAGCATGTGTCACTCCTTCACTGGCTTTGTCCCGTCTCGTGGCACAGTCTGGAGTTGTTTCACCTCTCTGTATTTCATTGCTGCTTCTAGAAAGAGGAGTGGAAGGTTCCCACTCTTCCCTAAGGCAATAGTTTGTTTTTTCCCCCGTGAATTACTCTGGCCCATGTGCTGATTGCCCCCTCCCCCCAGAGCAGAATTGGTGGTTCATGAAATGCTGTGGGCACAGCAGGAGAGTGGATGTGCTGCAGGCTGCACTGGGCTGTTCTGAGTCAGTTAACCACTAGCTTTTTGTGAGCTCTAAGGTCCCTAAATGAATTTGGTATTTGTGACCTCTCTGCTGTTTTGGGGATGTGCAGGCACAGCAAATGCTTACCTAATATGTGGCTTTATTAATGCAATCCTTTCTTCCTCCCTCTTCCTTAGGCCTCTTTCTGTATGTTATTTTCTTGTCTCATGACAACTTTGTAATCATTTCTGCTGTTTTCTTTCGTGAGGGAAAAAAACTCACCAAAAATCTAAAATAACCAAGAATAATTTTTTTAGGGCATAATTATAAAAAATGAAACCAAACTTAATAGCAGTTCAGATAGTGTAGAAAATAATATCCTCTCCATTGCTCAGCTGGGATACTGAACAGCTTTGTCCATGCAGGAGCATAAAGAACAGTTCTTGTCCTGAGAGCTCTGGAGCCAAAAATCTTCAGCAGGTATTCAGGATAATAAAAAGGCACAGTCTGATGAGGAATTTGAGATGTGGGAAGGACACCTGACAATGCAGTGCTTTCGAAGTGGTACGTGAGCAGTGAGAACCCGCAGTGGAGCCATCGTGCACCCTCGGTGGCCTCAGCAGCTGCGGGGGGCTGGGACTGGGCTGGGATTGTCCCTGCTCAGCTTCCCCCTCCCTCGGGGCTGCTCCAGAGGGGCTCCAGGCTCTGCTCAGTCCCGGGGGAAGGAGTGAAGCCAACGTGTGGCGTGAAATAATGGACTGTTTATTGTCTGGAGGGCCAGCAAAGCTCAGAATTACTGTGCAGATAGAGGTGTCCTGTGTGTGGATTTTAATGGCAACAAAAGCGTTCTAAAATGATCCTGAAATCGGTACAGAAATGCACAGATTGTTTCAAAATACTTTGTAGAAATTATGCCGTGTCCCTCTCTATATTTTGACAGAGGGAGTTGGTTAAAATGAATTTATACAAATACTCAGGAAATCTCTGAATGACATTTTAGAGGCTTTTCCTGGTATATTATTTTCCCTGTCAGCCACTTGCCCACCTTGATAGATCTGCTTGACCAAGTCAGAGTGGTGCTGTCCAACCTGAAAGGGTTCCCTTGTTTTGGTCTTTCTTTTGTGTTGTATTTTTTAAATCTGTCTATAATTTAACCATTTGTATGCTAAAAATAATCTTAAAAGAATCTGCTTACACTGTGATTTCTGGTAGCCTTTAATTTAGAGTATACAACACAATCTAATTTTCTTTTGGGATATGCAGCTTTCAAAAGTGTTCTTATATTTGCCCAGAAATGAAAGTTGTCTATTTATCATAGGAATGTGATTAGATAAAGTTACCTATCCAGAATCCCAGTGCAACTCTTTCATATGTGCTGGATGGACGAGTTAGTGAAATTGCCTTTTAATCTCTATGGGTTAATAAATATTTTTTTATGACTAGCCACAGATATTCCTTTTTAAATTATACTTGGCAAACAGAAGATATTTAATTTTATATACAATATACATAGTTACCTTGATTGACATATTTATAACATAGAGCTTTGTGTTTACTATGAAGGTTTTATCTGTATCCCATGGACTTCGTGGGTAAAACTTTAAAAAGCCAGTTAGCATTTATGGAAGGATATGGGAACTTTCTTCACGGCTTCAGAACAAGGACATAGGAGCATTTAAAAAGGCAATAGCCAGATTGTTTTAACAGAGTATCTGGGGGGGGTTCTTATTTTTTGATTGGGGCTGGTCCCTACAGCTATTTTAACAACATCTGGATGTGAGTAACAGAATGGAATATGACTCTTGTGACTGTCACAGGCTATTGTCTAGAGCACAGGAAATTTCAGGGTATTGTATTGTTTTTGCTTTGGACAAATGTCTCAATAGACATATTTAATTGAAACCTTCATGTGTCTGAAAGAAAACATCCTCTCTCAACTAGGCTGATTTATCACTTTTGGTAACCTTTTAATCCCCAAAGTAGTGTTGTCTAAATATTTTTAGTGATGTTACAGCTATCCTGATGTCTGCAGTTTAAAGTGGTCCTGGCTAGCACCCTTTTATTACAACAATTGCTACCTTCATTTTTCTACTGTTTATATTTTAATCTTGAATGTTTACTGGTTTCTATTGTCAGATCTTGTGGAGGGAGAAGCATCTTAGCACTACAGCTCATCCAGCTTTAACTCATACACCACAGTCCTGGAGTAAGAAAATACTTTGATTTATATATTGTGGCCAATTTATTGCATTTTAAAATGATTTCTATACTTTAGACACAACATTTATGACATAATAGGACGAATGACTTAGCTAATCATTATATCTGTCTAGGCTTACTCTCTTCTGTGTTAGTGTCATTTGAAACTATTTGTATATGTTGAAGTTTGTAAGGGTTCAGGAACCCACAAAAAAATAGTAAAGTATGTATTTATTTCTCATTATAATGCTCGGATTTGATTTGGAAGTTGACACTTTGTATGTCTTTTCACAGAATTGTAAACAAATACCGAAAAACTGCTTCACCTAGGGTGCCTTCCATGTGTGGTACAAACACTTGTCATTCACAGGAATAGAGATGTAAATTTATTAATCCAGTAAACACTATTTTTGTAATGTGAGTCACTAATGCAGCTCTGGCCTCGTTGTGCTTTGTTCCCACCAACACCAGGTTTATGGCTGCCGTGGTCACTGCCTTCCCTCCCTGTGTGCACTAAATCTGACCCCTGGGGAATCACAGCTTGTGTCTCCTTTGCTCTGCCCTCGGCTGCCACCTGAGCCTGGAGATGAAGCACATTTCTGGTGCTCCAGATTTCCTTCCTTGAGCCTCGTGGAGGGATGCTCAGTGTGGGATGTCTGTATCCTCGGGGCTGGCTCTGGGTCCTCTAGGCAGACTGCAGCCCAATCCAAACATTCCAATTCTAGCTCATAATTCATGATTTACAGCTTCTGAGAAGGGAGCATCCAGGCCTGACCAAAAGACTTTATCCCTCTGGGTTACAGGTGCTGTGTTGACAGGTTTGTACTTGCAAACAGCTCAGAGGTACTATGGAAATATCAGCTTAGAATTCCATTCAGGCTGAGCAAAGGGGATGCAATTCTCCGTTTATCACATGAGCACAAGTCTGCTGTGTAATGCCCTTGGTACTTTGCTTTTGAAGTAAAACCTGCACTGTTCTGTCCTGGAGAGCCCTCGGAGCATCCTCTGTGTGCGAGTGCAGCCCCCGACTGCTGTCCTTCCTGGGCAGTGCCCTCGCCTCGGGGGCGGCAGGCCCGGGCTCCGCTGAGCCCCAGGTGCTGCTGCAGGACTGGAGGAGAATCAGCAGCCAGCACTCGCTGGCCTGGAGCCACTTCACAGCCCTGAAGGGTTTCCCATTGTTCTGCTCAGTTCTGGAGTTCTCAGAGCCCGGTGCTGCAGCAGCTGTTCCAAGGTGGTGCCTCCAGCTGGGAGCTCCTTCCTGCCGTGCCCACAGCTGGAACTCACCCATGGCAGAGCAGCAGCTGCCAGCTCTGGCTGGGAAAGGTGTCCTGGGAATGCTTGACCAAGCTCAAAGGCAAGGTACTCTACAAGAAAACACAACCTCCAGCTTGTTCCTGCACCAGTAACCATCTTTCAGTTTGTTGTGTTCTTTCTGTTGGTGTCTGCTAATCAAAAAACACAAGCTGAAGAATTGTAAAGTCTTGCAATACACAAAGCAGTCTTGGTTTTAAAATCCATTCTGTTGCAACATAATTTAAATGGTGTATTTATCAGTTTTAAATGTCGTTTTGCTTTTCCAGTCTTTTGTATATGGGCACAATACTTTTTGTAAATTTTTTTTTATTTAGTTGTCTTTCTGTCTTTTCTTTCTGGTATTGGAAGATTTGAGCTCGTTGGGTTTTCACGGTACTCTTCTGATCATTCTTCATAGTGGTAAAAGTCTGTATTTTTGTATGTAGGAGAAATGGTAGTTTTCTAACACTTAGCCCAATCATTATAGTATGGAATCATTTGTGAAGGACTTCCTGTTTAATAAATGGACATATTAAAGTACTAAAACAGCTTCTTCATCTGTAAGCATGGCCTGGAATGGGCTGGGCTGGGATAATTTTCTTCCCAGTGGCTGGTGTGGGGCTGTTTTGGATGTGTGTTGATAATAGATGTTTTTGTTGTTGCTGAGCCACCCAGAGCCAAGGGTGAGCCTGCCCCTTGTGCTGCCATGCTGGGGAGGGGCTGGGAGTGCTNCCCAGAGCCAAGGGTGAGCCTGCCCCTTGTGCTGCCATGCTGGGGAGGGGCTGGGAGTGCCTGGGAGGTTGGGGGGACGCAGCCAGGACAGGTGACCCCAACTGACCACAGGGGTATCCCACACCTTATGACATCAGTGTATGAAGGGGGGGAAGAAGGAGGAATGGGATGTTTGGAGTGATGGTGTTTGTCTTCCCAAGTCGCCGCTCCAGGGGAGGTGGCCCAGCTCTCCTGCAGGTGCTGAACACCTGCCTGCCCATGGGAAGCAGGGAATTAATTCCTTGTTTTGCTTTGCTTGTGAGCACAGCTTTTGCTTTCCCCATTAAATTGTCTTTACCTCAGCCCAGGGGTTTTATCACTTTTCCCCTCCTCATTCTCTGCCTCATCTCGCTGAGTGACCCCTGTGTGGGGCTTGGGGGCTGCGGGGGTGAAACCACCCCAAGAGGCAGCAGCACCCCTCAGTGCAGCCCTGGGGGGGTTCCTGGGTTCATAACCCAGCCAGGGCAGCTGCAAAAGGCACTTTGTGTGAGAGGCAGCGTGGGGTTCAACAGCACCACAGCAGCCCCGGCTGGGGCTGTCCCTGGGCACTCCTGGCGCAGGAGTTAACGGGAAAGCAGTGAGAGGCCTTGGGGAGAGGTCAGAGGGAGCAGGCAGGACGTGGAACTGCTCTGCTGCTCCAGTGGGGGTGGAGGAATTGCTCTTGGAGTGTTTCTGGTGTGCTGCCGTGGGCTGGAATCCTCCATCCTGGGTTTGCAGCTGCCCATTTGGGACTGGAAAGGGATTTTGGGGCTGAAAGGCCCCAGGGAGTGGGGTAACACTGCTGCCTCATGGGCCGGGGGTTGCAAGTGATGTTGGTGGGATTTTTGGTTTCCAGGTGCTTTAGGTATGAGGTGAAAGCACAGAGTCAATACAGGTGAGAACTGTGGAAAGGCAGGGAGGGATGGATGAGTTTGTGAGGAGATTTGGGAATGTGGATGCTGCGCTTGGAACACTGGGGAGGGATCAGGGGCCTGTGGGGAGGTGGGCACAGGGAAGGATTCCCTGAGGGAGCCACGTGCTCTTACAAGGGGACAGCTCATTTTGCCTGTGTGGGGCTGTCAGCAGCACTGTGGCATTATCCAGGGTGTCATCCGTGGTGCTCCTGGGTCAGGAGCAGCTTCATCAGCTGTCAAATTAAAAAAAAAAATTATTTTGTCTAACTTTTAGACACTGGATCTTCCTTCAGTCTCTTGGGAAGACTGTAATTAATTTATTCATGGCTCAGGCTAACAAAATGTGATGGGCTGTGTCCAAAATACATGAAAGAGAAGGACAAGTATTTCCTGGTGAAAATTAACATTGGAATCACGGAAATAGATTTAAAAACTGACTTATTTAAAAAAAACCAACCAAACCCAACCAACCAACAAAACCCCACAAAAGCAATAGCAACAAAAAAACCAAACCCAACCAAAAAATTCCAACCAACCAACCAACCAAAAAAAACCAAAACCCACCCAAACTCCTCCTCCCCAAAGCCCCAGAGAAAACCACTTAAATTTTCTGGGTAGCATTGTTTTACTTTCTGACCTGGAAGTTTTACAAAACACTGAGTGCTGTGAATTCTTTCACTAAAGAGAGATCAGTGTCACAGTGCAGATTTTTTTATGCATTCCTGTTTATTAATTCCTGACCTTTTAAAGATCCTGACTTGAAAACCAATACTCCATGCAAAAAAGGTGTCTCAAGCATCTTGTTACAAGATTCACATTCTCAGTGCTTACCTGAATTTCTTCTGCTTCCTTGATACATCCTCTCTCAGAGGATTAAAGGATGGCCTGGTGGAGCTGCTGTGCACGTGCTGACACATCTGGCATTTGCTCTTCCAGGGCAGTTTGTGCCCTGGTGCAAATCTGGAGTGAAGGCACGCAGTGACATTATTTCTGATCAGAGATGTGCCCAGTGAACATCCTTAGCAGAAGGATGGTGAGCGGAACCAGGTGCTTGCTGAGCAGAGCATCCAGTTGTGTTCTGCCTTCCAGCACACCAGGCTGTTCCCAAACACCACAGCAGCTGAGATACTCTGCTCTTCCTTGGTATCCTGGAAGTGACTCTGTTTAAGACCTGAGGAACTTTGAACAGTATCAAGGGAAAAGCAAAATTAGGTGGAGTAATGGACAGAGTGAGTGCTCAAAGGACAACAGAGCCTCTTACTTCAATCAGAACCTAAAAAAGCTGCTTGGAAATGTATCTGAATTCCTTGGAAAGGTATTTTGAATTCCTTGGACAGGTATTCGAATTCCTTAGCGTCAGCTGTCCAAAAATCACTGCACAAGTCTGAACAAGTCCCCAGATAAATGTAAAAGCTTGGTAGGAGGGAGAGCCCTTGAGGCAGGTGAGAGCTGGGTGAACTCACCAGAGGTGCCACTTTCCCTTCCTGTCAGTGGCACCGAGTCAATGTTGAGGTCAGAGAGCTTCTGGCGTTGTTTCTACGTGGATTTGTCCACACTCGGGGATGGAAACTCCTTCTGAGGCAGGCCCAGGAACGCCGGGTGGCAGTGGCTGTGCTGGAGCTGCAGCGAGGGCAGGGACTGGGCTCAGGGGGCTCTGGAAGAGGCTCCTTGTGGGACACGAGTGATTGTGATTGGAAAGAGGTTGTGATATATGGATAAAAATTCGTGTGGAGAGATGTGGAAATGTGTGTTTTATTTGAAATAATATAAAATGTAAAAGTATGTAGTTTTAAAACTCTTACCCAAGCCGCGCGGCTGCCGAGGCATCTGATGATTATCAACCCGAAACAATGAACAGGACGGGGACCATCAGGAANCGCTGCCTGTCCTTATTGTGGTTTCTCTTTTTGTTGGTGATTGGGATTGCTTTTTTAAGAAATTGTTTTTTTATATTAATCCGATTGCGATTTCATTTACAACAAGGTGTCTGACGAGGCCACTGAAATCAGAACTTAACTAAGGGCTCCACACTGCAGGTGCAGTGTTGTGTTTGTCTCCTGAAACCTGAACTGCAGAGAAACCAGCACTCCCAGCACCCTTCTGATCTTGTCAGTTGAGGAAAATAAGCAAACAGACAAACATAAAAAGCCAAAAAGCCAAGCTGACTTTTCCTCCACGTGCCCCAGACCCTGACCTTGGTGCAGTATTTGTGGCAGAAAATGGGCAGAAGACTGACTCAGCCCCCTCCACCCCAATCAAAACTGGCTTTAAAGTAATTATTTTAAATCTAATTTTCTGAAATGATATTCGTAAAATACAGAACTGTGTTTTATTTCAGTCATGGGAACAGATACTTTTAAATAAAAGGCTGGGATCTTACAGAAGTGCCTGACCCTGGGAGCAAACTGCTTCAAAATAAACAAAGTCATCCAGTACTTAAAGGCCAGTAAGGAAATTCCCTGGGCAGGCACCTCACTGCAAGCTGCTAAAGCAGTCCTGAAGCAACTGATGAACGCTTTGTTTGCTGCCTCTGATTACTTTAGTCCAGCGTGGAAAAGATGACCAGAAAACCTCTGTACATTTTGGGTGCATGAAGGGTGAACTCGAAGGGGACTTTGTTGTTTACAGGGTTATTGGTTGCCAAGAGAGAGCACTGAACCCCCAATGCTTACTCAGTATTTCAGAACTATTTCTTGGTTAAACTCCTTCATCTCGTGCCCTAAGGAAGAGGTTTGTCTGTGGCTGGTCCCCAGGGCTGCCCCCTCCCCAGCACAGATTTAGGATTCCTTAAATCACTGCCCCTTTTGTGCTGGGCAGAGGCAAAGCAGCAAAATCAGGTCTCCAAATGAGTAAAGACACCCAACACTCCTATTAAAAGAGGTTTAATCCAGCATGGTTTCTAAATATTAACCATGTCTCCAGCTGTGACATGCAATACATTTTTTACTTAAAAAAAAGAGGAGAAATACAAAACAAGTATAAAAACGAGCCCAGGTCCCCTGAACATCACAATGTGTGCCAGTAAAATATGACAAGAGAAGGTAAAGAACACAGCATTTCGTACAGGAAAAGGTCCAAGGAGATCTTTCTCATAAATCAAAGATTATCTGTCGCATTTACAAGCAGTCACTTGTTTGGCATTTATTCTGTCAGTGGGCAGGAAGCAGGAGATGTAGGAGCTGCCTGTTGGACAACTGAGCCTGACCAGCACCTTCCCTGCTCCCTGCCAGGTCCCCTGTCCTGCTGTCAGCAGCCAGCTGCCACAGGGGACTGGAACCCAGGTGCTACTTTTATTCCAAAGGAAATCTGCCTTTATTTTTTATCCCTGTTTTTCACTTACTCTGTTAGTACCATCTGCTCTCCCTTGATTACACCTGTTCCAGTACTGTATTAATTTTTTAAAAATCCATACAGGTTTCTTTGCCACTGATGCCAGCTGTAAGGAGGATGCCATGCTTGTCTCAAGCATTCTCAAGTGTTTAAAAATGGAAACAAATATTTCAAGGTAGGTGGTGCTACCTGTGAAAACAGCTTGTAAACTCAGAAGGCTTTCCCCCTGGAATACAACACCACAAGATAAATCACATCCTTCCAGGGGGGAAAAACCAACCCAGCCCATGCACACACACACACACTGAAAAAAGGGGGCTGGGAGATTAATTCATTGCAGACATTCTGTAGTTTGGGGTTGGTTTCTTGGCCTTTTCACAGTGGGGAGGAGGCACTGCCCTTCTGGGGCCAGTGGCACAAGCACAGCGCTGGTGTCACGGCAGCACCAGCGGCCTCAGCACAGAGCAGGACACCAGGCCCTGGTGCCTGGACACAAATACTTGCAGGTTTCACCAGGCAGGTCCTGCTGGGAGGTATCTGCCAAGCTTGCCTTCCCTGGCTGTGCAAACACTTCCAGGGCCTTCCCCAAAAACAGGACAGGGGCTGCCCAGAGCTGCCTCACCTGTTCCACCACGTCCTGTGGTGAAATTGCAGCAGATGGGATGTGACTCCATCCAAGCAGCTTAAAAAAAGGGATACTGAATGTTTGATGAGCCAGCTGCCCTGCAGCACCATTATACTCTGAGGTTTGCTCTCACTGCAGATTTCCAGTTGTCACTTCTTTGTCACAGATAGGCAGGAGATACAAAGGAATTGAAATCAGTGTGTTAACTGTAATCCAGGCCTTCAGTGCTGGAGAGCATTCAGACTTCAGATAAAGAAATACTGTTAGTTAATCAAGGGAAATAGAAATAGGGGCATCCAAACGTCTCTTCTTTGGCATGTCAAGAAGTATAAAAGCTCTAAGTGTTAAAGGTTTGGAATTACAAAAGCACATTAAAAGCTGTAAATGTTAAAAATGCTGTTCCCATTTACTCAGGACATGGATGTGCTGAGTGGGGAGGGGCAACAGAGAACTGAGCTATGTTTGGACAGGAACTACTGTAGGATCTGTAGTTGTGAAGGAGTGCTTAATGGCACTGGGAATAGCCTCCCACATCACTGCCCTGTCTGTGCTCTAGTGATTCCATAAACAGCAAGGTGGAAAGAGGCTGAAATGAGGGGATATTTCAATTGGCAGTGCATTCAGCAAAGAGGAAAGTGCTTGATCATCTTCCCTTCACGTTTGGTTGGTGTTTGGTTCTTCAGTCTGAGTCAGAGTCGGAGTCCTCATCTGAGGAGTAAAACGAGGAACAAAAGTGAAAATGCAAACTGGAATTCCCCCCCAGCTGTGGCTCTGACTGAGAGAGAGAAGCTGCTCTGGCAGGGTGTGCTTCAAAGGACCCAGCGGGTTTGGGAAGGAACACTTCTGTGAAATGAGTTCTTGCTGAGGTGATGGGACCTGAAACAGTGTTTGAAGGAGTTGGGAGATGCTGCTGAGAGGCCCTGCTGGCACCCTTGCTGCTCCGGGCACTGCTGTGTGCTCTGCAGCTCAACACCTCTGAGAGCCAGAAGCTCTGAGATGCTGAGAAATCCCAGCAGGCCCACAGAGCTCCATCCTTCTGGCCTCAGCCCTCATGTGAGCACAAGTTTGGGCTGCAGGGCTGAGCCCTCCTTGCATGGTCACAAACACCAACACCAAGCTGTGTGACTGCACTTCTGGGAGTTTATGTATTTGTGTCTCCATCTCCAGGGGAACTAGATCTAATCTGTATCCTAATTCTGTACCCTTGCCACCTGATCATCTTCTGAGGGCAGTTCAGGTTTTAGCTTTTAGAGTCTGTTTCCTGTTCCTTTAATTCTTTTTTCCCTTTGTCTCTCTTTTCAGCCTAAAGCTTGCAAAACACTCAACAGTCTACTAAAATCCCCAGAAGAGGCTTTCAGTGCTGCTGTTCACCTCCTAGGATTCTATACACATCTTGGGTGTTTGGTTTTGAGGGGGTTTTAAATTGGGTGTTTTTTGGGGGCTTGGGATATTTTTTTTGTTTGTTTTTAAGTGTGGAGCAGTCTTTTTAATCCATGTGGGTGCAATAAGGAGTCACAGGGACATGATGCCTGATTTGGGCTCCTGGAAACTGCAAAACAGTCCTGACTTGACTGGATTTGAACACCCAACACCCTCTTTTTATCTTTGTCTAAGTGGATCTGTCTGATCTGAAGTAGACTGTAACAGAAAAAAAATTGATAACAATCTTGTTAATTTTATGTTTGACCCTTGGATTTCAAGGCCATTTGCCCACAGATGGTCAAAGCTAAGAGGCAAAGTAAGAGGCAATCATGATAAGGAAATGATAAAGAGAAAAGCACTATTTGGACATAAAAGGCTGTGGATTAATGGATGTTAATTACAAGTTACCAAGAAATAAAAGGTAGATGTTTGCTTGCTTTTACAGTAAGACATTTTAATGGGGAAAGAAAATCTGTGCTGCATAGTAATTTCTATAATTGGATTTGGAGCCTTTCAAAGTTAGATGTTGAGAAACTCCGAGAAACTTCACATTCCTGGCTTGCAGGTTATCTCTATAAATCACTGGAATTCCATTTGCAGCTTCCTAAGCGATCGGAGCTGTGGCACACAAACCCAAGTTAGCCAAGAACAGAAACTGCTCTTACTGAGCAAGAGCTCTTGCTCCCTGCAAAGGGTGAAACAAAGAGGGAACTCTCACATTGCAGCTCGTGTGACAGACCAGGGAATTTTACCCACCTTCTGCCTCGCGCCCCTCGGGGCAGTCGGAGCTGCCTTGCTTGAGGAAAGCGACCAGGTCATTGAAGGTTATGTAGAAATCAATGGCAAACACGATGGTGGCTGCAAACCCAAACACCTGAAAGGGCAAAACAACGCTCTCCTTATCAACATCTGTCAGGGACAAACCAAACCAAACCAAGCCAAACCAAACCAAGAAAAACTCGGTGTCTTTTTCAGCCTGTGCCTTTCCAAAAAGGCAGGGAAGGGAAATGGTTTGTGACACACTGGCATCAACTGAATTACAGCTGATTTGGGAGCATGAGAAGTGACCAGGTGTCCTTATCCTTCCCCCAGGCTGCAGCCCTCTCGGGCTCTGGGCACATTCTGGGCATCAGCACTGCTGGGAGCTACAGGAGAGCACCTCCTGCACCGCCACTGTCCCAGGGCCCTCTGCCACCAAGAAATCACCTCCATTTCTCTGGAAATAATTTTCCACTTGTTTGCAAGGAGTTGTGTCTATTGCTGAGCGAATTAGACTGAGACTGAAATGATTCTGGAGTTCCCAGAATTGTGCCAAGCAGAGGCTGGGAGCTGGTCTGGGAGCCTGGGCTGAACACGCTCCATTGCTCCATGTCTCACTGCAGGGACAGATTAAACAAGGTTTGGGTTGGTATTGTGGGATGGTTTGGGAAGGGTTGCTGGCCAACACCACTGGCCATTGCTCTTCCCAAGCTTAAAAAATTGTTATGCAAATTTTATTTATGTTGCATACATTATTGATGCTTAGAGTCAAGTTGCAGATGCAGGGGCTGTATTGTATTTCTGACCACAAAATGCTGATGGTGAAGGCTCTCTCCTGGGCAGTCCTTGTACTGGAGGGTAAAATGACACTGCTCTTGTTTCCACTCATCCAAGTAAAACTGAGCAGGAGAGGCAGGAGGTTGAAATTACATAATTTAGACTGGTCTTAGCAGTTACAGGTTTGGTTTCTTTTTTTATCATTATTATTGTTATTATTATCATTATTATTATTATTCCCTCCATTTAAGGGCCTTGATACTCTGCAGGAACAGTTTATCTTCCCTGTACAGCTGGTAAACTTAAAAAAACAGAATAGGCGCCTTCCCTAAGGGTACAGTTAACACTGAGCAGCACTGTTAGGGTGAAAAAACTACTCATTGGTTCAAAACATGTTTTTCTGAATAACTGACCATTTCTTCTTTGCTTTAGGCAAATTAATTCTCAGTTAATTGAAGAAGCTTCTGTTACTTGCAGTGGGGTCCTATTTGAACTGTTAAGTACATCCATTCTCAGTTCACCACAACACTTAGGTGGAAACCTCATGCCTACTCACCCCTGCTGCTTTCGATGCTCCATCACTGTATTTTGAGACAGCAGCAATTGAAATGGCAAAGTAAATAATGGCAGCAGTGACGCAGCGCAAGAAATCCTGTGAAAGAAGCAAGGGAGCATTCTCAGATTGGTCAAGGATCAATCTCTAAAAACCATTTTGGAAACGAACACTCAACCCCTCTGTTGTTGCATTAGTGGCCTTGCTGGCAGGTCACCACAGTCTGGTTTGCTTTAGAGGAGGAATTGCTCATCTGGGAAATATCTCTAAGTAAGAGAAGAACTAAACCTTGGCATAAATTTCTGCTCTTAAAGATGCTGGGATAAATCCTGCTTCTACCCTGCCTGTCAGGCAGACCTTCCTTCAGCATGGGAAGGGCTGTGCTGGGGTGTTTGCCTTGGAGCACAGCAAGGGCTTTAATGGAAAAATCGTTTGAAATGCCTTAAAACCCTCATGTTTAAGCAGCTCTCCTGTGGCACCAGGGGCTCAGGAGGTCCCAGCTCCCGTGGAACGGGTGCCTGTTTCTCTGTGGATGCAGGTCTGTGTGGTGATCTCCATGGAGACCTGTCTGTGGAACTCCTCATTCAGGAACCGAATGGTTTAGTGTTGGAATGATTTATACTTCCTATGTCCAGTGCCAGCTCCACCAGCCCGCCCCAGGAGCACGTGCCTGGTGTGATCCCTGGGACAGTCCTCCTGAGCTCTGCCCGGTGACACCAGCAGGGATGGCTCTGCAGTGAGTTTTAAACACAGAGCTGTGGTTCCCAGGGCACCTGGAGATCATGGGGGCTGCAATAATGGTACCCAGCTCTGTTCACAATTAGCTCTTCTGCCTTTCCAGGAGAGATGGAGGAGTAAGATCCTGTCTCAAAGCACAAATCCTGCAAGAAACTTGACTGCTCTGAAGTCAGGACAAGGTCAGTTATCTACATTCTGTGCCTGCAGTACGTTATGGTAATGGCCACAATAAACACACAAGTGCCTTTTTTGTCTTAGTTCTGGAACCAGATGCATGTAGAAAATGGGAAAATGATGGAACTGAGATTACCAGCTGCAAACGGTGCACAGTCGTAGCCAAAGTCACTGATACTGTTTTATCCACCAGTGGCCTTGCTAAAGTTATTTTTATACACTGAGAGCTCTTATTCAAACCTCACTGCAATGAACTATTGATGGCACCAGAAGAGAATCCAGACTGATAAGATCAGTGGGGTTTTTTGAAGTATTTGTACTGCAAGGCAGCTGCTCCCTTTGCAGTGATATTTGAGGCTGCAGGGACATCCAGTGGCCAGGGCTCTCCTGCAGCCCCAGCACTGCCCCAGCAGCCACTGGGCTCCTGCGTGGGCATGAACTGGCCAGAGCTGCCCGTTCCCAGAGCAGCTCAGTTTGTCTGTGGGTGTAACTCTACCCGAGAATTTAATCATAGCCTAATAAAGTCTGTCCATTATCAACAACACACCTGTCTCCCCCTTTGCAAGGGTGGCAATAAGGAGCCCCCAGCAGTCAGACTGACTTGGGCTGATGCCCGCTCTGAGCCATTTGCCTGGAACTGGGCGTAAATTCAGTGGTTTGATAAAGCCACACTTTGTGTCAGCACCCAAAAAGCTGCAGTCCAGAGCAGAGCAGTGCTCTGGGACCTTCTGAACCAGAGGCAGCCAAGTTTCTAACAGGGCAGCAGGAAAGTTGTTACAGTCACCCTGAACTCCTGCCCAGCCCCTTTCACTCCCCTCACACTGCAGAGTGAAACCTGAGGGTTTCTGTTGCACATCTCACTTACCGCCAAAGGCCAGTGGGCTCCTTTAAACTTCTCATTAAGCTTGGAGGCGTAGGCAAAAAAAAGAAACAGTGCCAGCAGAAACTCTAGGAGTGGTGCCGTCATGAAAGAAGCTGCTAGAGATGCAATATAGCAGATAAAGATGATAAATGACAGCACCTAAAGTAAAGGGAAAACTTGTAGTTATTCGCAGGGAACAGCAGAGCCGCAGGCAGCTGAGCAGCTTTGAAGTGTTATTTTCCCTGTGTATTTCTGTCAGTGCTGCTGCTGCTGGTCCTTCCTGCTTTTTTTTATTTTTCATTGGGCCAAATGATTTTTCTTGTTCAGCATGGAATAAATCTGAAGTAATGGTGTTTATTTCCATGTGTGTGAAATCGCTTTTCCGGAGCGCTGGGTGGATTTGCACCTCTCGGAGTCAGTAATTTGCTCTGGATTGTAAACAGCTCTGACAACACCATTCTGAAAATAGAGTGGGGTGTTGCCAAGCAAGCAGAGCTCTAAGCTTTCAGCCGTGACAGCTCTTATTTGAAACCCAAATCAGTGCTCAGACAGCCTGAAGTAACTCAGCATTTATAATCTTGGACTTGAAAGAATAAAGTCTGCCGATGATGGATAGAAAAGGGCCAAGAATTAATTGATTTCTGGAAGTCTCTGGTTCCAGTTTTCCAGTGTGGCAGCTGTCTTAGAGAGTAATAGCACAGATAACTCCCATAGATTTGTTTTATCTCCATGATGTTTCCTAACTCTACTAAATAATAAAAATGGCATTTGTTTTCCCACTCAACTGAAATACCTTTAGAATATACCTTATGGCTCAAAATACAAAGTTTCACAATGGGAAAACAATGGAAGAAAATGCATTTTTAGCTAAACTAGACAGTACCAGAACGCTGTCCTACACTCCCAGACTTTCAGCTGCTGTGTTTGTAAACGTGGAAGGTGAGGGAACCATGGAGAAGCTCAACACCATTTTCAATTGCTGTGCTGGGGGTCAGTCACCTCCAAAAAGAGGCTCCAGTCCTGCTGTTCTACTGCCTTGCATGGGAACTGGTTGCTGTTTCAATCAAATCAGCTTGAAGTAACAAAAGGATGCAGGATGCTGAATTACACATTCTGTGCCAGTTTACACCTGGGCTGCTCTGTCCAGCCTTTCCTCCTGGAGACAAATCTCTGCTTTCCCAAAGCTCAGGGATGCTTTTGGCCAGCACAGCAGGGGGGACTGAGCATTAGATTACACAGACTTTTTAAACTTCTAATTGCAAATTGGGACACTGACATTCCCACTCACACAGCACTGAAAATAAATGTATTCTTTTCTCTCAGATGGCACATCTGAAGGCACATGTAGCTTCCTGCAAATGTAATCAATGCATTTGCCTTGTTAAATTTGAGCATTATGGATTTCTTTGCTGCTACCATGGGTTCCTGGGGACCAGATGTACCTTGGAAAAAATCATCATTGCACTTGAATGGTAAGGCTCCTATAGTTATTAATTAGTAATTACTCCTATGAAAGGTCAGTCAACCTTCAAATACACGTATCAAAAGAGCCTGTTCATGTTTAGGGGGCAACTAAGCAGTTCAATCCCACTGAAATAGTTTCTTGGTGTAATTAATTACCAAGCCTTTATTCTCAGCCTCTGTTTTGGGGAAAGCAGTCAGTGCCTGACCAGGATGCTAACAGCTGGAGTATATTGTTTACATCCATTAGGACTGGGTGCCGAGGTTAGAGAGGATGTGACATTTTTAGTAAGAGACTATATTTATCTTAAAACGTCTATGCATTGTTCTTGCTTCACTGGGCTCTAAGAAACTGGGCTGGGATAGCATATAGAGCTCACTTCTGCATGGGCCTGGTAGCTGGTAATACCTGCCCCATTTGTTGGTGTTTACCCCACTTTGATTTGTTTATTGCTCACAGAGCCTCTCTGCAGGTTTTTCTCATTTTCATAAAGCAGAGGAAGCTCATTCCCTGTCTCACCCTTAGACTGGTGTTTCCCTTCTATGAGCTGAAAGTGGTAAGAACTCTCTGAAGGGAAGTGGATTTATCAGAGCTTGACAACTCCTACGAGGAGAGAGGACTTCCTATCACAGCACTTACTCCCTTCCCACCCTAAAGAACAAAGACTGGACTTGCTTTGTGAATCTGCTTCACTTGCATTTCTGGAACATAATTTAGACACAGTTCCACGTTTTCTTGGATTAAAAAGAAATCACCATCTATACACGACAGTTTTTTCTTGTTCTGGAGTTGAAAAAATATCTTCTTTTTTGTGGCTAAAGGCAGGTGTGTGATGGCTGAGCTGCAGGGATGACCAGCAGCAGGGACATGGGTTCAGGGCTGGTCCCACCAACCACAGCCCTTCCAATTGCAGATCATTAGACCTGAACTAAACCTGGTGATCTCTTAGGAAAGGATTAAATGCAGTATTAAATAATACTGGAACAGCGAGGGGAGGTAGAGAGGCAAATTTCAGATATGTAAGGTGCTGCTGCACAGCAGAGATCCCTTTGATCTTGATTCTGTTTGAGTCAGTCACTCCTGTGCTCTGACTGCCTTTGCACTGAGAAAAAAGCTTTCCTGTAGGAAGTGTGAAGTGAAAGGAAGAGCCTTTGTGGTCTGTTATTACCAGCTTTATGGCAATTTGTGCCAGGGAAGGCTCCTGCTGTCTCCCCTCAGCCCTGGGCAGGCGTGAGGTTCAGACACGAGCCGAGCTCAGGGTGACACAGGAGCTGTTCTGTGGCAGGAACACACCAAGGAGCCCCTGATCCCAGGTGCTGATGTGCCAGGGGATCCCTGCTTCTGTGCCACGTAAGCTGCTGAAGAGACAGAAAGATCAGTCTGAGCATTTCAACTTTCTAACTGGGTCTGATGCAGAGAAGCTGGGGAAATACTAGTTGTTTATTTTAAAATCTGGTTACCAGGCCAGCTACTTGTTCAACCCAAGCCCTGCATTACTGGTAGATGACAGCAGTCTCCTGCTGCCTGTTCCTCAGCCCTGAGGGACAGTCACTGGATTCCCACCTTCCCCCTTCAGCAGTGGGATTGAGTCCAGCCTGTCCTGCTCTCCACTTGTCAGCACCCCGTTGTGAGAACTGCACCTCAAGGCACACTGAAAACACAGGCACCTTTTGATTCACAAGAATCCACTTGATCTCAGTAGATTATTGATGGTATCAGTAAAGGGGAAAGAATCTGAAGTGTGGTAATTGCTCTCCGGTTAAACATCATTCCTCATTCTGGAGGCACTCTGAGACTGAAAAGGCCCAAGGAAGATTTTATGTGAAGTAAACATCTATACAATAATGGACCAGATTTTGAAAATAAAGGTTTGAAAGATGATATTTTTGGATGCCTTCACTGGGGGAAGGCTGGAAGGTCCAGGAAGGAGAAGGAGGCAGACCCTGGAAAGAGCCAGAGGAACAGGAAGGAGGTGCCTGAGGGCTCTGTCAGGTGATGACCGTGGCACTACACCTTGGTACTGCACCTTGTTCTTCGGTTTTCTTTTCTGTCTCCCATTGCAGCCCTGACATGGATTTTAATGCCAAACCTCCTTGGTAGCTTGGGAACAGCCCCATGTAATACAAGAACCCACAAATTGCAGGGTTTTGATGATGTTTCTCATTTCTCCTTTTGTACAGCTCATTTCCTCTTCTGCCAGGTGGAATGCACAGACTCCTTGAGCAATACTGGATATTACCTATAACTCTCTTTTCTGAATTATAAAAGTGAGTAGTTCATTTTCTGACCATTAAACTGCACTGCCACTAACTCAAGCATTTGATGTTATCTTAAAATTTTAAAAATACACCTCTCCTGCCACAATCCAAACACTGCAGTGCCAGTCTGTACCCAGAAATAATGACACCTACCTACGTACTTTTCCAGGCTTCAAGTCTTTACAAGTCAAGACAAGCATCTTGCAAACTGAAAGTTGCTCTAAAAACTCAAAAGCACCTCTCAGAATATACCCTGCCCCCTCCAAGGACTGTCAAATGTTCCACTGCACATCACACTTGTTCTGCACCTCTGTTCCTGGGGCTGTGTGTTTCACGGTCACTTCAGAGAAAGGTCAAGCAACAGGACCTTGTCGTTTTTCTAACAGCTCTGTATCTATGCTAAAAAAAAACAAGGCAGCTAGAGAGGAAGTTTGTGAGGCTCCATGCAGTTGCAATTTCATTTCTAGCACTTTCAGAAAGCACTGCTGCTTCTGGGAGAAGAAAAAAGTAGCGGTGTTTTATCAGTTTTGTCAATTTCTATTTACACAGGGTTTTTCTCTTCCCCTCACTTGGGATTACACCCTCAGCACTGGGAGCGGCCGAGTCTGAGCTCTTCCTGAGCTGCTGATGAAAGGTTAGTGTGACTGCTGCCAGCTTCACTGGGAAGGAATATCTGCATGCAGGAAACTCTAATGCAGCAAAGAGCAGGACAGCAACCTTTCATAGCTTGGCAGTCATAAGGGTATAAAAAATCCTGTTCGCTGAGCACCTTTTATGTACACTCCCATTCACACAAAAATCCTTCTTTAGTATTGTGTTTCAGAAAGCACCTTTCCCATTTAAACCCATGTAATGATTACTTAATATTGTGCTGCTGGGCTTCTTAAACCGGCCAGGCATTACGAAGTTATACTTTATTGTATAACCAGCTTGCAGTTCAAGGTCTAAAAAATAATCATGTCAGTGGTTAGAGAGCACAGTGTCCCTGAAGGGAGGGAGGCCAGTGGGAGGAGCAGTGCTGAGGTCATGGCAGCTCCAGAGGCGTTTGTCTCCTCCGAGCAGGGAGAACAGACCCACTGGAACCTGCTGGGAATATGAGGATGCTGGGAAGCTGCTGGCATCACTGCACCAGCTCATCTCCTGCTCCTCATCTCCTGCCCCTCATCTCCTGCCCTCACCTCCCTCCACAGGAAAGAACAGGCCTGCCTAAGGTTTTACAGGTGGCTAGCAGTGGTATCCTTTGGACAACAGTGCATGTGGGTCTCGTATTCTTGTCAGACAGACCAAGTGCAGCACTCAGTGGTCTCTGCTATTCAGTTACTACTTCTCTGTTGCACTTGTCATGGAGGTGAAATTCCTGGTTCCTCCAGAACTGGCTGCAGGAGAGGCCTTCTGGCTACAGACCCTGAGAAAGGCACAGGGGGCTTCTTCAAAGGAGTCTTTACACCGAGCAGCTGAAGTTTCAGTTATGAAGGTCAGTTCAGAGAAGACTGAAAAGACAGGAGAAAGACAAGAAAAGAGGAGCGAAACAGGCACAATGATTTCTACATCCTTTTATGTCACCACAAAGGTGACACAATTTTAAATATTCATACTGTATTTTTATAAAAAAGAAATAAAACGGAGTGCGACTGCATGCTGGCTGCAGGAGATTGAGGAGATGCCAGTTAAAGCAGCCACAAAAGCTTGACTGGAACAGCTGCGTGAGCAGCAGAATCCACAGCTGGGGATCTTGCTGGACAAGCTCTGGTGGCAGTATGAGAGTGGCTGTCAAATGGTTCCAACACAGGACACAGGGAACTGAAAACTGCATCTCTTGAAGGGTGGAAAAGAGCATGGATGAGATGCTGACCTTCAACACAGCAACTGGAGTATTTAGGAAAAATGAGGATCTTAACACAAGTGTTAAAATACGTGGAAGAAATCATGGCATGGGGGGAGAACAGAAAGGAAAAAAGATTAACCTGTAAGATTAAAAATGGTGATTAGAAAATGGAGGGAGTAAGGCAGTGAGAATAAATAGGATTAGGAGAGACAGTGAAGCTTATAAATGTATTTGATGCTACTGCTTCTTTCTGGCTCTACAGCTATCCCCGGTGGAATAAAAAATTAATGCGGCAGGTTTAGTGGGGGGGTGGACTGGATGCTCCCCAGAGGTCCCTTCCAACCCCAACCATTCTGTGATTCTGTGGAGATCAAAAGAAAAAGGAGCAGGGGATGGGGGGATGTTAACTACCTTATCTGAATAAAATTTGAGATTATAATTAAGCCTCTAGCAGTAATCAGCTCCAACACCAGCCTGACTTGTTCTAGGGGAAGCACCAGGATGCCCAGTTTACATGGGTGCTGCACCAGGTGCTGCAATGAACATCCTAAAGATCCATCCTCCATGTGGAAATGTGTGGAAATGTTATTTTCAAAAATGGCTCGAGAGCTGGAGAAATAAAGTGCATTTCTGGGGAACTGCCAAGCTGCTGAATAATGTGACATTTTTAACAGTAATGAGGACCCCACTTTGCTTCTGAATAAAAGGCACTGTTCAAAATGTGTATCCATGAATATTATTTACATACATTTATGCAGAACCCAACCCCACCCCACATTAGCACTTTGTCAGAGGAAGAATTAAACATTCAAGACAAGAAATACAAAGCTAAAGATGAAACACAGATTTAAACCATGATAGATTTAACTTGGACTCATCTTCAATTATTTGGCACTGCATTTCTCTAATTGTATACAGGCTGAATTTACTCTGGGGCCTGTGTTGTCTTCAAGGGTTTCTTCTGGCAAAGCTGAGACAACTGGAGAGAAACTACTGCTGCCTCTTGTCTGCCAGGAAACCACGTCCTGAGCACGTGGGCTTGGCCTGCAAGGAGCACAAGGAAAACTCTCGGCAGATGGGATTTTAGAGCTGCTTTCAGACAGCCAAGCCCTTGGGAAGCCCTGAGTGGCCTTACAAAGGATAAATCCCTGTTTTGTCAAGACAGAGCAGTTTTTATTACTCCAAGGAGGCATCATCAGTACTTCTCTATGACAACAAAAGGGTGAGTCTGATCCCATGACCAGAGCAGTATTCCTCCAATATGTCATCATTCTGAGAAGTTAAAAAGCCAGGCTGCCTGAAAGCCATCATTTAGTGGCTGTAAGCTTGTAAAGGAAATTCCAGTGTGTGTTATAGTATATAACAAAAATACGTGCCAAAGGAGCCAGGTTAGCTGGGCTTTGGTATTTTCTAAATGTGTGGTTTTGTAAACTACAGATGCTGTGTGAGTGATGAGGGTTCCTGGAGGAGGGATGGGGTAGCTGGAATTTTTTTGGAGGAGCTGATAATGCCCATGGCCTGCTGCTACCCGGCCCGAGGCCTTCCCCACCACAGAAGTCACCTTGACCTCCTGAGTGAATGCTTTTCCTCTCAAAGCCAGCCTCACATTTGGCTATTCCCTGTCTCTGCCACAGGGCAGTGTCCACAGCCTCACAAACTCTCAGAGCTGGTCCCCACCAGCTGGTCACAGACAATTTTGCCTCCTTCTGCCTGTTCCTTACCTTTCTTTTGCTGGAATATCCTTGTTACCTTCCCTGAGCTAGCACAGTGGCTAGCCACAGACACCTTGCACATCTGAACATTGCTCAATGGACTTGACTGGTAGTTTGGGCTGTCCTGATATCTGACTATCTGTTGCCAAAACTCCAGCAAACTCAGTGTTTGAATTTATCATTATTTCTACCAAAAATGATGTTGAACATCTAATTTCAATCAACGAGCTTCCTATTCAGGAGATAAATTTTGGTGTGAAATACCCACTCCCCATGGGGTGAGTGATCTCTTTCCCTATCATGTGAGTACTGTTTCAGCTGTAAAGTTTTAAGCCTTTACACGTAAAAATGCAGAAAGTCCCACACCACAGTCACTGCCCTGGTCCTGCTGCCACACTATTGCTGATCCAGGCCAGGTGTCCTTGGCCTTGTGCCTACCTGGGCTGGTGTCCAGCTGCTGTCACAGCACCCCAGGGCCTTTCCCTCTGGGCAGCTCTCCAGCCCAAGGGCTCCACAGCAGCGAGCAAGCGCATCCCTCTGAGGGTCAGGGACAAACACAGCTTCGGAGGGCTGGGGACAGCAGCTGAGTGACCGTGATGCACAGCCCGATGCCACACATCATAAATTCACGAGTAAAGTCTTTCCTGACACAGGACAGGCTGCCTCCTAACCTGGCACCATGCAATAATGCAAACCGCAGCTGTAGTGGTCACTGGATTCACACTGCAAATAGCTTAAGACGAAATCAAAGCGGTTTTTTACTGAGAAGGGGTCCCCGATAGCAAAACACACTTAAGGCACTGGAAGTCTAACGTGACAAGTTTTGGTTTCTAACGTGTTCTGCCTGAATTACGCTAAATCCATTACGCTCTCAGCCCTGCCGTTCCCCCACTCCAGCACGGCTGTTTCCCCTTTTTCCCCTCGGTTGTTGTTCCGCCGTTTTCCCCTCGGTTGCTTTCCCCCCAGTTTTCCCCTCAGCTGTTGCTCCCCCAGTTCTCCCCTCGGTTGCCGTTCCCCAGTTTTCCCCTCAGTCGCTGTTCCCCCCCTCCCCTCAGCCGCACAGCGGAGCGGCCCGGGGCAGGTCGGTCCGGCTGAGCCCGCTCGGGTCCCGGCTGCCCCGGGGGTGGCTCCCGCAGCCCCCGGCCCCGGTGTCCCGTCCTTACCGACTCTGCGAGCAGCAGTTGCCCCTTGCGGGAGCGCAGGAACTCCCGGGGGGGGAGCAGCGAGCTCAGCCCGGGCGGTGCTGCGGCCCCCGCGGGCTCGGGGTCCTCCATGGCTGCGGCGGCGGTGGGCTCGGGCTGAGCTGGGGCTGGGCTCGGGCTCAGGCTCAGGCTGAAGCCGGGCTGGGCTCGGGCTGAGCTGGGGCTGGGCTCGGGCTCAGGCTCAGGCTGAAGTCGGGCTGGGCTCGACCCGGGCTCGGGCTGAAGTCGGGCTGGGCTCGACCCGGGCTCGGGCTNCTCAGCCCGGGCGGTGCTGCGGCCCCCGCGGGCTCGGGGTCCTCCATGGCTGCGGCGGCGGTGGGCTCGGGCTGAGCTGGGGCTGGGCTCGGGCTCAGGCTCAGGCTGAAGTCGGGCTGGGCTCGACCCGGGCTCGAGCAGGGCTCGCGTTGGGCGCGGGCTCAGGCTGGGGATGGGGGGTTGGCCGTGGAATTTTTTTTTTAATTTTTTTTTTTTTTTCTCTCGGAAGGAGGGAAGCGGAAATCGTGACACTGCGGAAACGTGAAAAAAGTTTCAGCATCCCCAGACTGCGGGGGGCGGCCCCGGCGCCCGCCCCCAGCCCCGGGACGATGGAGCCGGGCTGCCGCCTTGGCCCCGTCCTGCGCTCTGCTGTCCTGCTGCACGGACACCAGGGAGCTTCTCGTCCCTGCCGTTCTGGACACAGAGAGCACAGAAGCACCGGGCGCTGGGGGTCACCCAGGCCAAACCCCGCTCAACCATGAAATTTCAGGATCCAAATACCTCGGCGAATGCTTTAACATGCAATTCCCATGGCACAAGAAAATCTTTCCGAAGGATGTAACTGGGACATTACATTTTTACTTTACTTTAAAATGTACATTTACTCTAATGTACATCTTTTCACTTAGTAAATAAATGAGATTAAATAATGCACTTAAGCCGGTTTGTATTTTCTTTTTATTCAAGAAGACAACCATGAAAACAATTTTCATACAGATAAAAACGTAACTTTAGAAAAACAGGACAATTTTCTCTGAAGCTTTAACTGGTGAAATTGCAACGCTGAAACTGCACTTGGAAAAGTAAGAAACCTTATGAATGATACTTGCAAAACCATCAGTGCACAGGAAATTCAAAACTGAGCACATAAAATACACATTCTGTAACGAGAGTGGGGAAACAGAATGGAGAAACCATTCTTTCACTAACATAATCTTATCTGGCAGGAGCTCTCCCTCCTCTTGCTTTATCAAGGCTAATCTTCTTGCAAAGAAGAACCGCATCGGCAATGGAGAGAACAAGCAATGTAAGACCCAACACCTATAAAAATAACCATAAAATTAGTTCCCCCAACCAATCTCGAGCTTTTACTGTAGTGACTCATCAAGGTAGCAGTAAACACATGTTCCTAACTTGGTTCTGGCCTTGAAAACATGGATTTGAGACAGCTGATAAATTAAATAACACCCACATTTACATCCCATCAGCCTTTCACAGAGCTGTCTCCAGCTTGCTCTGTTTGATGTTTGTGTGAGGCCTTGGAGATGGTGTGGTGCTCTCCTTGAAAGCTAAGGTAATGCTGCATTATGCCAGACAATGCTTTTATCTTAAATGAAAGTCCTTCTGTCCCTTTAAGGGTTGTTTAATTAATGGGACTGGCCCTGAGAAAAGTCAAGGGGAAAAGTCAGCATTTGTAGAAACAAGCCCAGCAGGAAAATGCTCTTCTCCTCTGAAGCTCTGAATGGGAAACATATTCCAAACTGAAGAAAATGTACAAAAGTATTTTAAAAATAGACAACCTCAGGCAGGTAACTGGAAAAATGTGTTTGTTTGCAGAAGAGCCACTGAGTTAACTCACTCAGCTCCTGCCCTTCAGCCCCACCCCACATGCACACAAGGGTTTTTTATGCAAGCACTGAATTACCTGATCAGGAGAGTTATTTTCAGGAGAGCTCTTGGGAGAGCACAGCTCAAGGCAGTCTGTGCCTCAGAATAGGCTGGGGGTGATTCTGTCCCTCCCAGCACTGAAGATGTCACATGTTCCACCCAAACTTGTGTTCCCAGCTACCTGCTCCCACCCTTAATTTCTGTGAACTTCTATTCCAGCACAGTCACTCGATCAGAAAGTCTCCTTTTTGCTTAGGATGCCATTGCCAGTGAAGCCATCAGCTTTCCCCCTCACAGCCTAAGATGAGTTTGAAAGACCCCGGTGGCAGGTTTTAGGTTTCTTTTGGCTGCTTGTCACATTTCAGCTTATCTTGTACTTCTAGAGACTTTCAAAACTGAGGGGTTTTTCCCCTCCTTATTGTCTATTAAAGTTAATTACATTAGTTGCCATTTGAATTAAAAATACCAGCTGCTTAAACTATTAAACTGGTTTAATACTTGGATCTTAAGAATGCAAAATTCTTACAATCATAGTATGAACAAAACCCCTTCTCAACTGACATAGTTCCTCAGTTTGTGTCAGAAAAAACAATGTACACATCAGGAGGGAAGTACCAGCAAGCCTATTAAAAAGTGCCAACTCTTTTTAGCAGGACTGTTGGCATTTCTTCTCAAGTAGTGTAATCAAACTGGATAGTCCTAAAAGAGCTATCGATTCTCCCATGTAGGACTTCAAGCTATGGAAGCAAATGTAGGTTACTAAAAAATTCTAGAAATTTTCAGTGTTTCAGTACTTCTCTGCAGTAATTCCTAACTCTTGTAGTATCTTTAAATTACTAGTGATGTGAGGATTAGTTTCTTTTAGTGAGATACACTGAAGGTATCTTGTTTGCTACTGCTGAGTGTGTTCTTCCAAGACAGTTGTTTGCATGGTCCTACCACAATGTGAGTGTACCAAGGGGTTCAAACCACGTGCACTTTAAGAACTGAAATTCATTAACAACATTCCTACTTACTCCTCCAGCCAATGTCCCCTTGTTGGTCCTCATTATTATTGCAAACAAGCACACAACGAGGAGGAACAACGCTGCAATCACCGAGTTGAAAATATCCTGAAACAGCCAGTGGAAGCAAAATATTTATTCTGAAATAACAGGCCTGAAGGAGAATGTGGAGAGCTCCCAGCATAGAAGGGATGGTTAAAAACGGCTGGATTGCCATGAAAAGAGAATTACAGCAATATTCGTGAGGGGACACTGACACCCAGTGGTTTGATGGTAAAAAGAGCGTTTGTGGTAAAACTTCCTCATTTTACCTTTCTTCTGTTGTTTTTGCAGTCAAATTTATGCAACTTGGCTACACTTGATAGACTGAAGCAGCAAATACTCGTACAGAAGGGAGGTAAGAGGAGAACTCGTTAGCAGCTGAGCGAAAGTGTGTGGCTAATTTGTGATGTGCAGGTGTTACACAGCCAGGCACACAATGCCCGTGCCGGCAGGAGCTGTTATCGGATCTAGCAGCCATCCAGGAACTGATGGAACAGAACGCTCCGTTAGGAACAACTGCCTCAGCCTCCACGGGACACTGGGGCTTGCCCTAAGTGCACAGAAACAATCACCGAGCCGACTGACAATGTGCCCTGGGACAGGTGATCCCGCCTGTTCACGGGCCTGCCGGTGCTCACAGCCAGCGGCCGGATCAGCCCGGGGACAGCGGTGCCCACAGCCAGGGGACATCGGTACCCACAGCTATGGGACACTGGTACTCACGGCCAGGGGATATCGCTACTCACAGCCCATCAGTACTCACAGCCAGGGCACCCCGGTACTCGGAGCCCACGGGTACTCACAGCCAGCGGCCAGAACAGGCACCGCATCCGCGTGTCGAGCCTCAGCAGGTAGAGCAGCAGGAACAGGAAGGTGATCACGGTCTCCATGCCGGCCACCGCCACATAGGCCTCGTGCGCTTCCGAGACCACGAAGCAGAGGAGGGTGACCAGCGCCACCAGCTGCGGGACAGGAAGGGACGGGGGTCAGCGCCGGCCCGGGCCTTGCCCGCGGGCCCCGAGGCCGCCCCCGGCCGTACCGTGCGGGAGATCTTTAGCGCGCCCCGCGCCGAGCGGAGGTAGGCCCAGGCCACCTCCAGCAGCGGCATGGCGGCCGCGAGGCCCCGGCGGTGCGCGGCGGGACCGGGACCGCGAGACGGCGCCGGGAACCGGGGAGATGCCGGGGCTGACGCCGCAGGTGATAGCAGGGTGGATGCCGGCGCTGACCCGACCCCGCCTCAGAGCGCCGGGGCGGAGGAAGTGATGGCGCGGCGGCGGAAGGGCCGGGGCGGGCCGGAGCCGGGTCCNTGCGGGCCCTCGGGATGCGCTGGAGCGGCCCCGGGGGAGCAGGAGCGGGGTCAGACTGCGGCACTGACCGGGGGTTACCGCCGAGCCCGTCCCTGTCTTCCTCCCGTGCTTGGCTGGGTGAAGGGTCTCGTAAGGTCAGCGTGGCTTTATACCGCAGTTTTGAGGTGTAAGGGGTCTGAAGTGCTTGTTTTGGAGCTGCTCTATAATCCTCACCCTTACCCTGCCGGGCCTGCGAGGCCACTGGGTGCTGCTCCAGCTGGTCTTCCCAAAATTCACTTTTCCCCTGCGCAAACCCCCTGAGGAGCAGCAGGTGTAGCAAAAAATCTGGTGGAAGTGTGAGCACTCATCCTTGGACACTTGGTAGTGTCAAGGACAGTGGTGAACTTCAGCTAAATCTGTGTCAGCCTGTGCCACAATGTGTCTGTTACATGACTCAATAATTACCTAAAACCTTGAAGGTTGATAATTTAGAAAATAGTCATATTAATCCATAGGGAACCTAAAAATGTCATGGAAGGCCTCACATTAAGAGGCTCAGTATCACAAAGTTATGAAGACTGCCTTGATTTTAATTGTTATTTATTTCCATTCTAGATAAGCATCTGATAAAAAAAGATGCTAGAAAGAGAATTGTAAGTATTTGCATTTTATTCAGAAAACAAAGTAAAAAATGCAGCCTGTTTCACTGTAATTCCATTATAATTTGAGTGTGTGTGTATTGGCAGCTGCAGGCCATGGCTGTGTCACTGTGTGGTGGTGGGTCTGTCACTGGGTCATACTCTGTGCAAGGCTACCCTGGTCTAGTTCTAAAAACTGTAATAAAATTGTGAGAGATTTGTGCAAAAATTGTGAGGGCTTGTGTAAGGACAGGTGGCAGTTTGGGGTCAGTGATGCATGTGTAGCCTTGCCATTGCCCTATATAACCACCCTGGGCTATAAATTGCTTTAAGACAGTTGAAAAAAAATTCTCTAAGTTTATTTTAGTTGTTTAGGTTTCTGAAAATAAAAATGTGATGCCTCTTAAGGTTTAAGCTATCTATATAATTGATGCTGAAATTATTACTTCAGCTGGCATTTATTTGAAGTTGGAAGTCAAGTCTCTGAGGTGGGTTGTGGCAGAGTGAGGAGCAGCAGGGGACCCTCTGGAACTCCTGGGGCCCTGGGAAGGGGAAGGAAGCTGGAAGCCGGGCAGGGGCTGGCTGTGGGGGCACCAGGAGGGAAGGCTGCCCCTTGCCTGGCAGAGACAATTGGTTTATGTTTGCCAGGGAGGGAAAAAGTGGTGGTCTGAGGGAGTCATGACATCCAAACGGATCCCCAGTGCCTTCCCATGAAATAATCTGTTCCCAGTGTAGGGAGCTGGCATGCTGGAATGGGCAGGGTGCATTTTTGACACACTGTTCACTGCTCTGCCACAGTGTGGGTCTCTAAGTGACTCTGCTTTTCACCAGATCTGTATCGAGGGCAACATTGCAAGTGGAAAAACAACATGCCTGGATTATTTTGCACAAACTACCAGCATTGAGGTACTGGATGCACATTTCTTTGTCCTTATTTCCCTCACTGAGCAGCTGCTCGTCTTAGATCCAACAGTTCAGAAGTGCTGTCCTTGGGTGCAGGAGGAGGGAGCAGCAGGGGCTTGCTGGGGCACCACCCCGACTTGTTATAGTCAAATTGCAGCAGAGAAATGTAGATCACGTGCAGTATATACTGCATGCCAAAATACCAGTAAAACCTGTGAATCAGAGTTTGTTCCTTTATAAAATAACAGCAGCCCACAGAGCATGGGCATGTTTGGACTTGCCTGTTTGCCATTTCAGGACACTGAAATCTTAGATGGGTGTGGTAAAAGTGAAAAATGATGTAAGAATAGCGGTGTCGTGTTGCTGGGATCCCAGTGAATAGATGGCTTTTTTTAAAAAAGGAAAATCTGTTAGAACTGTTTCAGGAGATTTCTTAGACTGAACTGGTATTTGATTTCGTGTTGCTTAGAACCAGGTTAGGGGAAGGGCAGGCTTGTTGTATTTTAAACAAAATCAAGATCAAACCTCAGTGAACAGTTGTTTTTGTGTACAACAGATATTAATGCTTTCCCTGACAGACCCGGCAACACGTTTGGTAGTAAGTTTTAGGAATCTTCATAGAAATGCTGGGTTGCCAGATGTTATTTGATAATTTAACAGGAATTGTCCTTATGAAGTAATTAACTGTTAATCCAAAGGATAATGAACTTTAATTTGCATATAGTGCAGCATTTTTTAAGTAGCTACTGAAGTTCCCAGGCTGATGAGATTCTCTTAGGCCTGACTCTACTGTATCATTGTAGATTTAGACCCTGTTTGAACCAGGCAGGTCTGATTTTACCTATTCAGGGCAGAAGCTTTTCTGATTAATTTTGTAAAAGATTTGAATACATTTTGTTTGTTAGAATGCAAAAATAAAATGAAAACGAATGTGGTAGCAGTCTGATCCTCTTCCTTTGCTGGCAAGTGTTACTTTCTGAGAAATTAATTTGTGAGGGGATGGGCTTGTCATTGAAATGCTAAGTACTCTGCTAAACTGTTCTTTCCCTTACATGGCACTGATTTTGACTAAAAAAAAAAAAAAAAAATTCTGTCCAGGCTTATGAGGTAATCTAATCAGTGTTTAAAAATGCTAAGAAGACATTGTATATTGACATTTCTCTATTTTTAGCAGTGTTCATTATTACCTTTTGTGTTACAGAATTCAGTGCTGTTTTTTTAAGAGTGATGAGCTTTCCAATACAAGTCCTGAATACTCTGATTTACTACACAAGTATTCCTTAAAAATAGTTGTAGACTTGTAGGGTCACATTAAGTATTTTGAATCTAAGATATGTTTAACACGGAGCAATTCTTTTTAACCAGGTTTTGAAGGAACCCTTGACCAAGTGGAGGAATGTTCGAGGTCATAATATCCTGGTAAGTGGCAGAAATTATTTCTGCAGTTACAGTGACTGTTTTCTTTGCAAGACATGTGTGATGGCTTTTTATCAGCCAGCAAAACTGTTATGAAAGGTGTGATCTGTCGCTGTCGAGCCGGGGGCGGCGAGAGAAGAAACACGCGAAGTCCAAGTCTCAGAGATGAAAGGAAGAAGATTTAATAATTTTCCAAAGGCTTTTATATGTTAGTTTGCAAAAGTGTGTTAAATGGCATAAGGTAATTGGTCCTTTGGCCATCCACCCCTTGAGGGGATTGGCCAAATTCTAGGACACCCATTTCTAAATATTTTCTAGTTAGAACCATAACAATATCTGCAAAACAACCTGCAAGATAAAGGGATTTGTTTACAGAAACTTTTAACTGTTTTTCAGCCAGTGTCTGTGAGAAAACAAAGACTTTCTCACAGGCAGAGGCAGGAAGCTGGAGGATCTTTCTGCAACCCAGGTTTCAGCATCCATAGTGATCCAAATCTCAGATGGCAAAAATGAAAGCTCCATGAAACAAAAGAGCTTCTGCTGCGATTAAGACATGCATGTAATAGAAACATTGCATATAAAATGCGTTTTTGGCAAGGACTGGGTCTCCAGTGGGGTGTGAGTTAAAGCACTTCCCAGGAAGGTAAGCCCTGGGTGTGGCAGTTGTTTCTAAATGTTCTTGTGCCTGTTTCAAAGAAGTGAAGGATGTCACTCGAGGTGAGGGGTGGATCTGATCAGTTAATGGTGTTTGACTGGAGTTCTGTGAACAGCTCTGGGACCCCCAACATAAGAAGGACCTGGAGCTGTTGGAGCCAGTCCAGAGGAGGCCCCGGAGGTGCTGAGGGGACTGGAGCCCCTCCCCTGTGAGCCAGGCTGGGAGAGCTGGGGCTGCTCAGCCTGGAGAGGAGAAGGTTGTGTGGAGACCTCACAGCACCTTCCAGGGGCTGCAGGGGCTGCAGGGAACCCAGAGAGGGACAATTCCTCAGGAACTGCAGTGACAGGACCAGGGAGAAAGGGGACAAATTGAAAGAGAGGCAGTTTAGGTTAGATGTATGGAAGAAACTCTGCCCTGTGAGGGTGGGGAGGCCGTGGCACAGGGCCCAGAGCAGCTGTGGCTGCCCCATCCCTGGCAGTGCCCAAGGCCAGGTTGGACAAGGCCTTGAGCACTGGGACAGTGGAAGGTGTCCCTGCCCATGGCAGTGGGGTGGCACTGGGTGATCTTTAAGGTCCATTCCAACCCCTTAACACTGTATGTGATCCTGTAGCTGCTGCAGGTAAGGAAAATTCAGCCCAGTGAGGTGTTGAGGGCTTCTGTTGTCTTTTGGGTGGCCAAGGCTTCTTGGAACTGTTCCCCACAGGGCTGTCCCTGGGTCCCAGCTGCACCTGCACACCGGCCTTTGCTGGCGTGCTGGAAGTGGTTCCTGCTGTCAGCCCTGTGCTTGGGGCTCACCTCTGCAGAAATCCCATGGCTGGCTGGGGCAGAGATCCGTGGTCAGGCTCTAGAATCTGCTGCCAGCACAGCCGTGTGGGCACTCCCCAAACCATACTTGCCCTGACGTGTGTTAGATACCATCAGCGTTAGCACAGGCCCTCTGGAAAAGTAAATTGTCCCTCCGAGGAGCTGCTGATGCGTTTGTGATTGTTTAATAAAAGGGTGGGGCACGTGTTGCATGACACCACAGCAGCCTTGGAGCACTGGGAAAGTCTGATCCTGGGCAGGGAGAAAAGAATGTCAGAGCTGTGGGCTGAAGCTGTGCTGCTGGCTTGAAACTTGTCACCTCAGCCGACAGACACTGAATGATGTTTTATTTGGGGTGAGATCCTTTCTCTGCTGCGCAGGATAGATTGTTGCTCTTAAGTTACGTGTGTGTGGAATTGCAGCGATCAGAAAGTGGAAGAGCTACCTGAGAGCTGCTGTGAGGATCCTTTGGGAAGAACGGCTGCCTGTGTTAAAGGACAGCTTTTCTGAGGCCCAGACTGTACTTAGAACCATATATGATTTCTGGATGGACTGGGTGTTCTGAGAGCCTGTCAGTGCACAGAAATAGAGTAGTAGGTAGGTTTTTTTAATTACTTGGTTCTGACTGTTCCATGTGCAGAGTAACTAATTCCTGCTGACTTCAGCCAGCCTCCCACTCAGTGTCTGTAGGGACAGGGCCATAATTCTGCATCTCCATTGTGGAGAGCAAATGGTCACTTAACTCTTGTCAAACCTGGTGTCAGCTGTTTTAGTGCACTTCTTTTAGCAATGCTGTTGTACTGCAAAAGCTTCCTAAATACCCAGCTTCCTGTTGTGCTGTGTGTCCTGACAAATGTCCATCTGTCTGGCTGCTGTCTCTGACCCCAGGGCTTAATGTACCAGGATGCATCAAGGTGGGGGATAACTCTGCAGACCTACGTCCAGCTGACCATGCTGGAGCAGCACACCATGCCCATGGTAAGGAAACTTTTGGTTTTAATTTCAAAAGTAATTAGATGTGGTTATGAATGCTAAATCCTTTTAACCTTGTATTCAAAAGTTAAGATGCTGTGTGTGTTCATTCTTTGTTCCTGCAGTGAGTAGGAATTTCTGTGGTGCAGACATTGATCTGCTCCGTGTGTGCTCTGGGGGTAAAACCTCTGCCTCCTGCCTGCTCACAGCTTCCCCAAACTGATCCTGCTGTTTGGGCACACCCTCAGGAGCTAGGCTTCCACACATCTCTTTCTCATTTCATGTCAGTGGCTTGTCTGTAATTTCAGTATTTCAAATCTTTGGCAAGCACTAAGTAATCTCGTGTTAGAATCCATAGTACTGCTTCATGCTGTCTAGTACAAATTTAGCCATTGCTTCTTCTGTCTATGCAAAATACTTCCACTACCATTTTCTGTTTCTTTTTTCAGATGGTTTACATCTTTTTTTCTTGTAATTCTTTCTTTTTTTATATTAATTTTCACATTCTACCTTTTTATCAAGATTTGTTCATTCTTTTTTCCTTCAAACATGTTTTGTTACATTCTATGCTGTCTTCCATCGTCTGATTACAAGACCTGCACTTAGATGCTGTGCTTATATCTTACTGATGTTCTTATGTTCTCTTTTCTGAGTTTGTGTCAGGGCAAACTGTCAGCAGTGCCACATAGGAGAGTGGTACTGCACATATAATCATAAAGTTTTTGGAAGAGGTGTTTTTCCAAGACAACAGAAATCCTGTTCTGTTGGAGAAGTTCATTCAAGATTTCCTGAGGTTTTCCCTGCATTTCAATCTGAGCTTTTTTCTCATTTGAGCCTTGCTGGAGCCATTTTTGCTTTGTTAATGTGCAGAAACCTGGGTTAGAAGTTGATCTGCCACGCTGCTTTGCTCTGCCAGGCCCAAGAGTGTCAGAGGATCTCCCTGCTCCAACATGAAGTGCTGGTGGAACACAAACAGGGCTGGCTAAGGCCAGGGCTCTGGCAGCTGCAGTTATTTCTTTTAAAAGTCCTGTTCCCTTGCTAGAGTGTGTCTGATGTCAGTCCTGTGCAGTGACCCAGCAACACATGGGATGGGGCAGCGATTTGGGGAGCAATAGTTCCCATTGTCCTGCAGACCCCGAGGGATTGCTGCTTTTTCTACCCTGAGTTACCTTCCACTGCTCAGCTGAATGCTGAGCACTTACCTTTGAACTGGTGTATGAATAACAGATTGGAGTAAGATCAGGAGTCCTGCTTTGTTTTGTGGTTCCCACCCTCCCAGTAGGTTTGTTTATCACAAGATGTGAGAGAACTGAAAATCACGTGTATTTCATGTGATGTGCCACGAGTGTGAAAAGAAACAAGCGTGAAAATGTACAGAGTCAGGTTTTATGTTGCAGATTTCCCCCATAAGGATGATGGAGCGATCGATTCACAGCGCAAAACACGTTTTTGTGGAAAATCTGTATCGAAGGTATGGGATGTGGTTTTCTACTTTACTTTCTTGGATTAATTATTTTAAATATATATATATATTCAACTGATAATTTCTTTGGTAATGTGCATTTAAGTGGCCTGTGAAATCTGCCAGTTCTGTGTTGGAGTGTGTTTGGTATGGGATGTGCTGCCTGCTTCCTGTAGGATTCTGGAGAGCCTTTTTCAGCAGTGCTCCTGAATATTTAGAACTCAGTATTATTTAGACACCATCTATTAAAGTTATCTGCTCTCCAGCTGAATACCCAAACCTTGCTTGGATCAAAAGAAACACATGCTGGACATGTAAGAAACCACGAGGGTATAAAGAGTAACACTGTGGGAGGGAGAGACCTGGGCAGTGTTACCCAGCCTGGCATCCAGGATTGGCATTTCTTGTAAGCAGGGACTCGAGTCCTGTGCTCTTGCTCAGAATCAGGATTGACAGGATGAAAATAGACTGCAAACCTTGGTAGGCTGTGAGGAAAGAAAGAACAGTCACCTATTACCTGCCCCAGGTATAACTCACCCATCCCAAACTAACTGAAATAGTGCAGGAATTGGGTTTTACTTGGTTGGTTTGTTTGGAATGCTGGCCTTCTGTTGAGGAGTGTATGTGACAGATGGGTTTCAGTGGGTTTTTCAGTGGCCTTGAGGGACAAACCCAGTTTGTTGCCACAAGGTGTCATCCATGCTGCACGAGCACCTGTCTGCCACGGGAATGGCATTGGAAGTGGAGAGAGACACACATTATTTATGCCAGCCCACACACAGTGGAAGCAGCCTGGAATACCCTCATTTTTAATTACTGACTTCTTTTTTCATTGTAGAAAAAGTGCTTTTTTTCCCCAAGATGTAGTTGCTATGAGGCTAAATCTGCTTGTGTCAACTCTGTGAATTAATTTAATAATAACAATTTTAAGGGCATCTAAGATGTTTTGTGGCTTCAGCACTTTTCCAATGTTGGACAAAAGGCATTTGCTTTGTTTTTTTACAGCAAGCTAGAAGGCAGCTGATACTACCAACAGCAAGCCAAAAAAAAAAGGATGTGTTAAAAGGATTATAAACAACAAGGAAAAATTGAGGACTGTATGAAAGTAGCAATTTTGTGACGCATTAAAAAAAAGAGTAAATCTGGCTGTGTTAGGTGAATTTTAAATGTGTGCACATGAGTGTGCAAGGTGTGCTGTAGGTGAGCACTGCAGTTCACTGTCCCTCTGAATCCATCATAAGTTATGATAGAAAACTCGCTCTGTTCATGTTGAACTTGGGCAGTAAAAACTTTACTTGGTAGGAGTCAAATGTGAGCAAACTCTGGAAATGAAAACACCATTTTGTGCCTTTTATATTTCTTGTATCTTCATGGATCTCAAGCCAGAGTCCTCACAGGATTACCCAGGGAGAGCAAAGGCATGTTGTCTGCAGGGCAGGTCGATGCAGAATTGACTTGGATGTATCTGTGTTTTAGGGTAAGAACAGTGGAGCTTTTTCTTATTTCCAGTTCCTTTTAACCTTCCTGTTTCCCCCATCTATCCTGGAGAAAAGGAGCAGAGTCAGTGTTTGGCTGATGTGGATCCCTGCTACCCAGAATTGATGGATTAGAAGAGTAGCAGTGACCAGTGTTACCCCATTTCTGGCTGGCAGATCAGGAGGGGAGCTGGTACAGACAGGGATTTTGCATTTTTCCATACTTAGGGAAATATCTTTATTACTTTTGCCAGTCATCAAAGCAAGTTGCCGGGGGAATTTTAGAAATCTGTGGAATATTTTTCTTCAGTCCTATTTAAAAGGGCACAACTGGTCTTAATTATTCAGCTGGAGAGCACAGGAGCCTCCCAACTCCGTCTCTTTTAAAATTTTTCTATTGCAGAAGCATTTAGAAAAGAGTGTAGAGTGTGTGTTACTGTCACCAGTTTTGAAGACAGGATACTGTAAAATTAATAATATTTGACAATCAGGACTATGGTAATAAGTGAAAATTGATATACTAATAAAAACATAGTATGTGAGTCTTAACGTGTCCTCAGTAACTCCCTTTTACTTGAGTTGTCTGGTATTTTATTCTTGTTGCTGAGAACTTTGGGACATTTGTCTCCAACATTCTGTGCTCTCCAAGTTCAGAGTTCCAATTAAGCATATTGAATATTTCACTACTCTTTCCACAAATATTTCTTGCAGTGGGAGTAAATTTATTGACACATTGACATTATATTTTTGCTGCCTTTTACTGTGGCTCCTGTAAGGAATTGTTGGTGGTGCTCAGTAAATCCAGCCCTTCTGTTGACATGCCCTGGGACAGATTTGAACTGATGCTGATAGAAAGAACCTGAGCAATAAATACCATTGATACTAATTTATTGTTACTGTGGGAATGTCACTGAGGTAATGCTTTTCTTCCTGGTCACCAAGTAATTATTCCTTAACTGTAGTGGAAAAAATAATGTTTGTAACTGCTAATAATATAAACTTTACGTTAATAAGTACTTTAAAAAAAAAAGAAAAATATTTGGTCTTTCTGTTTTATAAACAATGGTTTATGTAGCCTTCAGTTTGGGTGGGCATAATGTTGGCCTTCTTTTCACAAATGTTGGAGTAAATGGGGAGTGATTCTGGTCAGGTGAGCAAAATGAGAGTTTGGAATTGATCTCTGCATGCTGCTCAGTGAGTGATGCCTCTTGTGTTTGTTCAGTGGAAAAATGCCAGAGGTGGATTATGCTGTCCTAAGTGAATGGTTTGACTGGATCCGGAACAACATTGATGTTTCAGTTGATTTGATAGGTAACATTTTGATGGGTCTGGAGGGGTGTGTTTGTGGGTGGGTTTCCTTTCTGGGAGAAGAAATAATTCTTGTTTCTTGGCTCATAAATAATCACATTATTCAGTATAAACACCATCAGACAGCTTGGGTTTGTGGGTGGTTCATGGATTGATTCATGGTAGCGCCAAAGGGGAGGTCCAGTGGTTGGTACCCAAGTCGGGATTCTTCCCTTCTGTAGTTTGTGAAGTGAGTTTCTTCTTTGCTTTTAAAGCTGATCCTTGAACATAACTATTACAATTTTTGTTCCTGCAGTTTATTTGCAGACATCTCCTAAAGTTTGTTATGAGAGGCTAAAGACACGATGCAGGGAAGAGGAAAAAGTAATTCCTCTGGTAAGGAGTTCCTTTGATATATGTGGTTACAAGGAGCTTTGAAAACATAATGATTCCAATCTAAATACTAAAATTGTATCCTGAGTGTGTTGCCAAAATGTGGTGCAGCTGTTTCCACTGCAAACAACCCTGAGTATTTAATTTTGATTTATTTCTAAAAAATGATCTGTCATGCCCGTTGACTCTCCCAAGTGTTCTGTTCTAGTAATCACTGCACTATAGCTGACTTTAGGTGCAGTATTAATCAACTGGTAATCTCCTCTAAGATGTAAAAGTCAATTGCTTTTGTACCATTAAATGGCATAACAGCACCCAGGTGAAGCACAGATACCTGGGCTTGCAGGTGCTAAGATTTCCATGGGCACTTTGTTGCCTGCTATCACCAGGATGTTTGTGCACGAAAAGTGTCTCTGCTGTGGCTGACAAGAAGCAACTCCTTGAAAATTGTGAGCTTGGGAATCTGCTTTAAAACAAACTGTGGTAATGGAACAGTGGCTTTCTGTGCCAGTTTACAGAATAGCCCTTCATCCCCCAAGGCTTCTGAAGAAGCCTGACCAGACATAAATGCAGTTCCCTCTGCATGTCCTCTGCAGCTCTGGTGGTGGGTGGCTCAGGAGAAGCAATTGTCAGCTGAAGATCTATGCAAAGAGCTAAATTTTGGGCCATGTGAAATTTTGCCTTGAGAATAAATCCTCCTGTAATGGATTTGAAGAGCCCTTGTGTTAATTTGCAGCTCTGCTGAAGAGGAGGGGAGCAGTGAATGAACAATGTGAAGTGGTCTCCATGAAGAAAAAAATCAGTTGATGACAGGCAGAAGAGCTTTTAGAGGAAATTGAGTTACAAGCAAGTGAACTGGGAATTTTAGGGAAATGTATTGACACAGAAAGTGCCTCCCATACATACTCTTTGCAGCCTTGCCCTTTTTGTCCTTACTTTGTTGTATTTTTCTCTGTAAAATCTTGAACCACATTTTACCTGTGGGAGAGAATCATGGTTGCTTGATCTTAAAAGGAGCTGAGAGCCCTGTGCTGCTGTATGCTGTGTCTTTGGGGTCTTCGTGGAGTTAAACTTTATACTGAGAATTAATTTTTCTCAAAAACCTTCTGATGCTTTTTATTTTTTGTTAGTGGAAGATATGTGTTACAGGCTTTTATATGTGTCTCTTAAGTACTTCCCAAATGGATAAAGACTGCAATGTGTGTGTCATCCCTGGGCATATGTGTTATTCCAGTGCCTCTTTTCTAGGAATATTTAGAAGCTATTCACGAGCTCTACGAAGAGTGGCTCATTAAACATGCACCGTTTGAAATTTCCTGCCCAGTACTCGTGAGTATTATTTTAATTATAACCAATTAGGCATGTGGGGCATTGTGCTTTCCAAATAATAAGAGCATTGTTTAGTGGTAAAGTAAATAAATCTGCTTTTCTGATAACCTTTGGAGAAGGACAACCTCAGAAAAATGGGATAGCTGTTGGTGTATAGCATAAAAGTGAGGTCTGCCATCTCTGCAGTGGAATTTGGGGAGCTGTTCACTGGGATTGCTTGCAGGATCAGCCGTGTCGCTTTTCAGGGAATGCCAAATTCCCACCAGAAAGCAGCTTGGACAGATCCCTAGGAGTATTTCAGTTTGGCTGTCCTGTTCTGTTTTGCTCAAAAGAAACCAAGTTTTATAGTGTCAGTTATTTCCAGTGTTCATCTTCTTCTTTCCAAGGTTATTGGAGCTGACCATGACATGCAGAAGATGATAGAGAAGTATGAGGAAAACCGGGACCAAATACTGAACCCACCTAACAGACAACACCATTTATAGAAGTCTGTGATTGTTGTAACAAAAATCATCTATGAAGTCTGATTTGGTATTTTTAATATTTAAGTATAATGGGTATTGTTTTTGTACTAGAATTGTTTTTTGTAGAATGTTGTGGACTTAGGGCTCTGGAATGATCAGATACCAATCAGGAACAGAATATGAGCCAATTCCCTTTGTGTTTTTAGGTTCTCCATCAGCTTTATTGTGTCAGTTCTCTTCAGCTAAAATATGGCTGTTTCTCTCATTTCCCACTTCACTGCTGCTTCCTAGAAGGAACTTTAGTTTCTTCTTTTTTTTTTTTTTTTTTTTTTCCCAAAGACAACCGTGTTTTTGTAATGTGAAATAAACTGTTGGTTACAATGCCCATCTGAGGGAGGGTAACTGAGGTTCCTCTTAATGACCCCTTGGGGTGAATGGGGGTGAAACAGCAAAGGGCCAGTGTGTGTACGAGGGAGGTTTATTTATTACAGAGCTGGCAGCCTGTCCCTGGTGCCCCACAGATCATCCTGAGTGCCATCTCATGGCACGCACGGGATGACCACGGGATCTGACCCAGCCAGTCTGGGTTTAGGAGGGGCAGCTCCTGCCTGGCCCACCCGATCTTCCATGACCAGGTGCCCCTCCTGGTGGATGAGGGAAAGGCTGTGGATGTGTCTCCCTGGACTTCAGCAAAGCCTCTCCCACGGCATCTCCTGGAGAAGCTGCAGCCCCTGCTTGGCCAGGGGCATTCTTGGCTGGGCTAAGAACTGGCTGATGCCTGGACCCAGACTGCTGGGGAATGGGATCCCCTGGGATCAGTGCTGGGAGCAGTCCTGTTTAACACCTTTATGGATGATCTGGAGGAGGGCTGTGAGTTTACCATCACTGGGGGTGATAGCCAGCTGAGTGGGAATGGGATCTGCTGGAGGGCGGGAGGGCTCTGCTGAGAGACCAGGCCAGGCTGGCTGGATGTGCTGAGACCACTGCCATGAGGTTCAGCAGGGTCAGGGGCAGAGTCCTGCAGCTCCCCTGCAGCTCCAGGCTGGGGCAGAGAGGCTGGAAATGTGGACGTGGCACTCAGTGCTCTGGGCTGGGTGACAAAGTGGTTGGTTACAGGCTGGACTCAATGACCTCAGAGGTCTTTTCCAACCTCAGTGATTCTGTGATTTTGAAACAATTTAACTGCAGCAGAAAGGAGGGGTGCAGCTCTTTGGGTTCTTTTCTGTACAAAAATACCACAGGGTAGAGAAGGCAAGGGTAAGAGAGATAGTGGAAGGATCTCACAGCCTGCGGATCCAGTGCTGAGCCTCGATTGTTGTGATGTCGATATGGTATGAGCAATGTTCAGCCTTGGTCCCTTGGGGGCGGGGTCCACAAAACAAAAGGTTCAGAGGGCTACAGACATTCCAGTGGCATGGGAATGCCCGGATCCCTCCCCAGGGAGGGGATTCCTTGTGTCTTGATGGGTTTGTGAGATCCCAGCCCTGCTGTGGCTGAGCTGAGGAACAGTGAAACTACAGGGTGCATGGAATTGTATTTGTTTTTCCTTTCAAATAGTTATAAAAAACCCCTTAGAATTAATTGATTTTTACACTGTTTTGCATTCTTTGATTTTACTTCTTTTTATAAAGAAAAACACAGATGGTTCTTTGGGTTTATATCGTGATCAGTTTATTATGACCTGCAAGTACTTGGAGAGTGCAGAAAAACAGTGGGGGTTTCATTCTTGGACTTGTTAAATGAAATGCTGAGTTGCCCTTCATTTCTGCTTTACCCTCTGGATGTTTTCTTCCAGGGAATCCTTTCAATGCAGCACTCGGACTGTTCTAACCTTCCCTTTTCTGGGTAATTTTAGGGGAATGATCCCTGAAGTACAGAATACATTATTTCCCCTGCTGGTTTTGGTTGGTTTAGCTGGAGCAAGCAAGGCTTCATCAGCACTTTGATCACTTCTTACAGACATTTGTCTGGCACTTATTGCAGGATAGAAACATTCAATCACGTGGCTTTTCAACAATATCTGATGGTGCTGCTTTTGGAGATCACTGCTTTTGTAGGGTTGTGGTTTGCCTGAAAAACACTGCACTGAAAGAACCACACCAAGTCAAGCTCATGTCCTGTTATTCCCATCTGATGAGCTGTTTTATTTTCTAAATCACTGCAACTTAATAATGGTGAGTGCCCTGAGAGAGCATTTCCTAGTGAAGTACTGAGTTAGTACTAAAGCTTGTGATCCCAGGAATGCCATTCTATTGCTCTGTTGTAAATCTTCAGAATTCTAGCTTAAAAGTACAATTCAGTGTGCTAAGTAATTATCTTACTTATTGCAGCTTCTTTGTAGGGGGATAGTAGGTATTCTTGATACCTTCTGTTAAACTTTGAAAACTTTTTCTTCTCTAAGAGTCCAAAAGAACGATTTCTGTGGAAGTGGTTCTTTTGAAGAACATTTGAAGCTCAGTTGTCTGCAGTTTGTTCTTAATTCTAATTTCACGATGGATATACATTTTGCACAGTACAGAAAATGTCACTTAATGGTTTAGTACAGAGAATCTTACAGCCCAAAGGATGCCACTGTTATTTGCCAGGACACAGGCCTGTGAACACTTTTTGTTCCTAACACCCATTTCTCACAACCCAGAGCTGAAGGCAGTCCTGTCACCTGGTGTTACCTTGGGCAAGTTTGTTTCTCCTACACTGCTGGAATCAGGGGATGACAGAATTTCAACCATTAGTTGTTCAAAAAGCAGATCTTTGTATTGTAGTTCCTGAGGTTTTTCTAGTCAAATCCACGTGTGCTCCTCTGAATTTTTTGGGGATGAAAATCAGTTATAAACAACTCACACTAAATTAATTTCAGTTATTTCAACTATACGTGAAAGGCATTTTTTAGCATTCAAAACTGAGCTCCATATTAGCCACAGTGAAGAAAATTAACTCTACCCCAGCCCAAACCAGCACACATTTCAGTGCTACTGAAAAAGCTCCTTAAAGCAGTATTAAAGTATCTTTCTAGGTAACAAGTGCATCACAGAATCCCAGAATTTTTAGGGTTGGAAGGGACCTCTGGAGGTGACCCAGCCCAAGCCCTGCCCAGGCAGGGTCACCTGGAGCAGGTGACACAGGAGCGTGTCCAGGTAGGTTTGGAATGTCCCGGAAAGGGAGACTCCACTCCCTCCCTGGGCATCTGCTCCAGGGCTCTGCCCCCTCCAGGAAAACAAGTTCTTCCTCATGTTGAGGTGAAACTTCTTGTGTTTTAGTTTATGGCCATTGCTCCTTGTCCTGCTGCTGGGCACCACCCAAAAGAGTCTGGCACCATCCTCTGACAGCCCTTGGAGATACCTGTACGAAGAAGCACTGGAGACTGTGCTGAAGCCCAGCAGCAGTGTGCTTTCCTAAACGAATTCAGTGCTGTGTGTGACACAGGCTCTCAGTGCTGGGACCCCAGCTTCCAGCTGATACACAGCACTCCCACCTGCAGGATATCCCTGATCCTGCCTCTGCTGCTCACTGGGATCCTTCTCTGAGCAGGTTTTTTTCCTACCACTAAAATGGCAAAGAATGAGATTTTTTTCCCTTCATTTTAGTGAGATGAACTGGCTTGCAGAAGAATTCTGTGAACTCCTGGTGCAGAATTAAGTGTCAGGAGCAGGGCAAGGGAAATGGCAGCAGTAGCTGGACCTCTCTCTCCTGGTGGCAGTGAACAGTTAAAATACTCAAGGCTTCTCTTGAAAATTGTGGTGGTGGCCACAGAATACTTTGGTAACAAATGGAGGCACATCTAAAACCTGTAACACAGGTTAATGCCTCTACAAAACCAAGTGTTCACCGGGCTGTTTCCCTCTTTAAAGCTAAAGGAATGTTATCAAACTTTCTAAACCTGTTTTTGAAGTCCGGAGGAAAATTAGCTCAGGCACAGCTTCAAAGGAATGCAGAGAGTTAACAGGAGTGCACTCCAGTATGGCATTTGTAAAGCTGGGTCTTCCAGTTTAGAAGAATTTACCTTGTACTGGAAGAGTATTCCAGGAATAGTTCTGTGAAGGGAAGGAAGAAAAGTAGGATGCCCAGCTGAAGAAACCTGTCTGGCATTAAGAACAGTCAGAAGGAATCTGACTGATTAATTAAATGGATTTAAATTTATGGAAGTTGCCTACCCTTTACAAAGGTGACCATTCAGGTTGCCTTGCCAAAGGGACCATTAAGAATTTGTGTAACTCCTTCTGCTTTTTACTGTCCCAAAGCAGTGATGTGGTTGTGGGTTTTTTGAAAACTGTTTTGAGAAAGCTAATCACCTCCTTGAAAACAGGATCAAGGCCACAGGTGAGAGGACAACCCCCCAGGCAGATTACAAGTAAAGCACTACAGACTCAAGTGTTATGGCACAGCATTGCGTGGTCGGTTCTGTCGATGATGACATAAGGCTCCTGGGTGTCAGTCCCTGGTGAGCTACAGCTCTCCAGCTTCCCCTCCCTGCCTCCAGCAGAGTCAGGGCCAGGCTGCACCAGGCTCCTCCTGCCCTGTGTGCTGGTCCTGCCCCCGTGCGAGGGCCGCACATCAATGCTTTGGGGGGGGATGTAGGTGAGGTTGGGGGGCTCCCTAATGTGCCTGAAGCACTCGGAAGCTGGGTGTGCCTTAGCAGGGTCCATGAACAGTCTCTTGCTGTCAGAAGCAGCAGTGGAATCCTCCGTGTGCCCAGCAGTACAGCACAGACCCGAAGATGGCTCAGCGTGTGAAGCTGCTCTCTTGTGCAGCTCGGCATCCGTCAGGTATCTATGTTTTATTTGGGAGTGATTAAATTCTCTAACGTGCCTGTCACTTGTTCCTGCATATGCCACTGCCTCAGGCTGGCCAGTTTCCTCTACTGGATACGTAAGTTCTTCCTGAGCATCCTTGATTTGTAGTTTTGTGAAGGTTAAAGACAGCTCACAAACGTCCTCTTCCCTGGGGACGCTGCAGTTTTGGGCAAAGTCCTTGTAGGGCAGAGACTTCAGCTCAGTGGGTTCATCACGAGGGGCCGGGTCTATGCAATTTATGGCATCATTAATTTCTGCTTCAATTGATTCTTCTGGGACTTCTGGAGCTTCGAACTCCAAGGTGGTTTTGCTGTCACAGGAGCTGTCAGCAAACAAGGCAAAGGCTGGGGGGCCGCTGGCTCCCGGGGACAGAGGCGCAGGCCCCAGCGCTCGTGCAGCCGACTCTGCAGCCACAGCCAAGGCACACTCCTCACTCAGACTGGCTCTTGGCTCCTTTTCCAAAGCCTTTGGAGAGAGATTCTCACTGAAAATCGGTGTTTGTGCTATGACAATGTCACTGTATTTGATCAGGAAGTCCTCGCTGTCGGAGCACTTGCCCGGGAGATGCGCGGTGTTGATGCCTTGCCTTGGGTGCTCCTGGAGGCTGGCAGGGGACGCAGCAGCTGCCGACTGAGCCACGTCCCCTTTGAGCCTCGGATTCCCAGCAGCTTCAAAGGATACAGCACAGGTAGCTGAACACTTCTGCTGGGGAGCAAGGCACAAAGGTGTCTCACTGTTCCCTTCATTTTCCAGGCTTTCAGCATCTCCTCTCTGGGGTGTCTGATCTTCCTCGTCCTCCTCTCCTTGATGCCGATGTGTCTGTGTTCCCTGCTGCAGGCTTGTCTCCAAATTGCCATGTTTTTCTTCATTTGTCATTTCGAGGATGGCTTCACACTCGATTCTTGCCAGGAATATTTCAAATGCAGTCTGCTTCATTTCCTCATTGTTTCTCTTTTCAACAAGTGAAAACTCTGTCGCCGTAGTTGCAACATAACCTATTTTCTCCAGGACTGCTTTCACAATGTCCTCTGGGAGCACTGGCTGGATGTAGTAGACAAAATTCCCAGTGAAGGTCTGGAACAGAACGCAACATGGAAAAGCTGGTGAACACTGGGGGAGTGGGGTGCAGGGAAATGTGAAAGAGTTGATTTCCTAAAGATCAAAAATACTTCAAAACTCGCTTACTGCTTTCAAAAAAACTGTGTTCCTTGAAGTCTGAATGTTGAATTGCAGTGAGTGAGGCCTTTCTAACAGCACTATTCTGGCAGCCTCTCAAGCATTGTAGCTTGGCTACAGCATATCAGTTTCAGTGAAATTATGCCAGTTTAAACCTGCTGGGGTCTTGGCTAAGAGTACCAGTATTCAAAACGGAAGAGAGTAACGAAACCATTTTAGTCAAACTGAAGAAACTCAGAAATAAACCTTATGTGTTCTACTGAACCTAAGCTTTTTAAACAAGCAGAGGTTCATAGAATGAATCACTGAGGTCTTTTCCTAAAGAAATAGACATGATGTACTCACTGTTAATCACATTTCTGAACTGCTGTAACATTTTCTTTTTCCATGGTTCAGACTCCTGCTGTGAACTTTACTGTCCCTGAATTAAACTGCCATTGTTTGAAAGCATCTTTCTGAAGAGAGACTATTCTAACAGAAATATTGCCCAAACACCTCTCTTTGCACAAGCTGTCTACAAAAACACCAATAAAATGCTGCTGCTGTGCAACAACTTAAAAAATTATTCAATGTGTGCTTGGTTTTAGAGCTACCCCAGGCACGAGGCCTAGTTTGTAAACTGGAAGTGGTTTTTGGTTTTGCCTGAAACCCTATGATAGGTGAGACTATTCTGAGCTAGGCATGACCAACTCCTGGCAAGTCAGAACAGAACGCAGGTGGGAATGCAAAGTCACGACTTCCAGGAGTGGGGTACCTTGTTTTCAGGCTGCCCAGCTTGGGACAGACCAAAGGTGACCTGCGGGCATTAGTGTCACAAGCAGGAGGTTCAGGAGAACAAAACTGACCCCCAAAAAGGCCACAGTAAAATTCTCACATAAATTTGTCAAGAGTGCCCTGCACTCCCCACCTTCTGTTCCTTGTGGAGGGGGGGCAGCTGCAGACACTGCAGGGACATCAGAGCAGGTGAGAGGCAGGACGTGGGAATTACTATTCCACATACAGCCAGGAGCTTTTTATCAAATCTGTGTGTACACAAGGTACTGGTTGTTCTCCAACTTGTGCCTTGCAGTAGAATTATGTCAGGCCTGCAGCAGGCTGTCCTGCACTTTGGGTTACACACAGTGCAGCCCAGGATGCTTGTGTTAGGAAAAGCTGAACCCACTAAGTGTAGACCTGACTATCTTATGCTTTGCCCTGTTTTAGGGAGATGAATGAGAAGAACAGGCATTTACAGCTGATTGAGAATCCACAGGTGAGACCAGAGCCCAGGATGAAGCAAAGAAATGGCTTTTCCTCACCTGCACCTGTTGCCAAAGCAAGGGAAATAAGTTTGCATTTGGGTGTTTAGGGATTCTGTTTAAATTTGGGATGTATGAAGATGGCTGTGTCTTCTGGGCAATGAGTTCAGTGTGCTCGGGAAGTGGTGTAACTGTGACCACCCTGATGCAAAAAGCAACAGCATTTCCTCTTTCCAAGGGGCTTTCTCTGCCCACTCCAGCAGCTGCAGGCTCTGAGCCTGGATGAGGGACCAGAGAGGCACTGGCCCACCTGGCCTTTAGCACCAAGCCACTGGAGATGGCCACTGCTGAAAACATCCCTGCTTATAGGCAGATTTTCGTTAAAGCTTAGTGTGATGACAGGCAAAGCCCTTCAGAGTAGCTTTTACCTTCTCTGCTGTCTCACCGCAACCGAGAGGCTCCGTTCCCAACCCCTGCAGCTGCTCAGCACTCCCGGCCTCAGCGAGGACAAGGCCTGCGAAGGCCACTGAACACCTCTGAGCAGCCCTGCTCCGTGCTGGGCACCCTGCCCGAGCAGGATGTGCTCCCGACCCCGCTCCCAGCTCCCTGTCCCGAGCAGGATGTGCCCCTGACCCCGCTCCCAGCACCCTGCCCCGAGCAGGATGTGCCCCTAATCCCGCTCCCAGCT